>VYXC01008880.1:161989-186304 GCA_013397175.1 Platysteira castanea
CTGAGGCCCTCTGGAGTGCGTGGCACTGGCCCACAGGCACTAAATGGAAGGAACTGGGGGCCCTGTCAGGGTTTTAAACATCACTTTGGGAGCAGAGCATGCTGCAAGTGGTAAATGTTAACACACGAGCGTGTCACCTCTTGTGCTTTTGGTCCCCTGACACGCTCAGGCTCCTCCTGCAGAGAAAGGAATTGTGTGGGCTTGAGGGGGGTCCCGCAGGAGACTTTGCAGCAATTCTTCTTTCAGGGAGGTGCATGAAACAGGGTGGGTTTGGATGCGTTTTGTTTGCTGTGGATATCCAGGTTTTCAGCAGCCACTAGAGGGGAGTCTGAGCCAAGAGAATCGGGGACTGGGTGTTCTTCTCCAGCTTTCTGGGCTCCAGCATCTCTGACTCCACACCTACAGCCCGAGCTGTGCTCAGCCGTGAGGGAGCTGCTGTGCTGCTTGTGTAGGTTCTCCCCTCTGAAAAACCTCGCCAGCCTGCAAAAGGGAAAAAAAAATGGATTAAACGTTCAGATTTGGGTGAGAAAAGTGGGTGAAAGGTCCTGGTTGTGGTTTCACTGCTTCAAGTCACAAAGTGAGCAAAAATCTGAAGCTGTGCTGTGAACGCAAAACAGGGCTGTGTGTTTGGGGTGCAGGTAGGAAGTGGAATTCAAGGCTTGGGACAAGCTTCCAAAAGAGCTTTTTGTTTGGAGCCATCCCTGTAAACAGCAGAGATTCAGCAGAGAAGTGAGAGCAGGGGAATCAGAGTTCCTTAGTGATGTTGTAGTCCTGGCCCAGCACTCCAAAGGGTTTTCCTTGTTTCCTTTCTCCTCCCCTGGCTGGAGCTGGAGTGGAGGTGTGGGATGTGCCGAGCACCAGAGTGAAGGGGGTCTTGCCATTCATGACAAGCAACATCTTGCTAAGATCAAATCTCTTTGCAGCCTCAGATTATTAAACAAATAAATGAGTCTTCGTGTGGGGGGGTTTTTTTGTTGATGTTTTGGGATTTTCGTAAGGTTTTTGTATTTTTCATTAAATATCCTTGGGCAGTGTCTTGAAAGAGTGAAAACACCAGTGGAAAAAGCGAAGCTCCCTGTGATATATTTACACTGGAGAAGGAATTCCCAGCCATTGCTGCTGACATTGCTTTCTAACTCCCTCCCCTCACCAGCACAAAATAAAAGGAGCAGTGTAGATTTAAAAAAACAAAAATCTAAAAAAAATCCCTCAACCAAGTTAGTGTGTTCCAGACGTACACATCAGCACTGAGCTAACCCCAGTTGCATCATCCACATTTCAGCCTGGGCCAGGAGGGATCTTTCTGCAGCAGGGCCCGGTTGAGAAATGGCCGAGGAGGGACACATTAACACACAAATACACATTTTTTAGCTTGCTTTTTTGTGGGTTTATCAGCAGAATCTTGAAATATTGCAGGTGGGAAAAATGTAACACAGAGTTTGTAACTTCCTTTGTGTCTCAGCCTCTTTAACAGCATTGCTTTCTCGTGTGAGAATTTTCTTGCGTGTTTTAAAATAGGAGGTTTTTTAGAAGAATAATTTGTATGTGTGTTTTAACAGTCCTTTTGTAAGCCTGAAGTGGCAGGTGGTATTGCAGAGGTGCTGCAGACGTGGCTGTTAAGCTTTATTGATACATGAAGTGTTTGGGTTGTAGGTGTGGATGCTGACAGGGGATAAGCTGGAGACAGCCACGTGTACAGCCAAGAACGCGCATCTGGTGACACGGACACAGGACATCCATGTGTTCAGACTCGTGAGTAACACCCTCAGGCCCCTCTCTCGAGGGCCCCACACTCTGGGATGGGAGGGCTCTGAGATCCCAACTATTTTCCAGCAGGATATTTTTTATTCTTTTGACCCAGCTTTCTACCCTACCCCGAGTTTTTGTTTCTGTGACTGTGTGCCCTAACTCAGTGTGCTGCCTGTCCTGGCCGAGTTACCTTTGCTCCCCCGGGACTCTCTGTTGTTCCCTCACCCCAGTGAAGCACACCTTGCTCAGTTCCATCCTCCCCCAGGTGACAAACCGAGGAGAAGCCCACCTGGAGCTGAACGCCTTCCGCCGCAAGCACGACTGCGCCCTGGTCATCTCGGGGGACTCGCTGGAGGTAGGGACAGCCTGGAGCCTGGCCTGGCAGAAACCCTGGTGCCCAGAGAGCAGTGGGTGAGCCAGGCGTGTGCTGTGTGCCACTCAGGTGTGCCTCAAGTACTACGAGTACGAGTTCATGGAGCTGGCGTGCCAGTGCCCCGCGGTGGTGTGCTGCCGCTGCGCGCCCACGCAGAAAGCCCAGATCGTGCGGCTGCTCCAGGAGAGGACGGGCAAACTCACCTGTGCCGTGGGTAAGTGCCCAGCTGGGGGGCAGTGGCCACGCAGGAGGGCACCTGCAGTTTCTTCTTTTAGAGTGGACAGTCTCAGGTCGCCTCATTCCACTTGATTTAGGGAGCGGTGTTTTTGCGGGGCGATGACGCAGATGAAATGTTGCACGTGGAAATTCAGTGCCAACCTCCTCATAACCCTTTCAGGTGGCATCTTTGCAAAATAGAGCTTGAACCTGATCACATCAAGTGCTGCTGTTAATCTGAGAGCTTTGTTTCAGCATTGTAGATATAATGGTACCACCCACAAGTGAGATGAATCCATCAATGACCTGGGGGTCTATTAAAACAAAACTTCAATTCATGATTTCTGTTTAAACTCTTTCTTTTGTTGATTGGGTTAAGTGTTTCTTGTAATATTACAGTGTGGTGCAGATGACTTTGGGAAGGTTGCAGGTTGCCCCTGTTGCTTAACTCCCAGTTTTGTTTGTGCTCTGCCCTGCAGGTGATGGAGGGAATGATGTTAGCATGATTCAGGAGGCTGACTGTGGTGTTGGAGTTGAAGGAAAGGTGAGATTACCTCATGTTTAATAAGAACTTCTGTGGCCAGTTTTCAAGCAACTCTTAAATGAATCCTCAGAAATTTGTGCAAGAAAGGGAACAAGCTCCCACAAGAATCATCATCAGACCAGTAGCCCTATCATGAGAAATAATTTGGCTATAAAGGAGACTACTGTTAAAGGGAGTTCAAATTCACAATTGGTTCTTGGCAGAATCTCTGAATTTGGACCCTCATGGTTAGTTTGGGGGGTTTTAGATGCTCCAAATGCTGGAGTTAAAATTACACCGATAAGATACACCCTACATGCACAATTAAAAACTGTTCAAGTCAGTTTGCAAAACAAAATTTGGGTTGGAACTCTGATTCCTGCACGTGGAGCCGTGTGGAGCTGCAGGGCTGGATTGGCAGCAGCAACAGACTCTGCTTGCAGTGAGCCAGAACTGAGTGAACTTTGGAGGCTGAGGGTTTGTGTTCAGCACTGCCTTGATAGGAGTGTCACATTAACATGTGTGCTAAGAATCCAGAGGTTGCTTAGAATTGGAAACCAAGGTTCAAATGGGAATTCTCCTCATACTTTTGCTCTTTGCTTAAAATCCACAGTGGAAGGAGAAGCGCTGAGGCAATACTCTCCCTCACCTGCAAATATTCCTGGAAATTCTGCCAGTGATAATCCCTAATAACGTGATATTCCTTGTTTCCAGTACTGAAGTGACCTCAGTGTGCTTTTCCTTGCTGTTGTTCCCAGGAAGGGAAGCAGGCATCGCTGGCAGCCGATTTCTCCATCACTCAGTTCAAGCACCTGGGTCGTTTGCTCATGGTCCATGGAAGGAACAGCTACAAGAGGTCTGCAGCCCTCAGCCAGTTTGTGATCCACAGGAGCCTCTGCATCAGCACCATGCAGGTAAGTGGCTGCCAGGAGGGGCTTTCCAAAGAGAGGTGCAGGAGCCAAATCATAAAGGGAAGGTCCTGTGTCTCATTTGGGATGCTGTCATTTCTTGTCCTGAAGATTTTCATGGCTTAGGACTTGAGGTTGTTACTTCGATACGAAAACACACGAGGAAGTTCCTGGTATTGGACAAATACCAGCAACTGCTCCAAAGGAATAAAAAGGGTTGATATTGCATTATTCTGTGTTCATTTCAGGAATTTGGAGAACCCGCTGTTGCAGTTTGAGCAGAGTGTATTGTTAAGCTGTACTTTTACTGCAGTGTCTTAGTGCCTAAAAAGCTAAATGCTAAAAAAGCTCATTTCTTTTCTAGGCTGTTTTCTCATCAGTATTTTACTTCGCTTCGGTTCCTCTCTACCAAGGCTTCCTCATCATTGGGTAAGAGCTGACTCTTTGTGGGAATGAGGGAAACCTCTGCACAGTGAGCACCTTTGGGCTGATTGACACACGAGCCATGCTCATCCCACCCCTGACAGCACTGCTCCAGGAGAGGGGTGTGAGCCTTGTCCCCTCCCTGCTCCCTGCTCGGGGCACAGTCAGGGCAGGCACTTCAGAAGCCTTGCCAGCAGGATGGTTTGTCACATTTGGGATGTCACATTTGGGAAGCAGCCCATCCTCCAGGAGTGTTCCTTGGACCCCAGTAAGAGCAGAGGGGCAGCTGTGCTGGGCTGGTGTCTGCACAGCAGCAAGGGGCAGTGCCCAGCTCCTGGCAGTGCCAGGAGGAGGGACAGTCCAGCCTTAGTTCCTGTCCAAAAACTGCCTGAAACAGGGGATTGCAGCTGTAAACCCAGTATGACTCCTTATACTTTCGAGTACATAATTAAAATCCCAGAAAATTCATCTCCATTCCCTTCTGATGCCAGCAGAATCAAACCTGAGCTCTAGAGCAGATTTTGGGATGGGCTCAGGTCAGTCCTTGGCTCCATTAATAACCCACTGCAATACCTGAACCAGGCACTTGTGTTGGAGTGTTCCTGAGCAAAAGTCACTCAAAAAGCCAACCCTGACGGTTTTTTCCTACCTGCAAAACTCTGCTGTGCTCCATTTGCAGGTTTTTATAATGTGTGCATTATTTGGCACTTAAAGAATTTTTTCTCTCCTTACTGGAGCCTGGCATTTGTTTGTTCATCTCCACCTGAGAAAATTTACTGATCTTCTGCCTTCCTCCCAGGTACTCCACGATTTACACCATGTTTCCTGTGTTTTCTCTTGTCCTGGACAAGGATGTGAAATCTGAAGTTGCCATGTTGTACCCAGAGCTCTACAAAGATCTTCTTAAGGTGTGGGAGGCGCTTGTTTGTGTGTTTTGGTTTAAGGCAAGATCTTCATCTTGATTTGAAACTCTAAATGTGTAAAATCAAATATATTGTCAGGAGATCCTGAACCTTATCAGGCATTTTCAAGTAAAATTCTGCTAAAGTCAAACTTGAATTAACAGATAGAACCGGAATTCCTGGCAGTTGCTTATTGAATGCTACATGAAATGCAATTTATTAAAAACGGCTGGGGAAGTAGAAGTTCCATTCTGTGGGAAATTCTAGGGATTTAATATTACCAGTTTGTTCCATAATAAAGGGAAAAGAGAAATTGTTGGGGATTTGGCAGTGTCCTGAAGCCAGAAAAGGGAAGAGGGGAAGGGATATGCTCATTTGATGGAGGCAGGAGGTTATCCTAGAATTTCTTCAACAGAAATTTGACTTGAGCATGATCTAAAGTTTTGCTTGCTGTGCCATTTTTGTAGCTTTAGCATCTGAGTCAGGTCTTTCTCCTTAGACAAAGAAAACTTTATTTTCTGTTTACTATAGAAATACTAGGAAGATAAGTCTTGTCTTAGGTTCGTTTTGAATTTTTTTTTCTTCCTCCCTGGAAAATGTTTTGAATAACTGGGGTATGCAGCCTGGGAACATCTTTCTTAACTGAAGGAAAGGGTGGACTGAGTCTTCAGCAGATCCTTTCCCTCAAGGATTCCTGTTAAACAGATACTCTGAGAAGCACAGCCTGTTTTTCCAGAGCCTCAATAAGTCTCCATCTGGTTTCACTTGTATGTTGTCTCTTATGTCATAAACCACTAATTCTTCAACCATCCTTAGGCCTGGTCTAAACATAGGGGGTTTTGTGCTGGTATGGCTGTGTTGGCTGGAGATGGCTTTTTAAAATCTATCTGCCTTCAATACGAGGGTGATTTGTGTGTGTCTAGAAATACAATATTGATGTATTCATGTAGATGTGTGCACACACGTCTTGTATTTCACAGAACGGTGACTGAACTCCTGAGACATCTTTGCACTGAATTAATTGTGTGTGCAGTGAGGACCAGGCTGTGCTGTGGGAGCCCTGAGCTTCCCCAGCCCCTTCGTGCACCCAGAAAAAGGAGAATAAAGGGGCACTGCCCCAGGGTTGCTTGATTTGTTTTATTTATTTATTTTTCCAAAGCACCTTCCAACTCTCTCATTGATTTCTAAGTTGATCAGTAAGTGAATTTTCATAAAAGAAAACCCTTTCTCTTTTTTTCCCCCACCCAGGGACGACCGTTGTCATACAAAACGTTTTTAATCTGGGTCTTGATAAGCATTTATCAAGGTAAGAAATCAGCCTCTGCTTGTGCCTTTAGATGTTGTAGTGTGTGTGACTATCTACATTTTTGTATTGCAGGGAGCTGAGTAAGGCCTGAATTGAATTTCCCAAAGTATCTTTGTGGTGATGAATATATATTTTTTGTCTCTGAAAATGTCGGTAGCATTACCAAAGGAAAAAATTATCGAAAACCAAATATTGGCAGGAATTGGTCAGGCCTGGGATGTAGAATTCAAACCATTGTGCCTCTTCCCATCAGAACCATGCACTGTAATTTTGTGCGAGTTCCTTGCAGTGCTGTAGTTGCCCCATCTGTAAAGCAGGGCTCACGACTCTCCCCTTCTTTTGGCCTGAGTTCCCCAATCTATAGATTTTGCAGGTTTTTTTAAGCATGGAAAATGCAGCCTCTGTAGCCTTCTGTATTTTGGCCAGAAATGGAAGTGGCAGTAGTTCTGGTTGCTTCACAGCCATCTGTAATGCAGGGTCGGAGTCGAGCTCAGGTTCTTGATCATATCCCATATACTCTAATTAGGCTGCTCAGCAATTAAGTAAATGCCTTAATTACAATGCATTTTCAACAGTGGATGTAGTAATTCGGGTATGTATCTAAGAAGGTCTTTTCTTTCATTTTGTCTTTTTTTTAATCAAGTACCCTCAAACTCAAATACTCTCTGTAAGTGTTAATCAGGGAGTTGTGGAAAACAGGTCAATCATGTGGAGCTAAAAGCTGAAGTGGCAATATTTCTTGTTTTCCAAAACTCCTTTATCGACACAAATCCGAATAATGGGTCAAAATAAGCAGGTAATTCTTATGGATTTAATTGCTGTTGCCATCCTCAGCAGGGAGTGAATCTCAGAGTGTAAAATCCCTGTTAGCTTTCTTTTGTGAAACCCACCACGGCGGAGCCCTACAACAGGGATCAAGGGCTTGGGATGCTGTGTAGCACAATGGCAAAGCCAGGGCTGTGATAGAACCCTCCCAAGTGGTGGAAAGCTGCAGCCAGAGGGTGATGCATGGGGGGAAAGATTCCTCCTTGAGCTCAGAGCACTCTCTGGTTACAGGGTTTGGTTAGAGTGACTTCACCAGCGAGTGCTCAATAACCAGCAAACAGTGACCAAACAACGGGGCCAGTTGCTAGCAGAGATGAGCCCGACCAAAACTTGAGCAGTCCCAAAGTTTGGAAAGTTCACAGCTGGATTTGAACTTTGTGGCTGGAGCTGCGTTCCCTCGCAGGTTTTCCCTTCCGGAGGCAGCCTGGGTGATGGATGTTGGTGTGGATTACTCATGCTGCTCACATGAGTTATTTGTGCAGGTGGCCTGGAGCTCGCCCTGGCCAGCCGGGATGGGAGCACAAACAATGCCTCGTTAGCAGAGCTTTAATGGGATTTTCTTCGGGGAGGTGTAAAGGGGAGAGATCTTGGCCCAGGAGGTGCAAACTGAGGCTCACTTGTAGCCACTGAGCTTTTCAACACTTTGCTGCCTCTTGGCACTGAGGCAGTGCAGTAGGATATAGAAGAATTTGATATCTTTTAGCTTCTGAGCAGTGACCAAGTGCTTTTCTGGGAGGATAGAGTTTCATGATGTTAGAGATCTCCAGTTGCCAAAACAGCATGTATTAATTTCCCATCTCCATGTGTCTATGAATATGATAGACTGTTAGAAAACTTTGGGTACCTCTGTTGTAACTTTTCCCTGTCTTCTCATCAGTTCTGTCTCCTAAATAGTAACTGATTCGTTGTCGTTACGTTCATCAGGTTTCATGAAAAACAGCCTCAAGATAGGATTGTTTCAGCCTTTCCAAGACCTAACTGTGGGTTTTAGAGCTGAGCCTGGTGTTTGACTCAAACAGGCCCATTCCCTTGCAGGTAGCATCATCATGTATGGAGCGCTCCTCCTCTTTGAATCCGAATTTGTGCACATTGTTGCCATTTCCTTCACCTCGCTGATTCTCACCGAGCTGCTGATGGTGGCACTGACAATCCAGACGTGGCACTGGCTCATGATCGTGGCTGAGCTGCTCAGCCTCTCCTGCTACATCGCTTCCCTGGTCTTCCTGCACGAGTTCATTGGTAAGGGGGAATGCTCTCCTCAGTCAGTTCCTGGTCTGGGTGCTCAGCAAAGAGCTGAGCTGAGCAAAAGGCAGGTGGAGCCAGCAGTAGGCACAGGGACAATGTACCAGGGTCAGCTCCGTGTGATTTGAAGGCACTTTGAAGATATTTTATGGTTCCTTCCCTTAGCAAAATGCTGGAGAAGGCAAAGGTCAGACTGTGCTGTGAATCTCATCCATTCCTTTAGCTCCAGCACGTGTCTGCTCTCTCATGTAGCAGTGACCTTCATTTCCATGTGGGAATTTGAGATTAAAGATGGAAGTCTCTGCTGTTGGATTGAAAGATTTGGTCTTTTAAACTGGGTGAAGGAGCTGCCTCCTAAAACTTACCTTATTTTACCTGTTCTTTGGGACTATTCTCTTATGGGTTTGGTTGGTATTTCAGTTGCCTGCAGCAGAACTAATCCTATTCCCTGGCTAGTGGAAAAAGGGTGAGGAATTCCAGATTGCCCCAGTAACTCTTGAGTTGCAAATATCAAACCCGTGGGCTTGCTCCAGTGTTCGTTCAGGAACCACAAGATGTCACTACATCTTCCCTAAAGCTCCTCCCTAACTGAAGACAGCAGGGATAACTTCCCCACGGCTGGATCTGTATCTCTTGCACATGGTTGTACCAGTTCCATTTTGAACGATGCTTTAACTGTTTTTGTAAAGATTCTGAGTGGAGAGCTGTGTTTGCTGGGCTCAGCCAAGCAGCAGAGGCAGCTCCCAGTGGGAGGACACGCAGTGCCAGGAGGATATCCCTGCTCCAGGTGGGGTTTGGGAGGGCACTTCCCTGCCTGAGTCACATCCTTACACCCCCCTGCACTGCACAGCTGCATCTCCTGGGGAAGAGAAGGGCAGAGGAGTGAGGAGCCGGGTATCCTATGAGCTTTGAACTTGAATATGGAGGTGGGGCAGTTGTACGAATCATAAAATCATAGAATGGCCTGGCTTGGAAGGGACCTTACAGATGATCCAACCCCGTGCCGTGGGCAGAAGGAAGCACGGGTAGATTGAACTGCCTCTCTGCAGCCCTTCCCAGGAGGTCCTGCCCCTGTTTTTGACTCTGTGCTGGTTTCTCCACGCAGATGTTTACTTCATTGCCACCCTGTCGTTCCTGTGGAAGGTCACCGCCATCACCCTGGTGAGCTGCCTGCCCCTCTACGTCCTCAAGTACCTGAGACGGAGGTTTTCTCCCCCCAGCTACTCGAAGCTCACGTCCTAGGGCTGCTCCTGGCACACAGGGACAGACATTGGCAGCCCAGAGACAAAGCCCCAGCCGTTCCCACAACGAACACGTCCCACACCTGCGCCAGGACCCCGTGGTAATCTCTGTTACCTGCTGCTCTAGTGAGAGACTTCCAAACTGCCCTGAGCAGGAACCCAACACAAAAAGGGAGTGTTTGGAGGGTGGAGGCTCGTAGTTCATCCAGTTCTTGTCACTTTTGTTCCACTTAACTGGGGTTAAATGCAGGGAACTGTGATGGCGATGGGTTTCTCTTGCGTGGTTCAAAGGCTGTGGAAGCTGCTACCTGACCTTGGGATTTACATTTGACAATTTTAAGTGAAATTTTTTAAGTGTCTGCGCCGTTCTTTGCATTGTGTTACAGGTTTTTTATGTTATTTGTCTTTTTGATTCAAGTAGTTACATTCTTTTCACATCTTGGAAATCCCTTAAGGCAGGTGATGCACCACACTGCTGAGAGCTGATGCCTGATTTATGGCATGTTGTTTCCATAATGGGGCTCCAGCCTGTCGGATCTACACACACTGGAGAATCTGAGCCTGTCTGAGATTCTCCTTCCATTGAAATGTGGTCACCCCAGTGATTTTGGAGGTATCCAGCCATTGATAAGGACACAGAAGTGGTAGTTCCAAACGAGAGAATTCGATTTTGTTTAGCTTTTGTGCTTCCTGTTAAAAGGAGGCGGTGACATAATAGTTTTACTCTGTATTTATTTGTGTAGGAGAAAATTATCTAAACTAAAGCAAATCCTCTTTGGAACAGAACTTTGCAGTTGATCATCCTTGAAATGTGTCGACAACGTGAGAAGAGACTCGTACTGTTCTGCAGACAATGTGGCAGACGTGTCTTGAATCCTTGGAGACTGAAAGGAGAGGTCACAGAGCTGCTACTCCTCACAGCTCCACGAAATCTGTTTCCTGTTAGTGTGAAACTGTGAGGATGAGCTGCANAGAGCTGGTGCCTGATTTATGGCATGTTGTTTCCATAATGGGGCTCCAGCCTGTCGGATCTACACACACTGGAGAATCTGAGCCTGTCTGAGATTCTCCTTCCATTGAAATGTGGTCACCCCAGTGATTTTGGAGGTATCCAGCCATTGATAAGGACACAGAAGTGGTAGTTCCAAACGAGAGAATTCGATTTTGTTTAGCTTTTGTGCTTCCTGTTAAAAGGAGGCGGTGACATAATAGTTTTACTCTGTATTTATTTGTGTAGGAGAAAATTATCTAAACTAAAGCAAATCCTCTTTGGAACAGAACTTTGCAGTTGATCATCCTTGAAATGTGTCGACAACGTGAGAAGAGACTCGTACTGTTCTGCAGACAATGTGGCAGACGTGTCTTGAATCCTTGGAGACTGAAAGGAGAGGTCACAGAGCTGCTACTCCTCACAGCTCCACGAAATCTGTTTCCTGTTAGTGTGAAACTGTGAGGATGAGCTGCAAATAAGCAGAGGCACTCCTAGGTGGATGTTTTAATGACATACTCCCTGCAGAGAGGCAGTTTTTGGAACCTTGCACTTGCTTTGCTCTAAAAACCAAACCTGAATCACAGGAGTGAGTTCATAAAAAGGCATTAGGTACACGTGCAGAGGAAATTTATGTGTTTTTAATTTTCAAAAATTAAAATCAGTGAGTTCTGTCTTTATGATAAACTTTGGTCCACATTATAATATCATGAGCAGAGCAACACGTGCTTGGGCTTCTCAGCAGAAGGACAGAGACTCACAGGGACCTTTTAGAGTTGGGTTGATGCATCAAACACAGATGAGCTTTTGTGGCAGCCATCCTTGTCTAAAGGCTCTTTAGTCTGTGCTAAATTAGCTGCTTGCTGTCTTCTTCCCACATCAGAGAAACCACGGGCGGAGCTGGCACTGCTTGGCACCGTTCCCTTGGCTGCAGGGAGGGAAAGAGCCCAGGGCCTGAGCCCCTGTCCCAAAGCAGAGCCTGAGCTCCTTCTGCTGTCCCAAATCAGAGCCTGAGCTCCTTCTCCTGTCCCAAACAGAGCCCAGAGCCTGAGCTCCTTCTGCTGTCCCAAATCAGAGCCTGAGCTCCTTCTGCTGTCTCAAATCAGAGCCTGAGCTCCCTTCTCCAGTCTCAAGGAAGCCCTTCCAGGCCAGGGCCACCACGCTGGCGAGGTGCAGAAGCTCCTGGGTCATTTCTGAAGCTCCTGACGGGGCTGCCAGCTCCTGCTGCCATCGCTGCAGGCGTTCCTGTCACAAACAGCACAGAAGGTCTGATGTGAGAATCCGTGGAAAATGGGAGGGTTGTTTTAAAAGAGCCTGGGTTGGCCCTCAGTGCTGTGTGTGGCAGCATCCAGGGAATGTTTTGGAGCTGCCTCCCTTGCTCTCAGTTCCCGTGAGTGAATCTCAGAGGGATGGGGGAGCAAGTTCCAGAAGTTTTAGAGAACAGTTGGATGTGCTTTGTAACACGTGGCCTGGGGGGAGAGGAAGGTGCAAGGCCAGATGACCTTGTTGTTTCATGTGGGGGAAACCCTCTGGATTTAGAAAATTAGGTTTCAAAATCCTTCAGGAATAAGGACAGCAAACACTCTGTAACTCACTGGTTTTATTTTGTGCCAGTCTTCTGATGGGCTCGGGTCTGAAGCCCTGGTGTGGAGCACTGCCCTCAGAGACACCCTGCTGGCCAAGGAAAGCTGATTCCTAATATTCACTTTGTCATAAAGTTTTGAAAATCTGCCTTTTTCCTTATCCTTTTTTTTTTCCTAAAAGTAGTATTAATATACATTGCTACTTATTTGACATGCGTGGTCATGTTGAACAAGGCTGTGATAGTCCAGCATTCCCAGAAATTTGTCTTTTGGAGGAAAAGCTGTCCCTGAGCAGCCTGTCTGGGGGAGTTGGGCTCTCACAGCCTTTTGTGAATTATGCCATTTTGCCAAAAAGATCCTTAACATTGTCTTCATCATGACTGGAGTGTTGGCCATGTTCTGGAATCCCCAGTGGCCGTGCCACTGTTCTGGAGTCCCCAGGCAGCATTCCATAGAATCGTGGAAAGGTTTGGGTGGGAAGAGACCTTAAATCCCACCCAGTGCCACCCCTGCCAGGGCAGGGACACCTCCCACTGTCCCAGGCTGCTCCCAGCCCCAGTGTCCAGCCTGGCCTGGGGCACTGCCAGGGATCCAGGGCCAGCCACAGCTGCTCTGGGCACCCTGGGCCTGCCCACCCTCCCAGGGAACAATTCCTGCCCAATATCCCATCTAATCTGCTTTCATTAGCTTAATTACCAGAACCAAGAGCTCTTCTGGCCCCAGGTGGTGACTGAGCCACCCAGCCCCGTCCCTCTCTCCTGTGTGTTGGTAGTTCAGTGTCCAGCAACAGTGCCAAGCTACTGTGTGTAAATATTTGAGACATTTAGATGGTAGAATTCACTGTTTCCTCAAGTCAATACAGTTTACACGGAGTGGACCATATTTGCAAACTCTTAGCTTACACCAAGAAAGGGAGTGAACTGTGATTTCATTTATATTTATTGAATCATAAGTTTAATAATATAGTAGAGTTGATAGTGATCTGTAGCTGTGTTTTGGGGTGTGGATTATGTTCTTTGCAGCTCGTGTTTTTGCACAAGGCAGTAAATCCAGGAAGTCATTTCTGCCTGGATATACACTACATTTTTTCGAAGCAGTCAGAGACTAAAACTGCCATCTAACAAACAGCAGGAAAGAGGAACACTTCTGTTTTTCAAGTTTAGCACTTTATGTTTGCAATCCATTTCTCTTAAGTTATTTAAAAATGTTTTTAAAAGCAAAATTTAATACATGTGTTCATATTTACTGTACATTAAAATAAATGGATTCTCTGCTGGAAATTTCATCTTTTCCTCTAGTATGCTCATAATTTGTACTTCTGGGGAGTGAAGCATTGTTTTCTTCTTCTGTGCAGCACCTTGTTTGTGGCCTTAGTGTTCTTCCTATTCTTTTATCTGTGTGGGATATGTACTGAAGCAGTTCATGTGTGATTTGTGTGCTTTGGGACTGCTCCAGGTGCTGCTCCTGGGCACTGGTGTGAGTCCCAGTGTGAGTCCCAGTGTGCTCCTGCTTCCCCAGGTGCTGCTCCTGGGCACTGGTGTGAGTCCCAGTGTCAGTCCCAGTGTCAGTCCCAGTGTCAGTCCCACCGTGCTCCTGCTTCCCGTGGCTGCCAGCACTCTGCACTGAGCTGCTCAGGGTGAGGTTTTGTGGCACACACAGTTCTCTCCTTGCACCTCTGCAGGAGCTCCAGCTGTGTCACAGCCCTCTCTGTCCCCTGAACTCTGGGTTTGCCCCCTCCACAGAGCTTGTCCTGCTCATCTCCGCAAGCATTTGTGGTGCTCAGCTTGGGGTGCAGCGGAAACCCAACGTTCTGTGTTCAGCAGCTTCAGTCTGTGCAGGGTCTGGTCAGACCTGGCCGAGGGGTGGTCAGGGACATCCCTGGTGTCCCCTCGGGGTGAGATCTGTGTGCTGGGAGCTGCAGCTGTGGCTGGGCAGCACCTGAGGTGCTTTCCTGTGCTCCCTGAGCTGTCCCAGCCCAACCCCGGCGCTGCCCAGGGCAGTTGTGCTGGAGCTGAGCTGGGTTTGTCAGGGAGCCCCAGCTCAGAGGGGAACAGGGCCCACTTCAGCAGGAGCTGGATGGGCTCCTTATTTATGATTAGTTATTTTGTAAGTGTTAAACTCTATGATTTGCATGAAATCCTGTGGTTCACAGCTTTGCCAATATGGTCCATTACTACTGCCTACAACTTGTGTACTTATATGCCTTTGAGAACATTTTTAATTGTTAAAATTGTTTTAAAAATCAATGTTAAGTTAATTTAATTTTTAACGGGGAAATGGATTCTGGTGTCAAAATGGTATTTACTGTGATGCCGATGTTTTGTACCTGTCATCCAGCTAAACAACCTGTAAATACTCCTGAGTCAAGAGAAATATGAATGCCAATTATTTATTGTTCTGTGGAGTTACATGTCGCAGATGTGTAAGAACTTAAAAGGGAATGTTGTAAAACAAGGTGGAAAAAATAAATTTTATGCAACTTCTTTACTTCATCCCTGCACGATGCACCTGGTCAGTCCTGACGTGATCAGTCCCAGATGTGCTGGGAATTTTCAGGATCCAGGGAATTTAAACTGGGGGCCTTTAACCTCTGGGGAGGAAATGCATATCCAAGAAATGATCAGAGCTGCTTCGTTAAATTCTTTGTTTTGATACATTTCTAATTCTACCTTGGTAGATGCAGTTTTGGTGTTAACAGGGGTGGTCACTGCTGCTGGCAGCCACTGCTGGGAGTGAGGAGGGAATCTCTCACTGGAACACAGAAATATCCTGCCCTGGGAAGAGCAGTGATGCAACAGCATTGGGAACAGCTATTTTGGGAATGTTCTCATCCCTTGGACATTTGATTCAGTGAGTGGCTCGGCACGAGAGCAGGCCCAGGGCCAGGGGTCAGAACCGGGGGGAGAGGCAGGGTTGAACACTGGATATTCTCCACAGGGGAGATGCCAATAACATCAAGTACAAACACAGTACAGCAATTTCCTACCAAAGATGTAATAGAGCCATAAACACGCCTAAAAGAAAAAAAAAAATTTAAAATGCAGTGGATAAAGCAAATCTCTAACTTGGGAGACTGTTCAATGAAAGCAGAGATGAACTATCCCTCGGATCAGTGAGCATCTCTGGGAGTGTTTCTCTGTGATTCTATAGGACACAGATGCCCTTTTTAATGACTTGACTTCTTTTTGGTATAAAGCAGTTAATGCAAATATTAAATAAACCGTTTTTGTGATGTTTGCACACATCAAATGAATGGCGTAGACTCCAGAAATCACAGGAACAGACTTTGCTCCCAAGTGTTACCAATTTCCCACTCTAAATGGGTTACATAAGCCCTGGTTAGTGGTTCCTTTAATTTATGGACGGTTTCTTTTTAATGGTGAAATGTGTAATTAAAAAAAGCTAGAAATAGTTTTTCTAAACTCAGTCTGGAAGGGAAGGAGAATTTCAGCAATTTTTTTTTCACCCAAACATTGCATAATAGTAGAAATGTCAAAGATTTCCATGGGGTTTCATTTCATTCTTCATGTGGCTGTGGTCATGCAAGAAGTTTGAACACTGCAGGGGCTGGCAGATTTTTGGAAGATCACGCATCCCGGGGTAAGTTTTCAGCCTAGGCTTTACCAAAGGATGCCAGTGGCCTTGTTTTTCAAATTGTGGTTGTATTGTGCTCTGGTGTGTCTTTGTTTCTCCTTTTTTCTGAGAAGGAGGAATAGGTGCTGCTCTACTTGGGGGTCTCGCCCTGGCCCCGAGCCTGCTGGAGCTGTGGGGGCCTCCCTGCACCACAAAGCACCTGGAGAGAGGAAAACCTCGGGGACCTGTGGGGTCTGCACCTTCTGATGGCTCAGGTCACGGCACCTGCGCTGCCTCTTCTCCCCTGCATTGCTGTGGCATTAAATTTTGTCTTAAATCTTCAGCAGAGGGAGGGAACTGCTCCTGTTCCCCTTTCCCAGGTAGGAGGTGGGGCCAGAGAGAACCTGTGGTCTGGGCTGGCCCCGCAGGCAGGGCACAGAAAGCATAAAAATATTTTTGTTTTGATGATTAGACCTTCTCAGCACCTTACACGTGGCAGTCAATCCTACAGGAAAGTTCCTTCTTCCACAGAGTATTCAGATGTCTGGCTTTAAACGAGGACTGTGATTGCAGGCTTTACAAACCTGTCCCTCTGACTGGGAGTGTTGATAAACCCCAATCCAAACATTGCAGTGCATTCTCTTCTGCCTTCTGCTGGAACTGCAGACCCAAGGTATATCTGTGATAAATGTGGAATGTAGCTGCCTGTGGGAGCTGTGGGACTCCGAGGGGCAGCAGCAGGAGAGGCACCACTGCCACTGCCCAGGAAATCAGGGAACCTGGAGTGTGCCAGCACTCACCAACAGCACCGAGTGCTGCCCCAGCACCCGTTCAGGGCCAGTTTCAAAGCTGATGCTGTGGCTACCTCAGGCCACGAGCTTTTGGTGGCCTTAAAACTCTGTGGGTGCTGTGGGGCTCTCTGGGCTACGTGGAGGATCTCTGAGATTTTGCTGCTGTAGCTGAAGTTGGAGATGAAGAGCATCTTGCAGGATCCGGCCTTCAGAGGAACGTCCTTGCTGCTGTTCCTCCTTTTGTGGCTCAAGACCTGAGTGGGTTACAAAAAAGGGCTTTAAAATCTCAGCATTCCCACTTTAAAGCCTCTTGCTCTTGGCTGGCTGGAACTGTCCACGTAAGGCAGAATTCTGTTGTCTGCTCTTCAGATTCTCTCTCAGAAAGGAGGAATAACGAGAACAATCTGTGCGAAGGAATTCAACGCAGTAAAGATGGGGGTAATAGTCATTCTCATTTGTCCTTTTATGTGAAACAGATTTTATTTTAAATGTACACTCGGAGTAGCTTAACCATATCCAGAAAGTTGTTTACCAGGGTAAAAGTAGAGTTACCCCCAGGATAAACTGAGAGCATGAGTGGAGGGGAGTGGGCTGTACTGAGTGAGGCCAGGAGTCCCCCTGGGCACACCTTGGTGGCCCTGGCACACGGGGATGTCCTGGCCTTGTGCTGTTGGCAGGCAGCAGATGGACTCCTGTGCTTCACATCTGCTCCTGAAGAGCTGGGCTGGAGGGGCTGCACTTCTGTGCCTGCCCTGTGCTGCCTCTGCTGGGTTTAAAACAGGTCACCTCACACGCCTTTTTTACAGATGTCCCCAGCCTGTGACTTGTCAAAAAGTGATGCAAATCGCTATGGATCAGGACTCCTATTAAAAACAAGAACAGATAAATGCCTGGTAATGATCTCACTGATTTTCCTGCTCCAACAGCAATGGTGTCACTGCCAGGGGGAGAAGCAGCACTCAGAGAAGCTGTGGGAAAGTCAAGGGGTCGTGCCCACAGAGGCAGAACTCCTCTGTACCTTTGTAAATCTGAGATCAGAGTTTGGAATAAAAAGGCACATTTATAAGGATCAGCATTCACTCTGTCAGATTTTAATACCTGATCTTTCCTAGAGACACTCCAGAAAATGAATTCTCTGAGTGAAATCTCAGTTTGCAGCACTAACCCCTCAGGACAGGACCTTCCCAGAGCAGATGGAACATGAGCAGTGTTGGTGTCTCGGTGGAAGACCCGGGGCTGGTGTAGAGGAACAGGTCACACTCACCCACCCCCTCCCACAATCCTCAGGTTTTGTTCAAGCCCGAGTTGAATTCTTGCCAGCGCTCATTACTGAAGTGTGGAACTAATTCTTACAGGTGCCGTGGTCTCCATAAATCACCTTCAAAAGAAAGAAACCTCTTGTATTTCACACGTGAGTGACAACCTCTTCCTGCAGCGGCCGGGGCGTCCCCGTGATCCCCCCTGTCAGGAGCCCGGGCCAGCCCTGATTTACACAGCCCCCACTCGTCCTTCTCCCAGCTCCTGCTGCCACTCCAGCCCTGAGGAACATCACAAAGCCCTCAGTAAAACCAGAGCCTGCGGGAAAGATCAGGTGTTAACATCCAATAAAAAGCTGACACGCTCCGGTGAGCCGGGACTGCAGGGTCCGGCCCAGGCAAGGCCTGGCCTAAGGCAGAGGTTTATGGTGGCAGGTAAGGACTAATTATAGACCCTGGACTCCATCAGGGGCTGGCCTGTCAGGTTAACTTAGGGGCTGAAGTGCCTACGGTCACACTGGGGGCTCTGCCCCTCTGCAGAACTGGATGCAGTTGGCCCCTAAAGAAACGTGGGGAGTAAATCTGAGGTGCTGAAAGAAATACTGCAGCAGAAATTACACTGTGGGGAAGGTTTTATATGTGTTGGGGTGGATTAATGACCGGGTTTGGGGTTTTTGGAAGGAAAAAAACACAACAAACTTTGTGCACAAATACATAGTTTAAAATATATTCTCTTTCAAACACCAGCTATTTTAACAACAGTGTAAATCAGATTTTACAGACCACATATTTCAAGTATGAAGTTCATTAAATGTGTGAAATTCTAGATTAGCTGCCGGGTGTGGCCAGAGCCCCAGTAATGAATTGTAAATTCTGTTCAGGATATAATATCAGATTCCTTTGCCCTGGCACTGATATGAAAGGGCTAAAGCCACCTTTTCAAAACAGTCATAACCTTTCTTTATTATCTTTATTTAGTTTAGCCATCATATGATATAATGAATGACTGCATCAGTGTTTCCATCCTGAACCTAATGCACAGGTGGTTAACTTGATTAATTTGTGGGTTTATTATTATTAAAGCAACCTATGTCTCAATGTAACTGAAATTAATGCTATCAATTTATACACATTTCTGCCAGTGCCCTGAGAGCGGGTGGCTGGCTGTCTTTAGGTTCAAGAATGTCACTCTAAACTACAATTCCTTCTGAATTTGTGGGGGGAAAAATTGATTAATGATGCTGTTCTCATTCCGTAAATTGTGGGAGCAAGGTACAAAAGGGAACAGCTCTTTCCTTGTGCTGTTGTAATTTAGGGACAGTGAAATTTAGGGACAGATCTCTGTGGTGTCCAGCTCCACAGACAGAAATCTGGGTGTTCTGTGCCCCAGGGATGGGCACTGGAGCAGCTCCAGGGGTGCTGTAGGCTGACCCAGCAGGTGCCTCTGGACCTGCCCGGCCTGGCCTCGTTGTTCCTGCCTCTCCATTTTCCTCCTGCACTGTCCAAAGGCAAGGAGGTTCACAAGCCAGTTCTACTCCTGATAGAACCAATAATAGGAATTTTCCAGGTAGCTGGGGCTGAAAACCCAGGGCTAAGTAGAAGAATTGGCATTTCCCCCTCATGGCTGGAGACCTCTTCCCAAAGCAGAATTTTCACTGGCAGAGGAAAAGCGAATTCTCATCTGGGGAGAATTCAAACAGTTCTGGTTCCAGACCCGGAGAGCTCTGTGTGGGTGGATTCCCTGGGCCGCGTGGAGCTCACTGCAAGATCAGGCACTCTGTAACTTCATCAAGTGGGTGAACACGATATTTAGAGAGGTGCACCAGCAGGAGCAGCCTGCAGCAGTCCCACGCAGGGAGGATGCTCCGGGAGCGCTGGGGAAGGGGCAGGAGGTGCCGGAGTGCAGGACCTGGGCACTGCTGGGAGCCGGGAGGGGCAGTGAGGACACAGCCCGAGGGTGGGAATCCCTGCTCAGCACGGCAGGGACGTGTGGAGGCTGCTCCGGGAGCCTCGTGTGCCAGGGCACACTCGGGGAGAGCAGTATTTACTTTGGAAGGGCGAGCAGCTTTTGTCAAAAATACTTATTGTTGCTGTGAGACTGAAATACCTTTTGCAAGTGGAAAACAGAGATGTCTCCATGAAGTCTCTGATGATAAAATCCAGGCAGCTGCCCCAATGGCCTGAGAGCACATCCTCAGGAAGCCTTGATGCCTTATCTCCTGAAGAGCATGAGAAATAATAATAATTTTAAAAAATAATGGGTTTTATTGCCAAATGCCTGCGTGGAGCCGGGCAGGGAGGCTCATCCTCCGGCGGGGCAATGCTGTGGGCGGCTGCCAGGGGAAATCACGGATCCCCCCGGGGCCGGGACCGCCGGGACCCCGGCTCCCCCGAGCCCCCCGGGCCCGCTGCCGCTCTCCCCGGCCGCCTGCAGCTCTGCTCGGCCGGGCAGGGAGCTCCTCGCTCGGCCTCCTGGGCTGCGAGCCCGGCGGTGAGCACCGGCCGGGCTGTTCCCGGGGACAAGTTCAGCTTCCAAACCCATCCCCCGAGCCAGGGAGCTGCTCGGGGTCTGTTGCCTTGGGTTTTTTGCTAAAGCTTTGTTTTTCTATAACCTTCTGTTTTTAACCTTGGAGTCAAATTTTCTCACACAAAGTTATGTAAATAGAGCTGATGTTTACTTAAGTATTGGAATGTGTATAAAAATATGTACTGTCAATAAAGACCGAGCATTCTTTTTCTTTCTGCTGAACCTGGCAGGTGTAGGAGCCTCGTTGTTGTGTCTCCCCGGACACAGGGGTCAGCGCCAGCAGATGCACCTCTCCCCTGTCCCCAAAGCCAGGCATCCACTGGGCACATCCCAGAGGGTGCCATGGGCATGGGGGGGAGCTGGGGCTGTTTTTGGGGGGTAGGGATGCAGTCCAGAATGTGGCCCTAAAAGGAAGAGGAAGTATTCTCCTAAAGAGGGAATAAATAGCTAAAAATATTAGCTATTAATAGCTCCTTACCTCCAAAAATAAAATCCCTTAGTGATACCAAAATAAGAAAGCAAAGGAAAGTCGGAGGTATTTGGCCTTCCTTTGAAAAGGGAAGCTAAAAATAATTATATATATATAAAAATCTCTCGTTTCTAGGGAAAGTCTCTACCCCCGCATCCAGCTTGCACAGTTATATAAGACTTGAACTACATCCCCCTCTCCTCCGCGGCCGCTCACAACGCGCTGGAGCCGCGGCCAGATGGAGAAAGGTTCCGTCAGGAAAGTTTAACTCAGCGGGGAAGCTGCAGCCAGTGGAGGACACGATTCTCTCGCTGAACTCTCCAAAAGCCTTGGAAATCTTACAGTTGTGTCATATGCTGGTTTGGGGAATGCTAGTCCGGAGGCAGCCGCCAGCCCTCTTTCACTTCTTTATTTATTTTTTTTTTCGCGTTGCACTGAGTTTAATTTGGGTAGCAGGATTCAGCAGTTTTAAGTTGGAAAAAACTTAGTGGAAGAAGATATTTTAGGAAAACCCAGTCATGTGAACTAGCGGGAGCCGATCAAACCGAGCTATTAAAAGAAAGACATTGTATTTTTAAACGGTGCAGCCCGGGGCAGCCAACCTGTGTGCCCAGAACCGCGGAGCCGGGGCTGCTCCCCCGCCGCAGCTCCGCGTGGGAGGAGGCCGAGCTTTCCGTCGGGGTGGCCCATTCTCCGCTCGCTCCGGGATCCCCTTGGCACGGCCAGGTGCCCTCGGCCCCCCCAGTTTGCCCCTTCCCAGCTCTGCTTCACTGCCCCCCTCCTCGCCTGAAGCCCCCGTCCCAATTGTTCTCTGCGCTTCTCAGTGCAATTCCAGCAGGGGATGCTGGGGTGGCTGGTCAGAGCCGCAGTGAGGAGTTGGGGAGGTGAGGGTAGAAGTTGGGTTGATTACTTATTTCTCCTGACTAGTAATTAATTAAAATCGTTTTGCTCTCCCAGCAAAGCGGCAGCCTCGGTTTCCCTTACACGTTTCCAAACAGGAATCAGGCGATTCCCATTTTGCCGATGCCGGTGGTGGATGCTCAGAACCGGCGGGGGGCTCAGGTGTGACACCTGTGCCAGGGGATGCGGGGTTCAGGTGCGACACCTGTGCCGGGGGATGCGGGGTTCAGGTGTGACACTTCTGCCGGGGGATGCGGGGTTCAGGTGTGACACTTCTGCCGGGGGATGCAGGGTCCGCCTGGGGACGGGGCTGCTGCCGAGCAGAGCCGAGGCCGTGCAGGACCCCGCTCGTGGCTTCACAGCTGCTCGTGGAGAGGGCTGCGAACGGGAAAAGCCTCCAGGTACGAGCCTGAGGGTCAGGTGCAGCTTTTCTGTCCTTCCCCGCCATCCAGGGCTCAGGCAGGAATATCCTCACGGGAGGGCGGCTCAGCCCTGGGGGCCGGGGAGGAAAAGGCTCCCCGAGAGCCGAGGGGTGCGAGGGGGTCTCGCTGAGGGGTTCAGGGGGAGCTGCGGCCAGCGGGGTTCCCGGGCCGGGGCTGCCCCGCTCCCCGGGGGGAGCCGGTTGCATAACGGGCCCGCGGGGCTGGGGAAGGTATTTCCGCCCCGACGTGTCCAAAGATGACAAAGGATAGGAAAGTGAGGTGCGCTGAGTTTCCCCGGGCTGCCTGCAGTTGCTAGCCTGCAGGACAACAAACCCGAGCAGCAGAAAGTTTGATTGCGATACCTCCTTCGAGTCGATTTGGGGAGCGAGGGAGTGAAAAATGGAAATGCGGGGCGGGTGCCAGGCAGCCCTCCGCGCTCACCCGGCCAAGTCCGGCTGCCGTGACTCACCCGGGGCTCCGGCTGACCCCGGCAGCGCTCCCCGAGGGGCGGCAGAGCTGCTCCCCGGAGAATCGTTTATATATGTGACCTCTTCATCCCTGCTGGAAAAAACTCTGTGCAAGTGCAGCCGCACGGAGACAGCGAGCCCAGCGCCGAAGCGAGAGGCAGATGCTCCTCACACACCAGTGAAAACCATACATTGTGAGACAGCCGCAGTTCATGACATCTCCGGCTTTATTTTCCTGTTTTCTTTTGCTTTATTTTCCTGTTTATACATAGGACATGTAAACACACGCGGGTTGTCCTGGTTTCGGAGGCTTCCTTGGCTATTTCATTCTTGCTAAGCTCCACGTGTATCAGTGGAAATCCATGGGGTTGCTCCTCTCTCCTAAATCGATCTAAAAATAGGAACAGAGAGAGGTCTGTGGAACACCACTAAACGACTTCACCGATTTTTAATTTTTCTTTTCGTCTTTGTATGAATAATTGAGCCAGTAGTAATTAGAAGCCAAAACCTGTGCCAGTAACAAGATGGGTATTAATAGGGTGCTGGTGAATTTAAAAGACATAAATATAAGCTGGGGACTTCGCTTTTCTGAATGATTTATTCAAAGGTAAAAGCAGCAGCAGCCTGAGCTTGTCTCTGCTGGGAAGAAGGAAAACTCTGCACAGAAGCCCCGTTGCTTTGAAAGGCTTTGCAGTTCCTGCAAGTTTTGTTTAAAAAGCACACACTGGGATTATTAACATCATCCATATTTCTTTCTTACTCGCTCTCTAACTTTCTGCTCAACAATTAAGTGCTTGTGCTGCAGACTGAGAAAGCCGCAGAGCTGCCTTGGCCCGGAGCTGCGAGACGTCATGGATTCCTGAGTGTGAAGTTGCAGGAAAGCCCTCAGTTTGGGAGATGGAGTCGATCCAGGGGTTTCCATGGCACTGGGATAAACAGGAGGAAACAGTGAGGGAATCCCGTTATTTTACAGCATTCAAAGACTATAAACACTCGGAGCAGGGAAGGAAGTGGCCTTTCCCTCTCTAGTAACCCTCATCTCAGAGCAGAGAACTGACTTCACTTCAGGAACAAGCTCAGCCCAGTTCGGATCCCTCTTTGCACCTCCAAACACTTACTGAGGAGGCGAGCAAGAGGGGTTCCCTCTGTCCAGGCGACTGGTTGAACATGGTTTAAAGATTTTTTTTACTTTTTTTTTTTTTTCTATTTTTTAATATTTTTTTTCTGCTATTGATTTTTTTTTTTTTTAAATTCCTGGTGCAGCGAGAAACTGCCTGCAGGCTGGTACACTACCACCACATAATGAGATCTATGGATCAAGGTAGGGTGTGACTGCTGCCTGTCTGTGTGCTGTGTGTGTCCTGTGTCGCTCCCCTCCCCGGGCTCCGCAGGTCCCTCCGGCCCGGGCTCCGGCCCGCGGCTCCAGCCCGCTGGCAGGCGGGGTGGGCAGGAGGGGTTCAGGGCGAGAAGGGCCCTCGGGGAAGGGACGGGGCTGGCTTTAGGTTTGGGTTGGTTAGAAACGATCCGCCACGGCGATACAAATCTGTCTGGAGCAGCCTCCTTTAAACTCCAGCCAGAGGGACTCTCCTCTTCCAAGCCATCACCCCAGGAGTCTCGCTGACTAACCCGGC
>VYXC01008880.1:186469-291610 GCA_013397175.1 Platysteira castanea
CCCCGCTCCTGCATCGCGCCCGCGGGCCGGCGAGCCCGGCTGCCCCCGCCGGGCCCCGCTCCCCCGGGCGCTCGGAGCGCTGCGCCGCCGGTCGGGTGGGTGGGCTCGGCTTCGACAGCGCTGCCGGTGCGGGGAGAAGCGGCAGGAGGTGCAGAAGGGAAGGGCTCTTCCATCGGGCCGCTCCATCCCCCGCCCGCGCTGGCAGCGCTGCGCGGCCGCTGAGTCAGAGCCGGGGCCGCGGAGGCT
Organism: Platysteira castanea; assembly: GCA_013397175.1. Lineage (NCBI taxonomy): Eukaryota > Metazoa > Chordata > Aves > Passeriformes > Platysteira > Platysteira castanea. Next base: position 186,716 of record VYXC01008880.1, read on the forward strand.
GAGCGGGCTCCGGGGGACGAGGCGAGCGCGGCAGGGCTGCCTTTGAGGGGCCCTTAGTAGCGGCTGTTTGTTTTCCCCCGCCGCTGCGAGCTCCCCGGGCACCTGCCAAAACACACTCGTTAACACCTACACCCAAAGGGGATCATCCGAGAGCTCCGATTCTCGGACAGGCCAATGGAAAGACTCTTGAGTGGCTTTATACCGCCTTAGGATCAGGCCATTGCCCTGCCTCGTGCCTCCTCGGCTTTCTCCAGACAAAACTCCCTCTCTCCTGAGCGCTCCAACTGCTCTTAGTCACTCTCACAACAGCCCGTGGAAGTTATTCTGCTGCAGAGAGCAGCAAAGGGAATGAGGAGACTTGGTGCTGCTGTCAGTGATCCTGCTCTCACCTGCTGCAGGCCAGCAGTGTATCAGAGCACAGGGCAGCTCTCCAGTGGCAGCACCACAACCCCTTCCAGTGCTGTGCAGCTCTGCTTTCCCCAGAGCCCTGCAGGCACAGCCCAGAACGAAAAGCACTAATTTACTTTTTTATTTCCAGATCAAATATTTGAGACCACCGTAGCCAGTAAAGCAGTGCAATCAGTAGAATGACAGAGCCTTGAAGTGCTCCAGAAAGAACATGCTCCTGGGCTCCAGAATGCATTTTTGCCTTATGCAAATGCTTGCTCCTGTCAGGGGTGCAGGGGTGACTGGAGCAGTCTCTGTCCCCGATTTGCCTTTGTGTCACAAGGCTGCTCCCAACAATTTCACAGGGAAAAAGCAGCATGAAACTGCAAGGGGTTAATAGTGCACAGCACTTTTGGGATCAGTCTCTGCCTTTGGGAGGATTCCTGCACCCACAACAAAGTGTTAGAGTCTTACTAATGCAGGGTGTGTAAATGATGATGTGTTAATAATTTTAAACCCTCATCCCCTTTTATGATTAGAGCAGGCTCAGAATGAGGAATGAAGGCTCTGCACAAACACCCTGCCAGCAAAAAGCTGCTTCGGTAGCTGCTCCCCGAGCTGTGCTTCAGCAAGTCTCAGCCACGGCAGGGATCTCCCCCAGGTGACCACAGGTCCCTGTGTCATCCCGTGGTCCCACAAATGTTAATTCCCTGTCACTGGACCTTTCCCTCGGCCAGCCTGTCCTGTGGGACACAGTTACACCAGCTACAGTCAGCAAATGATTCCAGTCTTTCGTGCAGGGCAGGAATCACATTCACAGATGGGACACTGACATAACTGGAGCACTCTTTTATAAAATTCCAACAGATATTCTAAGTGAAATTTCATCACTCATTTTTTAAAAAATAGCCAAGGATAATAATATCCTAGAACTTCTTTTCCACTACTGGCTTAAACTATTCTTTTTTTGAAACTATGATATGTGCATTCCTTTGGTTTGCCCAGCAGACTTCAGAACTTAATGGGAACGTGGAGATATGAGCAATTTTTCCATTGTCCTTTCTTGCCAAACCACTTTAGGCTTGAAATTGGGGGGTAATATCTCTGACTAAACCTGACCCCAAAATTGAAAAGTAGTGTGTGCATGTGCCTCTCAAAAGAACTACCAGATATTTCTCCCTTCTCGCTCCCTCCTTTTTTTCTCTATTAACACTCCCCACACTCCAGACCAAGCAACCAGTCACTCACAGTCTGAGCTCATTTTAAAGAGCTTGGATTAAGTCCATGTGCAAGTTTTAGTTGCCTGTTAAATTTCTAATGCCTGCCACATACACCATTAGAACACTTAGATTTTTAAGACAGCATTGACTCATATTTTCTTTGGGTTTTAGCAGCTAAATAGACATGCAGCTTTCTTAATCCACTTTTCTCTACCTCTTTTTCTTTTAAAAAGTTTATGTGAAGGTATTGCAGTATTACAGCTCCAGTGTAAATTATGTGTCATGTGGGACAAATAATAATTAGCACAGCCACCCCATTTCTGAGATCAAATAAAATTTCTTCATCTCGGAGCATCCTCTGACCCCTTGCATTAGTGAAGTTATTGGTGCAGGGACTACAGTGGGGCAGTTTAAGTAGAAACTGAAAATAGCAAATGAGAAGTTGCATTGGCAGTGCATTTAAACACTGAGAAATACGTTAAGTACTTTCTAACTCACAGTTTGTATTACACCCCAAGTGCTCTCTTTAGCTTTGTTTTTGGATTCCCCGTCCCCCAGCACCTAGGCAGTCCAGTATCCACATACTTTTAAAGTTTTATTAAGGTACAGCCCTGCCAAAGGCCAGCACGGATCCAACTATGTGGAAAAGGACTCCTTCCACTCTGCAGTTCCCTGAAATGGCAGCACAGTGTATTTCCAGTTCTGCTCTGTGTGGAGCCTGCTGCAAGCATACGTGGCTGCAATTTTTGTTAATGCTGCCAAGGACAGACTTTGCTTCAGCTCTTGAAACACCTTTTTGGCTCATGAAAACAGCTTTATAGAAAAAAACCCGGAGTTAATGCTGACTCCCAGATCTCAGTGTGGGTGTTGAGAGCCCACGCAGAGCTGGGACAAGTCTCCATGATCCTGGATACAGGAGAAATGCATGGAGGATTCTTGCAGGAAGGAAGGGTCTGATATGAAAAACATTGAGATTTAGGAAAACCAACCAGTGTTTCTGGTCTTTGGACACTGTATTCTAGCCTTTCACTCCAGCCCTAATGGAAATCAAGCTTTGGGAAGCATTTGTCACATTGTTTGGGTTATTTCTTTGATTTGGATGATGTTCCTGAGTGTGCATATTGGGCTGAAGAGCCCACAGTCTGTTTAAGTCTAGCAGCTCCCCTGCCTTTCCTTCATCACCAGTTACTAATGACAGACTGTGGGCAGTATTTGTCAGTTATGTAGTTATTAACAGCTAAAACTTAAACAATTTATAATGTTTTATTTTCATTGTGGGCTCGAGAGCCTGTTTTGGGTCTAAACTAAACTCCACTCAGCCTTTGGAAGGCTCCCCAAACTAAAGCTGTCCCTTGAGCTGAATTCTGCAGCTGCCTGCACCTACGGCTTCATGCAGTGGCTTCAAGCCCCTCTAATATTTAGGCCAGATCTGTATTTTGTGCATTTGCAACATTTCTGCTCAAAATAACCCACGGGTAGGTTCAAACCCAGCCCACAGGGTGTTAGAACTCACATCTCCGTGCACTCAGAGCATGTGGAAACTCTTATTCTCATAGATTCTGGGTAGTGATCACATGGGAGCGGTGTCCTCACGTGCCCTGAGAGCTGCAGGAGGGAGCAGCAGGGACACACTCCATTAATGCCTGGTGGCTCTTGCTCCTTGACATCTGTCAAGTTGTCTGCTGGGCAAAAAACCTTGAATCCTGTAAGCTGAGCTAATTCCTACGTTTCTCTAACACTTCTCTCACTGCTGTCTTGTCACCCTCATTCCTGGCCAGAGTCAGAATTGATGATTATGTGTGTTAGCAGCGAAACCCTTTCGCATGACACGGCCCTCTTGGAAAGCAAAAGGTACATTTTCCATTTGTGGAGTATTACTAATCCCAGGAGTAGCTGAGGATAAGTTTGAAGCTTCACATGCCTAATGGATTGCAGGCAAGCTGGGAAGTAAAGGATGGGATAGAGATTTGGCAGAAGTCGGGGTCGTCTGCCCATGCCCTCCTGCCAATCACCTGTATCTCACTTCAACAGCCCAATGGTTTTGTTTGTGTCATGTCTTTCTGTGGCTAATACAACCGATGCTCTCCAATCGTGCTCTGTGTGGTGTTAGCTGTGAGGATGACAGCTTTCTCTAGTGCTAAGCCAAGATCAGCAAGTATATTTTGTTTTCCTAAAGAATTTTAAATGGAAGAGCCAACGATAAAAGGCCAGTGCTCAGCAAACGGTAAGGATCACTGGACAACAGATATAAACAATCCAATTTAATAGATGTTTAAACAATTCAGAACAAACCAGGCCCTCAGAGAGAGCAGCACGGGTTCCCCGAGGGGCTGGCAGCCCTCAGTGAACACCCTGGCACATCCTGTCTGCAGCACCACCTGCCCTTTCTCACAGTGACTTTTCCTTATCCCCTGGCACCTTCCAGTTCCAGTTTAGTGCCACGAGGCCGCATTCCAGTGTGACTGCTGCCCACCTGGCCTGATGCAGCCTCGCAGCAGGTCTGGCTGCTCCCTGCCTGCCCTTTCAGCCCCAGCCCTGTGCGGTGTTCCTGCTCACCCAGAGGTGTCCCTAATGCACCCCAGGAGCCGTAGGGGGACCAGCCAGGACTGGGCTTCTTCAGAAACTCAGTGTGGAATCTGACTGCAAACTGTAGGGAAAGTCTGAGTTCTTGTCCTCTGGACTAGCAGAGGATGGAGCAAAAGGGTGTGATGAAAAGGCAATTTGTCATTGCTTGGCTGGACACATTAATGAGAAAGGCAGCAGGTTATGAGCCCAATTGCAGAGATTCTGTTTCATGTGTGCTTTAAAACAGGCTTTCTGTCACCTTAGACAAGTAATGTAGGGTGGGATTTGTCTTGCAGTTAATGCCGTCGTGCTGACAGGCTTAGCAAATAAAAACAAGCTGAAGTAAACACCAAAATACTTTTTAAATGATCTTGGTCCCTCTGTCTTTGCCTCCCTGCCCTGTCTACAGACTAGGAGCATTTTTCAAACTCACAGACCTGATGACAGCCATCTGCACACTCACAAAGGGCACCATACAAACAGGTAAGCGAGGGAACAGCCTTCTGACCACAGCTGCTCTGAACACACAAACTCGGGGGCTCCAGTTACCCACGAGTGAAGTCACCGCTGGTTGTAGCAGCCATCCCAGGGTAGGAGGCAGTCGGGGGCAGTGACCAGCACCCTGTGCAGGGCCAGGGGAAGGTGGCGTGAATGGAGCCAATGTGGTGGAGGTGGCTGGGGGCACCTGGGGAAGCTGGCAGCACCCAGCTGTGGTCAGCAGGGAACGCGGCGAGCGCCCATCCTCTGAAACGCTGTTTGTGAGCGAGGCAGGAGGAGAACAGAGGCCTTGTGCACGGTGGACCTGATGCCTGTAAAGGTGCTCCAGCTAAGGGAGGCTGTCTGAGCCTGCCGTGCCCGCCTGCTGCCCAGCCTGCGATGGGAGCACATGGCGTGCGATGTGCGAAGCCTGGAGAAGGCAAGGGCAGCACCTGGGCTGCGAGGAGCTGCTGAGACCCTGGAAACCTCAGCAGAGAGGGGCTGCGCTGCTGGAGAGGAGGCGGCTGCGTGCGAGACACCCGGTCCTGCCCGACCCGGGGCAACAGGGCGGAGACGCTCGCCCAGAGGGGCTCGTTCCGGGAGGCTCCCGCGCCGGGGCAGCCCCGCTTTGCCCAGCCCCGCTTTGCCCAGCGCGGCCGGCGCTGTGCCCGGTGCGGTGCTGCCGGGCCGGTGCCGGCTCCTCCCCCGGGGCGGCCCCGGCGCAGGTGGCTGCGAGGAGCAGGAAGCTGCCCCGCTGCCGCTCGGCCCNGCTCCTCGGGGCACGGCGGGCACCGCCCGGGCCAGCCCGGCAGGCGGGGCCGGGCCGCTGGCGTTTGCGGGGCTGCTGTGCCGGCAGGTGCTTGCCAAGGGCCGCTGCAGACGAGGGGCTCGGTCTCCGTCCCGGGATGGAGCGGCCGGGGGACATCGCTGCTGTCCCCGGAGTTGCGCAGCCGGGAGTGAGCGCAGCTGAGAAGGCGAAGCGGAGGAGCTCGGCTCAGCTCGGTCGGGCACTTGCTGCCGGCAGCATCTGGCAGAGCGGGCTCTGGAGGCTCAAAGGCGGCTGGAGCACTGGGGCGTGGAGCCCGAGGAGCTGCTGCCGGCCGTGAGCCGGACCCTCCTGCGGGGATGGCAGCGAGCTGGGCACAGCTGGCTCCAGGCTGGGGACAAAGCCATAAGCCTAAGTTAAAGTTGAAGGAAAAAAGAAAGACTTGCAGACTGTTCTGCTTTTCTGAGCTTATGCTGTGATACTTAAAAGTGCAGTGACAAGTGTTCCCTGACTTTCTAGTGATACTAAACAGGGATACTTCCCATAAAATGTAGATTTGTGTAAATCAGACAAAACCAGAAGAGAGGACCCAGAGAAATGATTTGTTGGGTATTGTCTCTAAGATACGTTGGTTTTGATTCTGCACAGTGGAGAGGTGGAGTTTCCCTGGGGCATCTCAGAGCGATGTTGTGTTCTTCTAAAGGAGGAGACCTTTGAGGCCTGAATCGTGGTGTCATTAGTGAAATGGAGAGTTGTTGCTGAGTTTTATTCTCTGGGTCCTTGTTTAGGTGTACAGATGTGCACCAGCATCAAAGCTGACCGAGGATGGTTAATGTCATCAGATGGACAAAGCTGAATTTTCTTTCGTGGTTTCATGGAGGTCAAACCATGCTAAAATAAATCCACGATGGGGAGGGGTTAATGATTTTAATGAAAATACACTGAATCTCAGTGAAAGCTTCAGATGCTGGTTTGTTCACAACTTTGCAGTAGACAGTGCTGCTGTGAAGCCTTAAGTGGGAAGTTCTACAGAGTATAATCGTACGTAGGTGGGGGGTAGAAAGTTTAATCTTCAAACCACATAAATACATAGCAGTGTGTGCTTGTTGTAGAAGTAACTTCCTTCTTGAGCCTGCTTTCTTCACTTTTGAATGACTGGAAACCATAATTAGTAGTAATTTTGTTCCAAAGATGGAAATCATTAGCATGAAAAAAAGAAAAAGATCCCAACCATATATATGAGCATTGTAATCTGGAGAACATTCTCCCTGGCTTTGAAAAGGCACCAGCTCCAGTCTGTAAGCAATCTAGGATAGGTCCATGACCTTTAATGTACAAAAGATTAGAGCGTGTTTACATGAGAGCAGAAGATGTCCAAATTCTGAGGAAGGGCTTTATCCCCATGCTGGTGGTACCTGATGCTCATTGTTCACATGTAGTTCTGCCCTCATCTGAACTGCAGTTGGGCAAACAAGTCCTGTGCAGAGGAGGATTCAAAGTGGAACCAAAACCAAAGGAGTGGGTCCCAGCACTTCAGTCTGGTTCCCACATTTGGAGTCCTCCCAGTCTGGTCTGCTCCACCCACTGCTCATGACAAGTCCTAAAATAACCAATCTATAAGCGTGCTAAAAGGGACTTTTTAAATTTAAAAAAATACAGGGAAAAAAAAATTTGGAGCTCTAGGAATGGATTGGGGTGAATGTTTGTTCCTGATAAACAGTTTTTAAAAGGTTGGAATTTGGCGGTGTCGATCCAAGCTTGTGTTTTAAAAGTAGAGCCTATATCACAACTTGTTGTCATGGGAGTGCCAGAAATATCCTTCCTGCAAGTGACTGGCATTCAGTAGTGCTTGTGTGTGCCTGGGACAACAGCAACATGGACTGCTATAAAAGCAACAGGGAAAAGAAGTGTCAATAAAAATCCTGCAGTCAATATTATTAATATTATATACACTTCTCAAAGGCAACTATTTCCAAAAGCAGCAGTGCTGTACAGAGTGCTTTTTACCTTTACTTGCCAGACTTTAATTAGCAATCTTCTCAGGATTTGCAAACAAGAAACATCTGCTGAACTCAGGGGCCTGCCCAGGTGAACGGGATTTGGGGACTGTGGGCAAGGCACACACCACTTTGAGGTTGAAGCTGTGATTTCATTTGGCCATTGAGGGTGTCTTCTGTGTCCTTTAAACAAAAAAGTGGTAGATACATTCCCTGCAGAGTTCCTGTGCAGGTGTTGGCAGTGGTATCCCAAATCTTAGCTTATTTTAAACTAAGGTGCTGCACGTCCTTGTTTTTTAGTGGAGAGGATTGACAGAGAGTTAATGAGCATTTCCAAATGAGCTCCTAGAAACAGGGCTCCCAGAGGGGTAGGTTCTGATAACTGCTCTGTGTGTTCTTCCCCAGCACCTGTTGTTGGCTACTCTGAGAGACAAAATAACTGAAAATACTGAAATCCAGAGAGTGCTCTGCTGCAGCAGCTCCCTTCGTGCAGGTTTATTGGGTGTTCACTGTGTGATGATCTGCTGAGAGGAAAAGCTGCCACATAATTTTTAATGTTTGAGGTCAGCCCTTCTGGGAGCTGATCCTCTGAGGGGTGTTCTGCAAAGCCAAACAAAAGGGACGTTTAAATAAGATTCCAGACAAAGTCCTGCCCTGAGACAACAGGTAAAAATGCAGATGGGAAAGGATATTTTCTCTAGGCTCAGGCTCTTTCTGTAGCTCATTAGACTCTTAGACTGCATCTGGTGATATGAATCTACAAGGTCTGTGTGTGTGTAGTGCAGAGAGGGGAAGCAGGGAGCATCCATAAATATTAATATTCCTCTAAATGCTTGTTTCTATGTAGACAGGCTCCCAGGGACATTGCCACGTCTTGTAGGTGTCAAGCCCTGAATAATTTGCCTCGTTCCTTTTTTTTCTTCTCCCAGATGCAAAGCTATTAAAAGGAAAAAACCTGAAAGTGCATGCAGCTGGGTCCTGGGGCTGGCTCAGGAACACAGGAGGCAGTGTTCAGCCCTGCCGTAGAGAAACAAATATGCACATCTACCAGAGAATTCCAGATTTCACTCAGGAAACCAGCTCTCACTTGGAGCTTCCAAGCAGTTAGTGTAAATAACAGACAACTCAGCTTTTGAAAAATGCAGAGAAGCTCTGGACTGGCCCCTTCAAATGACAATAAGCAAGTTAATTAAAAAAGAAAATCGACTCTTTTACTTATGCAAATAAGGAACTCCAGTTAAATCCCGGGAGCTGCAGCCAGCGGATGTGAGGTCAAAACCCAACTTGTGCCCCTGCCCTCCCTGGCCTGCACGGGGCTATCTTTAGCTCTCTCCAGAGGATGGTTTGGATAAACCCAGCATGGAATGCAGTCGCTGGAGTGAGCCTTTATTCCCTAATTTCATGCTAATTGGCACGGTCACATTTGGCTGACTGGCTGGCTTTGAAGTAGCTGCCTTGTTTTAAAACAGTGCAGGGTGGCCCTCGCCAAGCCACGAGTGCCCACATTGGTGTGGTCCTGGGCTTGGGGAACCTCGGGAGCCTTTTTCTGTTCCTTTCTGCCGTCCAGAGATGTGTGAAAAGGAGTTGGGGAAATCAACGGCCAAGTCCTTTGAACCTGAAATCCCTGGATTTCTTTCACCTCTCAAGTTGAGTGATTCAATTCTCCCTGGGTTGTTAAGGGCACTCTTGAAGGCTCCCACCAGGGGAGGTTGCCCAGTTTCCAGAGGGTTGATTGAGCTGTTTGCCCCCTTCCTGGGCCTGGCTAGAGGAGCTGGGTTGGTGGTTATTTGCAGTACAGCAGCATCCAGAACCCTGCTTCATTCCCTGTTCTGGTGAGAGAGGCAGGCGTAGGTAAAACCTGTGGAAGAGAGGGGGAATGAGAGCTCGCAGCTTGGGTGGGATCCTAGAGGGCTTGGGGGTCAGACTGCTCTAGGTAGGGGAGTTGAGTGACAAAGCTGAGAGCATGAGGAGATGCCAATGCTGCCGGGGTGAGAAACTTGCTTTCTTTTAACCCCCTGTCAAAGCAGAAGGATCTTTTGGTACTGAATCAGAGCGTGAATCAGCAGTGAAACCTCAGGCTGGGAAATGCCTGAGTGCAGGGAGGGGGGAAGTGCTGGAGCTGCCTGTGCTGAGGAGCTGTTTGTGAGATGTCCGTCAGAAAAGCAGTGGAGAGGACAGTCCTTTGCTGGAATATTCCAGTCTGTGTTCTGGGATGCAGTGTGTAGGAACTGATGAAGTCTTGAAGGTGGCACAGCCTTGGGAGCAAAGCTGTATCTCTGGGGCATCTGCACTGAGGTTTCCAGGCTGCTTCAGTCCTTGGAAAACACTTTTGCTGGGCTGATCCATCACGTACCTGTTGTCTTGTAAGGGGGTGCAGGGCTCTCACTCCTTGGGGAGCCCAGCTAGAGCGTGGCAGGGCTGTTCCCTGCCATCCCCGGTGTGGCAGAGGGCCAGCAGTGTGAGCTTTGCTGCCCTGAGCTCCTGCAGCGCTAACCAAGCTCAGGGAGAAGCTTGGGTGTTGCTGGGGCCCTGTGCCTGGAGCCATTCCCGTGTCCTGGGCTCTGTGTTCCCTGTGGTATCTGCAGGTGCAGAGAGAAAGCAGCTGAGGAGCATCCTGTGCCCCTCACAAAGGCAGGAGCTTGGCGCTGTTTACAAAAGCAAACTCCCGGTGCTGGTGGTGGTGATGCTTCTCTCCTGGGGCTGCTGGCTCTGCTCTCTCCTTCCCTCGAGCAGCCTCCTGGCCCCGGCCTGCCTCAGCCCAGCTGCCCGGCAGCAGAGCAGCCAGTCCCCTCCTGCTGAAGCAGAAAGCAGAATTTCTGCCCATTTCCGTGGAAGAGCCGTTTAATTTCTAAGAGCAGCACTTGCTGCTTCACCCCTCTGCCCGCTTCCCTCCCCGGTGAGGTCAGAGCTCGCCTTGTGGCATCACCGGCGTGGGCAGGAGCGGCCGGGACAGTGATCTCATTGTGCCTCTGCAGCTCTGCGGGGCCGGGAGAGCTCCCCGAAGCCGCGGGCCGGGCTCCTGACGGAGCCGTGCCGATGAGTCAGGGCCGCGGCCTCTCCCCTGGATCGCGGCTCGGCCCTGGGCTCCGCCGGCGCTGCTCTGGGCGCTCCTCGGAGCAGTCCAGGCTCAGTCTGCCCACCATCCCGCTTTATTGACAGCTTGCCCTGGGGGGGAAGTAAATATTGTTGCAGCACAGGAGCTGTGGGTGTTTTTGGCCAGGGTGAGCTGTCCCGGTGGCGGGGCAGGCCGCGGCCTGCTGCGTGTGGGAGCGGTGTTGTTCATATCTGGAACGCGGATCCTCTGGGAGGGGGAATGCCAGCGGTGAAAGTGCTCTTTTAGACACAGTACTTCAGGGATAAGCTAAGAAAATGTAGGTTGTCTGAAGCCCAGTTTTTGAGGGGCGGTCGCTGTGGGTGGCGAGGCGTGTTTGTTACTCAGCAGACTTGAAAAGTTACACGTGCACCTACAAATACCTTTGCTTTTCCCATGCCCCTCAACATGAATCAAAGCCTGCATCCCCACTGGCTTTGCTGCTCCATGTGTTGTGAGAGGTTTTGTTGCTGTACCCGTTGTCTGTACCTGGCACAGATAATTTGGTTGAACGTGTGTGCTGGGGCAGCTTCAGCTGCGGGTGTGCTGCGTGGAGAACTGAAAGGGTCACCTTGGTGTGAAGCCCTTCAGCCTGGAGAGGGTTTCTCTGCTGCTGGTCACTGCACAAATCCTGCCCCGAGCCTGGCATCCAGCCTGGCTCTGCTTGGTGCTGCTTTTGCTCCCTGGCATCAGCTGGAATCGGGGTGATTCTCCCCGAAGCGGTGGGAGCGATGCTTTGGGTCTGCGGGGGGTGTGTTACTGTGCTCGTTCTGGAGATGTGACGAGGTCTGTTCAAAGCGAATCTCAGCAGCAATGTCGAGGCTTGATGTGTCAGACCTGAGTGACGGGGATGACACACTGTTCCTGAGTGCCAAAGCTCTGAAATCAACGGCACTAAAAATATGTTTGGCTCAAAATTCAGTGACTCGTTGATGTTTTCCTATCCCCAAAACAGCTGTGTGCTGGGATTAAAAGCCAGAGGGAACCTTAAGAAATTTGCAAGCTGAACCGTCCTGTGCAGCTCCCCTCCTGCCCCAGACGTTCTGTGTGTTGGTTTGTTTGCTCGGCTCTTGGGGTTTCCCACTAAACACAAAGGCTCAGCAGTTCCTAAAAATGAACAGAAAACCCCCTGAAAATAAGTTAAAATCTCTCTGCATGTAAAAGTTTCACTAGGAACTTCTGCAACTTTTGCAGAAAGCACAGTCAGCTCCTGCCTGGCTTTCTGTATATTTTCTCAAGGGAATTCCTGCCTCATGTCATGTAGGAGTTACAGAAAATGCTGGAACAGTAATTTAAATATTTAAATAAAACCCTCTTTGCCTGTGACATGCACCGATGTGTACCCAGCGTGAGCAGATGGTGTGAATTAATCCCAAATTGTGGAGTTGTTTCGGGTATTTCCTGCTGGATACATTGAAGTCTTTAAGAACATATACAAATCCTGGTAATGTTTTGCATGTTTTTGTGTGGTGACAAATACTCTGCAGCTCCCAGGCTGGGGCAGCTCCAGGAGCTGATGCCCATGGGAGTACCTGCCGTGACTCTGCTCTCTGGAATGCCACTGGCATTGCACATCCTTGGGTGCTGGGACCAGACTGGAACTGGGCCCAGCAATGCTGGTGGGAACTCTGTGTTCCCTGGAAGCATCCCTTTGCTCTTCAGCCTGGGGATAGTTTGCAAAATGGGAATCTCTGAAAATTAAGGATTTTTTGCACCAGCAGAGAGAGGGTCCTACTGAACACTTGGTTGTTATTGTGTATTTTATAATCCCTCTCTGAAAATGTTCCTTGGGCTGAAATTGGAATGTGATTGCCCTTAACCACAGGGCTGGATTCTTTCTCCCTCTCTCTCTTTTCTAACAAATATTTGTGAATGTGTTTTCTGACTCACATGAAACCTGTCACTAAACTTGCTGTCATGATACAGAGCCAAACAAATCATCACACAGAACTGACTTTTCAATTTAAGTTTGAGCTCAGCTTTGGTTCATGAAGCCTTTCCTGGCTGAGTTTGGCTTTGTAAGGAAGGTGTTTCTCCCTTCACCAAAAGCTGTTCCTCAACATTCGGTTTTATGTAGATGTGTTTGGAAGTGATTTTGTGATGTGCTGGTCTCAGTCCAGCTCCTAGCTGACAAAAGGTGACCAAAGTTACAGCAGCCGAGTTGTCACTATGGGGTGTCCTTGGCAGGAAGGGCAGCCCTGCTGTGGACAGAGGGGCTGGCACTCTGCTGACCTGTCCAGGTGATGCCTCAGGTGAGGCTCAGGCAGCAGGAGCCTGGCTGGAGGTGTCTGCAGTGCTTCTGTCCATGCTGCACCTACCCTGAGCATTTGAGCTTCCCTGGCTCTTAATCCAGCACTTCTCACAAGCATTGACTGCAGTTAAAAAGAATTAAATAATAAGCTAATATCAGATCACAACCCGTTTATAAATATGCATTTTTTTAACCCATGATTGCTCAGCTTCTGTAACAATATTTACAGTCTTAAAGAGACCCTTCTTTTTCCAGAAGAACCGACTCCACATAAAACCAACAGCCCACCCTCTGGAGTTACATACGCTCATGATGTCTTGGACTGTGGCCTCAAGCCATGCCCCCTGCCTTTTCCTAGCCTTTCTGCAGATCCCATGGGCAGATATGGACAGCCAGATAGCATAGGGCCAACACCTACACACCCTGCCAACGCTGCAGGGGCCTCTGCTCCGAGCCCTAGGATTGAAATAACTCCATATCATGAACTGATTCATTCAGGGGGTCCCTTCCGCGGCAGAGACACAGATGTTCTTTTGGTAGAACATCAGTCAAACTCGGCCACCACTAGCCCGAGGGTTACCCTGCCTGTCCCTGGCTTTGAGGGCTACAGAGAACCACTGTGTCTGAGCCCAGCTAGTAGCGGCTCCTCTGCAAGTTTCATTTCAGAGACAAATGTATCTCCTTGCACATCACCATGTGTTTCACCAAATAATGGTCCTAGTGATGACCTTTGTCCACAGTTTCAAAACATCCATACTCATTATTCTCCTAGAACCTCTCCAATAATGTCACCACGAACAAGCATCACGGAGGAAACCTGCTTGGGACGCCATTCACCATCACCCTGTCCCAACTCAAGGTCTTCGTCACCAGGTGCAAAACGGAGGTACTCTTGCACTGAGCTCTACAGTACTCAGCTGCCTTCCACCTCTCCTCGGCAGTCACGGACCCCCTCTCCACAGCCCTCTCCTCGCATCCCCCTGAGAGAAGACACCTCTGCAGTTACTTACACGCAGTTGGCCAGCGCTTCCCTTTCCATGGATGCTATGAGCAGCCTTCCTACGGATCCTTCCTGTGGTGTCCCCACGAAAATTTGGAAAACCAGCCCTGATCCTTCATCCATGCCTTCCCACAAAAACAGCATTCCATGTCACGTCTTTCAGACTGTTGACTTCCACGGGCCTTGTGAGCAGGAGGACAGGAGAAACTCGGCCCCAGAATCCATTCTGTTGGTTCCTCCATCCTGGACAAAGCAGCTGGTGCCTGCAATACCCATCTGCAGGTATGTAATCCTTCTTGTGGGTGTGTTTTCCATGTTTTTCTCATGGTGTGGTGTCCTCTGTCATGGCTGATGATCCCTGGGAGTGTTTTCTTGGGCGGGTCCTGCTGCAGACCAGAGCTGAGTGCCCAGGGACAGCACTGGTTAATGGGAGCTCGGTCCATTACAGTTCTGAAGGATGAAAAAATCAGGGTTTTGCAGAAACATCACCAAAGTGGTTCATTGATAGCACAGTGCACTACAAATTCAGATTTCCAAATGATTTGTTGAAGTGGATTGCAGACAGCCTTTGACAAAGGCTGAACATTTTGGTGCCATCCTGCTGCTCTTAAAATGGTGGGATTGCTTTTGTAAAGTCGCTTACAAATTTCCATCAAGGATGAAAATGCTTTAAATAACGCCTGATTTGAAACAGAGCTCACTGCTCCAGGTCAGACTGAGCATTCAGTCAACTCCAGTGACTTAGTGTTGGTTGTTAATTTGTTAATTGTCCCTTAGCCCAAATCTCAGCCCTCCATTGTCTGGCCCTGTGGCATCTGCCAGGACCAAGGGTGCCAAGCGTGTGACTTGGCTCCCAGTCCCTGCTGGCACCCTGTCAGTGCCATCCTGCTGGGCACTGAGGTTGTCCCCATGCTGGCGTTATCCCAGGCTGTTCCTGACCTGCTAAACACAAACTGTGAGTGAAGGAACACAGGCTGTGACTCCCCTTGGCTTGTCAGACCGGTCCTGGCAGCAGCCTGTACTCACAGAGTAAGAGTGGTTTAAAATCCAGTGCAAGCTTTAGTTGTACATTGCAGTGTATTCATTTCATGTCATAAACCCTTATGTATTTTCATAACAGGAAAACTAGTACCAGGTAAGAATATTTAGCATTTTATTCATGTGCATTTTAATATTTGTGGAAATCATAACAATTGTTAATTTACACAACTGGTAGGTAATGGTAAATGGAGTTAATATTTCACAATACGTGTTCAGTGATCCAAGTTGGAGATACACAGCAAAAACTAGATAAAAGAGGGGGATCTTTGAAAAAATATAACTGCTACAGATATTTCTGATTGAGAAATAGAAATTTTGTAGTCTCTTCTGCAAGGAGTTGGGCCCACGGAAATTACTGTCTTCTCAGCAGAGCTTGCAGTCAAACATGAGCAGTCCAGCATAATCTCATGGGAACTCATAGCAGACCCCAAAATGTTTCAGGTGTGGCACAGGGAGGAAGGAGGGATCAGGGCTTTGAGAAATCATGTTCTCAGGAGTTTCCCTGGTATGTTCCCTCTCTCTCTGTGTCCCAGCTTGCCTGTGCAGTCCCTCCCGCCCCTGGAGTGGCCCCTGTCCAGCCAGGCTGGCTCGTACGAGCTGCGGATCGAGGTGCAGCCCAAGCCCCACCACCGCGCGCACTACGAGACCGAGGGCAGCCGCGGCGCCGTCAAGGCTCCCACCGGGGGCCACCCCGTGGTCCAGGTAAGGCTCTGGGGAATCTCAGGAAAAGTAGGGGCAAGTTCAGTGTTAAAATGCCTCCTGGGGGCTGCCCCTGAAAAGCAGCGCCCTGTGAACCTGTGGATGTGTTTAAAGGGTCTGAGCTGAGCTGTGGTGAGGTCCAGGACTTCGGGAGGGTTGGTTTGGATTGGCTTCTGAAAGCTCAGAAATGTTGGCACTGTATTTGCTGCCTTTTCTGGGCTGTATAAACCTCGTGTGATCCTCTGTCACTTATGACTGTCATAAGGTGCCTGGGGAAGTCACTGCTGAAACAAATGAGCAAAATTCAGGCTGCCGGTGGTGGAGAGAACAAATTCGTCCCTTTGCTGACCTGAGAGATGAATGAGCTGAACCCTTCTTCTGTTTGGAGTGTGAACAGCTTTTCCTTCACCTTTCAGAGGGTGGTATAAAATACTGGCTGAGTAGCTGCAGTGTAGCCAAGCGGGGGCACATCAGTCATTTCCCTCATTTCCCCTGTTTTCAGCCCGTGTTTCCTGAAGGAAAGCCAAAGCCAGGCTGGGGTCGGGGCTGTGCTGTGTCAGTGGGAGGGTGCTGGGAATGATGTGTGGGAGCTGGACAGGTCAGCCACAGCTACAGCCTTCACTAAACAAAGTTGGGCTGCATCCTACAGATGTTCCTGGCACACTCAGGAACTGCAGGAACCAGGAAAACATTAACATGCGTAATTTCAAGCATGTGATCAATACCACTAATTTCACTGGGATGATTTGTGCTTAACTTCAAACATATGTTCAGTATTCCCCTGCAGGCTCATCCCCCTTTAAAATCAAGCCATAAATTGTTAAATCAGTGAATTTGTTTGCTTTGATGGAGCTGGACTTACACGTATGGACTGGGTATTTGAGTAAAGGGTGCAGGGTAATATTAAATAGCAATCACATTTGCCATCCCTCAGTAATGCAGGATTTTTGGTTGGAGTCTGACAAGCTCGTAGCCTCCTGTGGTGTGTTTGAAGCTACGTAGATGCAGGAATGATACCAATCAGCACTTGCCCCTTTCTCAGTTTGCTTGCAACTACAGTATCATTTACGTTCCCCAGGTATTCCTATCAGCAGGATGCTTATTGCAGTGAAGGAGTTTCTTGTGACATGGGGAAATAGAATTTGTTTCCTTCCTGTAATCAATATCAATCAAAGAGGCATTTATATTTTCTGTTGAAGACAGGAACCAATATTGCTAGTTTTGTCATAATTTGCCATCAAGCTTCAGGATCTAAAACTATAAATTCAAATGTCCACGTTAGTTCCCCAAGCAGATGTGCCTCTGCACAGCTGTGCCTGCATCTGGGGAAAATATGGACAGTTTCTTTCTGAAGGTTTATTGTAAAGCTGGGAGTATTTGTTGAATTTGTGTTCACTTGAACATAACCAGGTTCATATGGATGCCAAGCAATGAGATAGTTGCACCTGTATGGTTTATGACATCTGAATCTGGGGGAGGCTATTAAAATCCAAAGTTTTCATGTCATAAGTTATTTGGCTTCAAGGGATCTTTTTTTTTCCTCTCCTTCTTTCCCCTCAGTGAAGTTTAACTTTTGTGTTCTTGTCAGATGCAAACAGAGTATTTTTCTAAAATACAACCTCTTTTTAAACAAATATGATTTTAAAAAAAGCGCCATTGAATTAACCCTCCACGTGACTAATTACCCAGCTGAACCTGCTGGCAGAAGAGATCTTGGCTGGTTTTTTGCAGCACAGTGTTGGCCTGCAATATTTATTTTTTTGGAAAGTGCATTTTGCGTGCAGATTTCTTCTTTTGGGTGCTCTCAAGCTACAGACCAGCAGATCTCATATCCTCCAGGCCTTATCTTGTGGTTTGTCTTTCTGATGCTGCTTCCTCTTCTTCACGTGTCAAGGCCTGAGAGTTTGTGCTCACGGCTCTGCACCAGTTGTGCACTCCAAGCATGGCAGGAGAAGAGTTTGGGTGATCAAAACCTCTGGGAAGCTGGACCACGTGGAACAGGACACTGGCTGTGTTTGCCAGGAGGAGCAGGATACCATGGAATGTTCACACACCTGATTTCAGGGCCATGGAGAGTCACGTGGAGAAGCACAGGCTCCCAGCTCAGGTGTTTGAGTCACTCTTTGGAGGAACCTACAGCTTGTGTTAACTGTAGAGAAACTCAGGTTTCAGGGGTGTGAGTTGGGTGTGAGTATCCCCTGGGTGTTGAGGTGCTGAGAATAGCCAGGAGATCTTTTGTAGCGAGGACAAAGCTGAAGTTTCCATGCACCTTCCATCCTGCAGGTCCCCCTGGTCACTGAGACCACAGAGGAGGGGGAGGCACGTTTGGTTCCCAACTCTTTTTTCCCAAAGCTGCTTATTTGTAACAAGCTGCTGTGGAAGAGGCTGTCTGGTAGGAAAGGCAGTGGCTGCTCCTGTGCAAAGAGGTTATGGATGTGATTGGGATAGAGATGGCAGCCCAAACACAAACCTAGAGTGCAATGGCAGAGGTTAAATCCATGACCCAACTGTTTACTGTGATAAAACATCCAAATGCAGGCCAGGGCTACAAAACCCCGGTGCCCAGGTGAGGGCAGAGGAAGGCACAGGGACCCCCAACCCACCCAGCCCTGTGTGTGCCAGGCTTCTCCTCAGTCCTCCTCTCTGGAGCAGGAGGGCTGTACAGAGAGTTCAGCACAGCCGGCCCAGCTTTCCCCTGGGTTTTAACTTTTAAAATTGTGGTGACTTTCACTGCCTCTTTTTATTTTTCTTATTAAAAAGAAGCTGGAATGGCAGAGTTGCTAGTGGAGCTCACAGGAGCTGCTTTACAATAACAAACGTATGTTCCACTTTCCTTTTATATTTGAATTTTGCCGTCTGTGTTTTCTTGTGGTTTCGCAGTCAAAGGAGACATTGTTTCTTAGCCTGGGCTTCCCATGGGACTCTGACTTTTAGCTGTATGTGACTTCCAACATGCAGCTAATTCATTGGTGTGTTAGTGAAACCGGAGCCTTTGATGGAAACTCAAAACCAAATCGCGGCTCGGTGGGGTGGTTCGCACTCTCACAAGTGGGGCCGGGCTGGAGCCACGCTCCTGCTGAAACCCCGACCAGCCCGCCCAGGGGGATTTGCTGCCGAGGGCACATCCCAGCAGTCGAGTTTGTCCTTTTCCCCACCTTCCCGAGGCCCCCGTGCAGGGAAGGGCAAGGCCAGGCTGTGCTGGACCCGGCTGGTGCTGCACAACATCTTTGTGCCACTCTGGTGGCCATCCCTGTTCTGGAGCTGGGTTTTGGCTCCTGCAGGGATTTTGCCCCCAGCTCAGGAGCAGCGTGTGACAAACCACCTGCACCTTTCACACCTGATTTACCTGCAGGACTACAGGGCTTGTTTGCACAATGGGATCATTGTAGGGGCCTCTTGAGCTTTGCGCTCTCAGCCGTGGATTTATTGACTGCTGTTCCATGTGCTTCTGCAGGGGTTGATGTGCAGTGGCCAAACCACAGATGGTAGCTGCATCTGGGAAATTCTCTTCAAAACCAATGTGCCATCAAATGTAAGGGTAGGTCAGCATCCCTCATGCTGTGCTGCAAGCATGGCTGTACCTTTCAGTTAGAGGTGGATGAAAAGCTCTCACTGAAACTTTTGAGCCTAATTCAGAATACATTGCTTTTGGTGGAAAGGAGTTTTGGCAGAGGTGAGGGGAAGCAGCGTGTACCAGCTGGTTTGAGGGGGATGCCTGTGCCTTGCAGGTTATGTGGGTTAGAAATACTCCTGGATGAGGCAGATGCAAGACTGAGGTTATTCTTCACTGTAGGTTCTCACTGCAGGTCTGTGTGTGGGGCAGTCAGCGTGCTGTGAAGCAAAGCTGGAACTTCTGGCTGTGTGCCACAAATGCGGACACTTCCAGCACAGAGCTCACCCCACTCAGGGCATGCTGGAATATCTGCAGGAGGAGGTCACACAGGGTGGGCAGTGTCCTGTAAACTCACACCAGAGCTCTCTGCTCACAGGTTTCCCTGCCCAGCTGAGTTGGGGCTGGTTCCACAGTGCCTCTGACAGCTGGCAAGGGTCCAGCTTTGCTAACTGGTGGCAGAGTCCCATGCTGAGGAACTCCCTCAGAGTGATTCTGTCAAAATCATCAAATTTGCACCCTCTGATTTACTCGTGGCACAGTGAGTTCTGTCGTGCTGGGGAGGTTTAGATCTTTTGTCGTGAGTGCTTTAATGACACAGTTGGTTTCCTTAGCCAGCTGTGAGAATGAGAATCTCCAAGTCCTCCCTGTGCATGTGCACTGGACAGATGCATTGTGCCTCTTCTTGTAAGCTGTCATCTGAGATAGTCCGAGCATCCTGAAAACAGGATCAGCTCTTCACAGGGGTAGGGAAACTGAAGCCCAGAGAGGAAACAACTTGCTTACACTGCAGTGTGAGGTCAGTCAGGAGCAAACACTCCCCATTGCCTTCTCCCAAGAGCTGCTGTCTCTGTCCCAGACCTGCGTTAACCCCATCTGAAAGCAGAAATCCCAGTAAGACACTGGGAGTCTGGTTGTCATTTACTGTAAGGAACAGCAGAGCAAGGGAGATTCAGTCCTTGGAATTTCGACAAAACTGTCACCAAAATAAGAAACACTTAAAATTGAGTATCATAAAAAAATAATAATTTAGCAGAATCAGATGTTCAAAAGATTATCTTCAGAGGCCTTTTTAGACAGCTTTGGTAGGGAGCAAAAGGAACCAAGGCAGAGATTTCCTTCTGGTTTGCGTTCCTCTGCTGTGTCCCAAGTACATTAAATTGAACAAAAACATGTGAAGATTCAGCTTTGTTGCTCAATGTCAGCTCTAACTGAAGCAGGCAGAGGAGCTGCTACACGATACAGTGGCTGGACGAGGTCTTTGTTGAATTCCTGACACTTATTGATATGCCACTCTGCCTGAGACAATGCAGTGACATTTTCCATCTTGGTGCAAGTATTGTTGAGCAAAGACCTCCCCAAAAAACCCCCTTGACATTGTTGCAGTCAGCGGCTATTAACGATGGGGATTAATGATCAAATCCAAGGCTGAAGCTGCTTGCAGCAGGAAGGGGGGACAGAAACGGGGCTGTTCCACGCAGAACATCCTCTCTGGTGTGCAGCAGCGGGTTCGAGAGGCTGCTGGCACGGAGAGCAGCGCCGGGGCGGTGCAGGGCTCGGGGAGGCGGGTTCGGTTCGGGTTGGGGTTGGGGTTCGGTTGGGGTTGGGGTTGGGCTGGGGGCAGCGCGGCTCCCGGGCAGCGCCGCTTATCTCGTGCCGAGCAGCAGGAAGGGGAGCCGCGGGGGAAGCGGCTTCTCACGGCTTCTCACGGCTTCGTGCTCGCCGCTCGTCAAATGCTGCTCGTCCGGCGCTGTTTGCCCCCTTCGGCTGCCGGCCGGGACGGCCCGCGTCCATCAGCCGGGCTGACCACACACGGACACCCCGAGTGACCTCCGCGGGGACAGAGGCAGCGGTGCACAGCTCATGGACCGAGCCCCGTGTTACCCGGAGACCCGGGGAGCTGCGTGCTTTCGAGCAGATAGAATCCCCAAGCCCAGTGAATCGATTCCCCACATTTATACTTTCCTCCTGGCCACGGCTTGTGCTGTCTAGACAGGAAGGTGCATGCAATCAGCTTTAAAGATGCAGCTTGGTGCATCCCAGGGAGAAAGAGCTAAATGCCCGACAGGCAGAGCTCTGTTGGGATGAATGGGAAATAAGTTATAAATTACTCCTTTGTACTCTCTAAGGCAGTCGGTCTCACACAGGTTCTTACTGGAGCTCTTCAAAGATGCCAGTAAGATTTGTGGATGCTTCTGCTTTTATCTTGCAAAGCCCAGCACTGCACGGAGGATTTCGATGTGCAACAGCTAAACTAGAAATCCCCGAGAAAATTTGGCCCTGCAACCCATCAGTGCAAAGGCAAGCTCTCAGTACTGCTGGGAACTGAGGTGCTGCAGCTGCCGAGTGGTGCCTGAAGTGCCTGTTTGGGCTGCCTGCAGGACAGGGTCAGCATTCCCTGTCAGCATTCCCTGACAGCATTCCCTTTCAGCATTCCCTGCAGCAGCGCCAGGCACAGGCACCACGGGTTTCTCACTGGGCTTTGGCTGCTCATCCCCTGCAGGACCTGGGAAGTCACTGCCCCTCCATGGCCTGCTTCTGGGTAAGAATAAAAAAGTGATCTGATTTATTTCCTATGAATCTCTCTTTTTCCTGCTAATAATGCAATTCTACATAAAATATAATAATGTTTAAATTCGAGAAAGCATATCCCAGATTGAAAGATCTAAATTTTGGAAGTTGCACTGAATTCCCCCTGTACATGCATATGTTGTATCTACAGGTGACCACCTACAGAATCTTTAAAGAATTTTCCTTGCTTTCTGACTCTGCTGGCAATTTATCCCTTGATTTTAGCACAATTAAGCAGTGTTGCAGCCTTCATCTGTGCAAAGAGATTTGTTCTTCATGCAGCCCAGCAAAGGTGACCCTTTCAGATCCCCCCAGCCAGGGGCACTGCCAGCTGGTAGATGCAGGGTTTGGTTCATCTCAGCACTGGGTAGGGAATGGTTCAGAGGGGAATTAACCACTCTGGCTTTAAGTGCTGTGTATTTGGAGCTGGGGTCTCAGTTTGTGAGAGGCCTGAGTTTTGAAACAGAGCAGGAGAAGAGAAGTGTTCCATGTGCCTGATGCCTGCTCTCGATGGCTGCGGTCGCCGGGGCCATCACAGGGGTTGTGTTGGGTGTGTAAGTGAACAAACTCAGCAGCTACAGGCACATCTGCTCATTTTTTGCAAGCAGAATTACACAGGTGCCTTCCTGCAAATGGCACTCCAATCCCCCCCTTTCCCCAATCCATGGTATTGATCCATGGATGGAGTGCAGAAGGAATGAATTTGATTTCTGCAGAGCTGAGACGATGCTTTTAATTGTGCCACACGTTTCCATTTTGTTTAGAAACCCAATCATAGCAGCAAACCAAACAAGAAAAGTCTCCTTGTTTTCTGAATGATGTTATTTGTTTATCTGCCAAAGTGCTTTGCATTTCCTCAGGTCACAGACCAGCCCATGTCTGGCTATGTTAATATTATAAGAGTTAGGCAAAAGCAAAGTTTAAGAAAAATCTTTCAACTGAAAGAAATAGGATCTTAAAAGTCCCAAAATAGGGTATGGAAAGGTACACATCATGTCTGGCTTCTCTTTCCCCTTGTGGCAAATGTGACTCAAAGGAGTTGGGCTTTTTCCAGCTCGATCTGTATACGGTTTGGGGGAGTTTTATTGTGAATAGGTCACCTTATAATACACAAAAATATTTCCTCCCAGAGTTCTGTATTCATAAATCTTTCTTGATCCTCGCTCTCTTGAAACTGAAATCAGATAATTTCGTTTTCTTCATGGAAAGAAGAGTGAGAAAGAGTGAAGGCACACCTTGGTGTGGGGCTGGTGCTCCCATGGAAGGAGGGAGCAGCTCTGATGAGCAGAAGAGCAGCACTGAAAAACTGAGATTTTAGAGTAGCTTGGTTGTTGCTAAGGGAGGGAAATATTAATCTCAAAGTTATTATTTTAAAAAGCATTTTAAATCTTGATTTCTAAAAGTTTGTGTAAGGGTCAAATTTATTCCTCCCTTGCTTCGCCAAAGAAAAGATCAGAGCTTTGGTTAAATATTAAAGCAGCTGCCTGGCATAGTGGAGGTGAGTGTTTCTTGACAGTGGCAATCTTTAGTAGTTCAGTTTTAAGAAGAGCCATATCTCTGAAGCACAGCTTTGGTGTGTTCTTTCATTGTAGCTCACAGTGAATTTTCCCTACAGAAAAGCAGCACAGATGCTCTGTCCCTGCAGAGCAGGGTGAGCATCACTGTCCCCTGGTGCAGGTAAAGACAGAGGCTGTGTGACATGACCAAAGCTGTGGTAAACTGGTGGTGAAGCTGAGTGTAGAACTCTGATTTTGAAGCTCCTGGAGTGTTCCTGTGGGCTGTTCATCTCTGTTTTTTGATCCTAAGTCATCCTGCTGTGTTCATAGCAAGTGAAAGGTAGATGGAAATGCTTATGGTAAATGATCACCTACATTAGCCCTGAAAATGCAATCAATTTGATCAAGATTAGGATACACCCTTTTGAATGGGGACACTTGACTCTTTTACATATATTTTTTCTCTTTGTATTTGCATTTTATAATGCTATTCTGATTTTACAATGATGTCATCCCACAACATTGCCATAATGCCATAAATTACCAAAAACAATGTTACTTTCTTCCACTGACCAAACAACTGATTTAAAACCTGGTCCTGTGGAGGATCAGGAGGCCTTTTACTGTGTTTTATGCCCCTGGGCCAGCAGATAATACAAACATTGCCATATGAACAGGGAATCAATTCCTGTCTTCTCTAAGTCTGTGTGCATTTATACAACACACACCCACAGACATGCACGTTATTGGACAGCCACGAACAGTTTTGTCTTGGGAACTCATTCTGTACATGAGCAAACACCACCTAAAATTACTTTTAAAGGTGGCCACTATTAAACCCTGTGTATGTAGCCAGTTCTGTTACAGCTGCTACTGACTGTGCTCACTGGGGGCAGATTTTCTTTGGTAATTTATTATCTGTTTCCCTCCATTTCAGTCTCCCACCCATAACTCTGGGATTTTGTTCTGCCAGGACAGAGGGTAGAGCAAAAGCTGCTTTGCTGTCACTGTAGTAACCCCTCCTGCCCAAAGCATCCTCTCGTTGTTGTAGCTGGATCCACAAAGAATTACTCTGTCAGGCATGACAATAAACACGCTCAGTACTTAAAAACTGCTCTTCCCCCTCGCCCCTTGTGAAGACAGGATGGCTTTTGGTGATACAATGGCTTTTCAGTGAAGGCCAGGAAATGTTGGATTTTGAAAGTCCCGTCATTAGGGCAAGTTTCTATGTGGCTCCCAGTGGACCTGGGCTGTGGATCAGCAGGGGCTGATTCCTCCATCCATGCCTGTTCCCAGCAGATTTGTCATTTTGGCCTCTGTTGCCTTTCAGCTCCTATACACTTTATCTATTTCTACATCTGCCCCTGGCTGCCGCTGTATTTATCACATTCCTGGCCACGCTGCGTCTCCAGCCCCAACCCTGGCGCTCCAAGTCTGGCTCCCTGCTCCTCCCCTGGCTCCCAGAGCCAGCTGCCAGCTTTGCACAGAGCCTCCTGCCCCATTCCCCTCCTCGCCATCTCCCGAAGCGCTGGTGCCAGCGAGGTATCGGAGGTGTCTGGGCTCAGCTCTGCAGTTCATTCTTGCACAACCCCTGCCTAGGGCCTGGTGCCTTCAATGGAGCTATTCATGGAGCTGTTCTGCAAGGGGAGGCTGCTCGCTCGGGCCCTTGGCTGGAGGGGTCTCTGGGGCACAGCCCCTGTCTTTGTGTGCCTCCAAAATATGTGCTGGATGAGGAGTGATCGCTCTGGAGAGTGAGTGTCGCCTTACATTTGCCATGCTGGAGGAAGGCTGCCAGCACTGCATTGATGCTGCATGTGGTCCCCTTCCAGGGGGGAATTAATCCTTCTATGCAAAGTTACCTCCTGCTGACTGGTGAAAAGAAAAAAAAAGGAAAAAAACCCCTGGTTTGGCAATGAATACCATTAGCCTAATCTTCCTTTTCTCTGATCTTTCAGTACTATTTGCTTTGTATGGCTTCATCAAGGTTTTGTATGGGGACAGAGTAATTGGAAACAAATTTAGCATGTCTCAGACCATGAAGTTCCCTTTCAGCTAGATCCCTGGCTATGTGGTAGATAAATGTCTGGTTCTCATTTTTGGTTATGTGAGAAATTTAGAATGGTTTGATTTGTAATTTTGAACGTTAATAAAGAAGGAGAAGTTTCCTTGTCTCCTGGCCTATGGAGGCATTCTGGCTTTCTTGCTGCAAATGCTGTTTATAAAAATGTTATTTAGTACAAAAGAGTCTGTTTGTGTCCTCGAGGCCTAGAAACCCCAGGCTCTAAGGTCAACTAAGACATCCTTGTGCTGTTCAGTCCCAGACCAGAAATGCCATCTCTACCTGTACAGGTGGTGATTTAATGCAGTGCAAGAGGAATGGTTGAAAGCGAACCAACAACTGGGGGAAGGATGAGTTTCAAAGAGCAGTGAATTAATTCCAGATATCTACATTTATCTATATCTCTAGATAAATGTCTGTGGATATCTCTGGTTTCCCGAGGCATTGCAGGCCCTGTGTGATAGCAGATTTGTCATGTCTTGCCAGCTGCACGGCTACATGGAGAACAAACCCCTGGGCCTGCAGATCTTCATCGGCACCGCGGACGAGCGCATCCTCAAGCCCCACGCCTTCTACCAGGTCCATCGCATCACGGGCAAAACCGTCACCACCACCAGCTACGAGAAGATCATTGGCAACACCAAAGTTCTGGAGATCCCCCTGGAACCCAAAAACAACATGAAAGCAACGTAAGTAGATTTCCTTTTGTTAGCAAAGTTGAGGCGGGTTAAGCTGGCAGTGAAGTTCTTTCTCTCTTTGGAAAGGAGTCACTTAAAAGAGTAGTGATGCTCTGGAGGGACTCCCCTTTCCAGCAGGTTGGGATGATTTATGAGTGCAAGACCCTTTTTACAAAACCAGCTACAAGCACCTGGGTTAAAGCAGCTGGAAGAGTTCCCATTTATTAGGTGACCATGCAGGCACCTCTGCTCTGTATTCCAGTTGCTGCAGTGACTCTGCTGTGATCACAGAATGGTTTGGGTGGGAAGGGACCTTAAAGCTCACCCAGTGCCACCCCCTGCCACACCTTCCACTATACCAGGCTGCTCCAAGCCCCATCCAGCCTGGCCTTGAGCACTTCCAGGGATGGGGCATCCAGTGTCTCACTAATAATCCATCATCTTCACGGTCAGAATGGGTTTGTAGTGCACTAAGGAAAAGAGACTCGAATCTCGAGTCCTTATGCTGCAGGGACAAGTGAGGAACAGGGGCAGCAGACAGAGGAAAGGTGTGTGATGCATTTTACAACCTTTAATGGAATACAAAACATCTCTTCTGAGCTCAGCCAAGTGCTCTGGCCGTGAAATCTGCTCTTGTACTAGGTTAACAGAAAAGCAAGTACAGGCACATCTTGTCTGTATTACTCCTTCCAGTTTTATGGAGGCAGAGGGATGAAGTGGGCACCAGTCTGAAAACTTCAGGCTTGAATGTGTGCCAGGCAGCATGAGAGTGATTGCTCTGCAGAGGGAAGAGCTGTATCTCCATCCTTCAGAGGATCCTGACAAAATTGGCAGAGCAGTTATATTTTTAAGCCCCCCTACTTCATCACAAAATCCACATTCTTTCTTCATATTTTTTAAGAAAATATACCTCATTCCTAGCAAGGAACCCTGGAGTAATAAACCCCTGCACATATGCAAGGGCAAGGAACAGTGTTGGGTGTAGGAAACAGCTTGGGGCTTACACCTCCCCAAACGTGATTTTAATTCATATCAAAAGAAGAGAAATGATGTGTTTTTAGAACTGATAACAAAATGGGCTTGCAGTGCCTGTTTAATAGCAGTGCTCACTGCCCCCTCTGAGAACTAGTGCTGAGCTTGACAAATAATTACCTCATTTTGCTAACACAGGCATGTTTGCAAGGTTACCCTGGGCTCTTGAGAAGCCAACCTGCACTTACACCAAATACTAAGTTGCAGTGCTGATTTCAGCAGTCCTAATCCTTTCATTGCTGCTCAGCCCATCCTGCTCCCTACACCCTCCCTTTGTGCAGGTGAATGGGACAATGAATATCTGCTCTGCCAGGCTCCTGCCTTGCCTGGGAACAACGTCCCAGGGCTCTGGAGGGTGGCACAGTGACCTGAGCCAGGCTGCAGAGCCCAGCTCTAGCAGCAGCACCCACCCTGCGCAAAAGGAGGAGAGAGCAGTCTGGTTGCCCTTTGGAGCTGAATTCCACATGCCTGGATGGTGCAGGCAGTGGGGATTCTGTAATCAGCTGCTGTGATTCCCCACGGAGCTGACCTGGCCTGCCCAGGTTGGGAAGGGCTGCTGTGCAGTCCCTGGGAGCTGGGCTGTCCAGAGAGCTGCTGGTGGAGGCTCCTGCCCCGGGGTGGGGTCTGCCTTCTGCACTCTCGTGCCTATAACCTTGGGGTTATAATGCTTGGAGAGCAGCTTCTGCTGTTGCCAGAGAGTGAGGACAGGTCCAGCAGCATCCCTCACGTGCTGCATGTCTGGGATGTCTTCCCCTGTAGCTGCTGAGATGGGAATATCTGCATCCTAACCAGAGCAAGTACTTAGAGCTGCTCTTAACCCAGAGGCCAAGGCAAAACAGAGACCTGAGTGTGCCCCGTGCCAGCTGCCGAGAGCAGGGCTGAGCTCAGGGCTGTGTGTGTTGCAGCATCGACTGCTGCTCTTAACCCAGAGGCCGAGGCAAAACAGCTTCATCCCCCGAGCGTGCCCCATCCCAGCTGCCGAGAGCAGGGCTGAGCTCAGGGCTGTGTGTGTTGCAGCATCGACTGCGCGGGGATCCTGAAGCTGCGCAACGCGGACATTGAGCTGCGCAAGGGCGAGACCGACATCGGCCGCAAGAACACGCGCGTGCGCCTCGTCTTCCGCGTGCACATCCCCGAGCCCAGCGGCAGGGTCGTGTCCCTGCAGGCCGCCTCCAACCCCATCGAGTGCTGTGAGTATCCCCGGGGCCTTGGCTCCAGGCTGGCACCCAGGACAAACCCACCGTGCTCTGCTCCTCCGTGCCAGCGGTGGAGCGACCGTGGCTCTGCCTGCGGGCACTCCCTGTCCCACTACCAGCATAGCGGGCTGGTAGCTCTTCAGGGTGCTTGGAGCTTGTGAGGACAGCAAGCTCCAAGTCTGGGGGCTTCTGTGAAGTTTATTTATTAGCGTGTTGCTGCTGGAGCCTGCTGCTGTCGGTGTTCCCCAGGAGCAGGAGCAGTGTGGGGGTGTGTGTAGGGACACACGTGCCCTGTCCCTGTTGGAGCATGAGTGTGCAAGCTGCCTGCATTCCTGGCTTTGTTTTGAGTGGAGGCACAGTCAGAACTTGTCACCCAGAAACTGGCAGGTGACTGGAGGTTTGAATTCAGACCAGGCCTGCTCCAAGCACTGTGGCCAGTCCTGTGTGCCAAAGGAGTGACCAGAGTCCTCTGATCTGAGCTGTGGCAGGAACACAGCTGAAATGGAGAGACAGGTTTGATTCTGAGGCTCAGGTCTGGTCATTGTTTTTTCTCGCTGTCAGCGCCAAGAGGTGCACAGCTCGGGAGGCTGAAGCAGGGAAAGCACAGGTTGTTCTGGTATTCCCCTGAGGCACAGAAGAAAACTGGCAGTTTTGATTTCTGAAGTGCAAATCCCATAAGTGCGTGAGCTCAGAAACCTGCACCTCCCACTCACTGTAACGGACTGGATCCTGAGAAAGAGAGGCCTCTGGTGAGGTGCCCCCATGTCACAGTCATTTCTGGAAGGGCTCCGCCCACTTTGCTGCTTCCTGTGCATCCTGTGATGCTTTTTGTTGGTAAATGGTGCCTTTTTGGCGGTTTGGGGATTTCACAAATATATAATGAACGATTTTCCTCTCCCTTTGTTGCATGACTCACCCCTTTAGCAGAACCTGTCCTGCCGTAAGTCATGTGCAGAAAGCCATTGAGTTTCTCATGTGTGAGTTCTATTTATTGAGATGCAGACTTCAACACAGCTTCTTAGGATGAGAAGAGCCAGCTTTGGGTGGGAAATCAAACGGGCTGGTGAATTATTGACGGCAGCTCTTTAAAAAGCAGTACAAATGAATAACCAAGGCAAGGCTGGGAGAGGACGATGGGTATGAATGATCTCTTGGCAGTGTTTATGAGAAGATGCCAACTGTCAGAGCAGTTTAGCAGCTGAGTGAAGTCCCTGGGCACTGTGATGGGGAAGGGACAGCAGTGGGAGTAGCCAGCACCTCTGTCCATAGGAAACAGTCCCGTTGTTCCTCTGTGGGAGCAGATGGCTGAAACAATAGTGGCCTCCACCCCAAACGTGTCCCTGCTGAAACAAAGCTCCATTTGCTAAAGGAAGCGTTCAGCCAGGAGCTCCTTGGGTGGGGAAGCTCCAGGTGTAACTCCTACACCCTCTGGGCAGGAAAACAACACCAGCCCAGGGCAGGAGGGGGCTGGTTCCTCAGGGAGCCCCACAGATCACCCCTCACTTACTCAGATTCTCCTCAGGAAAAGCAAGCATGAGTTAGCCAGGCATTCCTAGGGCCCTTCCACAATGGCACGTTGTATTTGTGCCCATCACCACAGAGTGTTCAAGCAGGAATCTGGGCATGGTTTGCAGAATAAATCACATTTTTCTGAACTGTGTGCACACACCTAATTTGCCCGTGCAGTGACTGCTGTGGCAGTGCCT
Source organism: Platysteira castanea (assembly GCA_013397175.1). Lineage (NCBI taxonomy): Eukaryota > Metazoa > Chordata > Aves > Passeriformes > Platysteira > Platysteira castanea. The sequence continues at coordinate 216,557 of VYXC01008880.1, forward strand.
TGGTTAAGATGTTGAGGCATTTATTCTGAGATGTCTTTGCATTGATGAGTCTTAGGGGCATAAAAAAGCCAGAAGTGGAGATACCAGTATAAGTGGCTTATTGTTAGTGGGTTTTTTATAATTAAAGTGTTGGCTGCATAGGAAACAGCAAAGCTCTTACAAGGAAAAAATGTATTTGATCCCCCAAGGAAATGAGAAAAGAAAGTTTTATTTTTGGAATAGAGGATATACAGGCAGTTTGGAGAGATATGTTGAGGACTGTGCTTTTCTGAACTCATGGAAGCAGGGCATGAAGTGATCTGGAGGAACGAGCCTCTGCCATTTTGTGTGTATATTGCATATTTAGCACTGGTTTTGCATTTCAGTAGCATTTCCTGATCTCAGCCCAGTTCTGGGAAGATGGTTAAAAACATCAGTGGACTCAGCCAGCATTAGTAATGCAGCCTGAATCTCACTAGAGGTGCTAACCTCAGCTCTCCCAGACCATCTGCACACCTTGCAGAGCTGCCAGGCAGGTCCAGGTAGGCTCAGGTGCCCTGCCCAGCAGGGGCACTGAGCTGGGGGATGTTTCCTTCTTGTCCCACCCTCTGTGCTGCTGGGATTCACTTTTCCCCCTTTGTTTTCCGGTTTGTTTGGGGTTTTTTGACCTGGCCACCTGAGAGCCCGTATCCTCAGGGGCTCTCGTGGGGATCCCTGCTGTCTGGCAGCAGTGATGATGTCCCTCTGGGAAAGCCCTCGTGAGCAGCAGCTCCAGGATCACCATTTCCCTTCCCAGGGCTCCCCCTGAGCACTGTTGCTACCAACAGAGGATCCGAGTGCTCTCCTGCCCAGAAGCTGATCCCGAGGAAGTCCCACCAGTGTCAGCAGATCATTAGCTGCAATGAAGCAAGAACTGTGAAATAGCTGCTTTTCAGAGGCCTGTTTGGTTCCACCTCATCTGTGTCACATTCAGCACTTGACAGATTTTCAGAGGGGATTTCACAGGTTCAAAGCATCATCCGGAGCGAGTTCCTCCCCAGGCAGCTGTGTGGGAGGACCGAGGGGGTGATGTGCTGTTAAATGATCACTTGTGCCTTAAAATGGACCTCAGATCCAGACAAGCCTGCACATTCAGCAGCCTTTTTCTCTTGTTGCCTGTTGATTCATCCTGAAGCCACTGAGGAGGCAAAGGCATTAAAAATCCCTCTGGTAATTGCAGCAACAGGCCATGGCTCAGCCAGGTGTAGGAAACCACTCTCTTGTAGGTGCTGGAAAGGTGAGAAAAATCCCTTCTCCTGGTGTTGGCCCACTCTGAGTCAGTGAAATGACAGCGAGCCCCACGGGAGATGTGCTGGGATCCAGAGCCAAGTGTCCTGCTTGGCCTGGCCCCCTGCCCCCTCACTGCTCAGGGCTCTTTGTGTCCAAATGTCCAGGTCAGTGCTTTAGGCAGGAACCAGCTCGTGTGGGCGAGTTCTTGCCGTGCCAGCAGGGCTGTGACAGAGCTGCTGGTGACATTGCAGGTGATGGGTGACTGAGTTCGCTTGTCCCTTCAAACTCAGGCACTTGGCAAACCACCCCTGGCGAGCTCTGACACTTGCAGACCGCTATTTCCAAGCCATGAGTTCGATTTCTGTAACATCAGCTCTGTTCCTGTGCCTTTCACCGAGGGCTGGAGCTCTTTTCTCGGGGAGTGGGTGGTCTCTGGTGTGTCAGAAATTGCTGATGCTGGGCTGCCTCCCCACGAGGTAGGTTTATCATGATCTCTGGAGCACAGGCTGGGTGCCCCAACACCTGCAGCTGTGTTTGCACTCCTCAGCTGAAGCATCCTGGAGCAGAGAAGGAGCAGGGCGGGAGTCCAGGGTAGTAGGGCAGCTTGTTTTGCTCCATGCTGTCAGCAACCAAAAACTGCTTCATGCAAACATCTGAGTGTGAGGCTCAGGAGTGTCCCCTACAGTGCCCCAGGTTTTATTTTAATGGATCCTGGTTAAACCTTCCCAAAGTTGGCCGCAGTTCTTGCTTTGTAGAACCTGTGTTTGCTGATCCTGAGCCGTGCTCATGAATCCCTTAAAATGCAAACTTAAATTGCACTTGGCACGAGAAAAGGAGTCTAAAATCTTGTTCTTTTAATAGATGTTCCGAGGTGGTAAAAAAACAAAACAAACAAAACTTATTGCTAAAGAACCGTGTGTCCATCCAGAGGAATTTAAAGAGTTTCTATTATTGACCGTGTTTTGTTCCGTTAAATTGGGTCAAATTTCTTATTTCCCTTTAATCAATTTCCCTGGAAGTTTCCTTTATTTTTCTCTCCTTCTAGTAGATTTTCCCATAATATTAGACAATCTGAGCCTATGATTTGTGACACATTAATAACTACAGAGGAAAGAGCTAGTCATGTAAAAGAATGTTGTCTTGGCAAGCCAGCGAGAGCTTTTCCTCAGCTGGGAGTTGTGCTGGTTGGAACACAGCAGCAGGCAAGAAGGAGCCCTGCTATATTCAGATAGAAAAGCAGAAACAAATGGTCTCTCTGCACTTGGGAGATACCTATTTGCAAGTTTAACCATAACCATGATTATTATGGGAGTATCATGGTTTCCAGTTGAATTAAATTAATTTTTTCCCCCTTTCATTTCAACTTCAAGACAGCCCCACAGTTGGCTGCAAGTACGGCTGACAGAAAAGCTGGTGCTTTCTCTAAAGAGAACATTTTCTCTCTCTTGAAGCAGGGAATGTAAAAGCTCATTCTGACAACATTTGCCACTTTGAACGTGCAACCAAAATACTTCAGTCTTTAAAGTGTGAGTCAGAGCGGAGGGAAATGCCTGCCCCTTCTGCAGGCTGCCGGGGGTAAACTCCTCTGTACTTCTGGTCTTTGCAGTGCTGCTGGTGGTAAAAGCAAACACTCCAGCACAGCACACAGAGCAGGGGTTGCAGAGCAGGATTTCAGCTGAGCAGATCCCCTCCATGAGGGAATAAAGGGAAATGCTGTGCGTACCCACAGAGCTGATTGACAGAGCAGTGAACCGAGGCCATGGTTTTCCTGTCATTAATCACACCCTGGCTTGGTGAGCTGGCTGCAGTTCATAGAAAGTATCACACTTATCTGACACTGCTGCCATGGGTGCTTGTCACTCCTCCTTTGCGAGGACATCATAAATTATGTGCAGAGGAGGAGGTGGAGAAAAGCTCTCTATTTTTGGTGCTTTTTGCCTGGATGGCTCTGCACAAACTGCTGATTAAGTCTTGCTGGCAGCGAATTAGAAACTGTTGTCAGTCATGCTGCGTTCTCCTCCTCAGAGTGTTTAGACCACATTTTCAAGATTTCCCCGTGAGGGCTGGAAATTTGCTTTATGTACTTGATTCCTGAGTCTTTTCCATACTCCTACCAGGAGGTGGATTATCCCATCCCTCTGATCAGAAATTTGCTCATCTCTGGGGTGTCTTGCTGATGTCTCCCTGGCTGCTGGAGATGTCTCCTGCCCTTGGTCCTCCCATGGCTCCCCAGCCTTTGCCTCCCCTCCCACTGCAGAGCTCAGGATGCTTCGGGGAGTGATGGAGGGGATCAAAGTCTCTCACAACATTAATGAGTTGGAGAAGTGTTGAGCACAGCAGCTCTGCTCCTATCAATCCTACCACAGGCTGCTCGTGGTAAATAAACCCAGTGTGACAGCAGGAATGAAATATTTACTTTGGCTCATTGAGGTTTGCACTGAGGTGGAAGAATTAATCCCATAACAAATTACACCTCTGCTATTGCTTCCAGGGGTCAGGGGTTTTTTTAGCAGCAGATGTCCAGCTCTATCTGCTCTTCTCAAACCCAGCAGGAATCTGTGGCTGGATCAAAAGCCTTTGGGGGTTTGGAAAGACATGTCAGGGCTGGTGAGTCCCAGCTCGAAGGCTTCCAGCAAACTGGGGTGACCTGGGGCTGCTCTGGGCAGCCAGGGGTTTCCAAAGAGGGACCTGAATATTTGTTCTGGTGAGGCGATTGCACTAGGGTGCGAGTTGTGACCCCACCTCTCCTAAACAGCCACCTTTTTTGGTTTACTTGGCTCGTGAGTTAATCAGAGGTAGCAGTGGCTTCGTCCTCGCTGAGCTGCAGGTGAGCCTCAGTCCTGCTCCTCCTGCTCAGTGTCACAAGGATGAGATGTCTCTGCCATCTCCTTGTCAGCAGTGGGGACAATGGGGAACCCGAGATCTGCTCCAGGGGTTGGAGAGAGTGTGGAGGGGCTCCACTCTAGCAGGAGTCCATCACAGAATTACAGAAAGTCTTGGCTTGGAAGGGACCTTAAAGCTCATCCAGTGCCACCCCCTGCCATGGGCAGGGACACTTTCCACTGTCCCAGGCTGCTCCAGCTGAGATTGTCCCTTGTCACCTCCCTGCAGCAATGGGTGGGGGAGATGGGGAGCTGCAACAGCTTCTCCAGGTAGTCAGTTTTCTCAAAACACCCCTTTTTTCCCTGAAAGCCAAATCCCCTCTCCGCTGCAAAAGGAGAGTTATGGATACCGTGGGCAGGTGGGGAAGCAAGAGCCACCTTTGGCTGCCTTGGCACAGTCCCTCGTGGTCAGCCTGTGCATCCCGAGTGACACCTTCAGCCTGCTGGCCCGGGGCTTTGGGGATCTCCACCTTTTGTCCAGCTGCTGGCACAGGGAGGGGGCTGGAGCCCGGGTGGGCTGTGGGCAGCAGGGGCTGCTGCTGCAGGCTGGGCTGGCTGGAGGTGCTGCAGGGCTCTCAGACAGCAGCTCCCTGTCTGTCTCGTGTCACTGCGTGCGTTGTGTTCCTTGGCACCACCAATCCCTGACATCTTGATTTGCAAACAGTCAAATAAAATAGAAAAATGATGTCCCCTGTTAATAGGTTGACACACTGCTTCAGGCCAAGCCTGAGTATTTCTATAGCATTTGCTTTGCTGCCTTATGTCAGTAACTGTTGCTATTGAAAGTAAACACCCCAACTGGTTAAATCAACAGTGTTTTGTTTATTCAAAGCTCATAAACTCCAGTAGCTGTAGGTCACTTTATGAAGTGCCAGCCCCTGGGGGAAGAGAAGGAATAGTGTGAAATTATTGCATGCAGTCCACCCATCATGAGCCTTAGAGGAAGGGGATTTATTAGCAATTAATATTTCTTGCAGAGGGAAAAAAAATAATCCTATTGAGGCAGCTCCACAGTGAACCTTGAACCTCTGTACTGGTGGAAATGGGGAAGGGGATGAAGCCTTCTTACAAGCTTGGGTGAGAAAAAGAGACCTTGGAAAATGAAAAGTGGCTGGGTTTTTTTATTACTAGGGAAGGATTTCAAACCACCCAAAGGGAGGAGAAGAATTCAGGCAAAACAGGGCAGGGGAAACCCTTTAGTGTGGTATCTGCACTGGGGAGCTCAGCTGGAACTCTTGCAAATGGAATTATTCTACAGCACATCTCAGGCACATGAGGTTTGCACACCTCCACTTGGCAAGCACAGTTTTGGAGATGCCCAAAGTCGTGCCAGGTGCAGCAGCTCCAAATGTAATTGAGATGAGTCAGAGTCACTTCCAGGCTGAAATTTGGCCTTCCTCATCCCAAAAAAGCCTTGGGAACCACTGATCTGTGGGACAGCAGGTACCAAGCTCTCTATTAACACAGTGAAGTTGGAAAGAGATGTAGGTTAATCTGGAATTTTGGTGACTTAGGATGCTTTGGAAGTGAAATTTGGTGATTGATTAGGAATAGTGTCCAGGGCAATGCTTAAATACTTAAATGTTTTCTCTTGACTGTTGTAGACATGCTTTTGATGATTGCAATCTACTGTTCAGCCTCTGAGGTTGCAGATCTGTCTTTGTGATAAATCCAATTATGAACTCATCAAAAATGTTAGTATTTTGGGAAAGAAATTAATCTTACAGCCATATGAAAGAAATTATCAGCCTCTTTGAGAATAATCTGAGTATATATTCTTAACTGGCAATATATTATCGCAGATGTTGTTATATACTTGAAAAGAACAATGAGTCCTAAGGTAGTTTTAAATAGATTTCAAAAATGCCCCTCAAATGACATGAGAAAGTTACAACTATTGAATTACCTCTCTCCTTTAATAAGAGCAAAGTCTCTGTCCCGTGACTGAAGGGTTCAGCAGAGCCAGAAAAGTTGCTGTGAAAGGTTTAATGCGTGAGTTTTCTCACCAAATCCTCCAACATTTTCTCCAGGTGACGAGAGGATTTCGCCGTTCCGAGGGCTGCAGAGCAGGAGAGCAGTGCCAGGTCGGGTCACAGACAGCCCAGCCTCGCCTGTGTGTGAGTCAGGGCCAGCCCTGAACATCCAGGATCACATTCCCTCATTCTTGGCTCGGCAGCCAGCGGTGTTCAGTGAAGACACGAGTGCTCAGGGTCTCTGTCAGGGAGAGCTCAAATCCAGCCAAGGCAGCTGGGAAAGAGATGAGCGGGATCCTCCCGAGGCCTTTCCAGTTGGGGTAGATGAGTCTGGAGGAGTTGGAGTGCAGGTCATGAACTCGCAGTTCACCCGCCCCGAGCTGCTGCCCACCTGGTCTGGTCACAGGGAAGCTCCTGATGTTTTCCAGCTGTCTGTGTTGTCGGGAGCAGTTCTCACATCTTCACTTTCTGCAGCTCCCGCTGCTTGAGAGCAGAGAGTTGGGCTGGCTCTGCAGGGATGGTGAGCAGGGTTCTCCAGAGCTTTTCTGACCATGCACATGTCTGTTCTAATGGGATCAGAGGAAAGTAGGCAGGAGGTGCTGTCCTGGTTTTCTGGCTGGGGAAAGAGAGAATAACTTTCTAAAGTCACGCTCCAAATTCATGGCCAAGAACAGTGAAGACCTTAGAAAGCCTTGATGACATCTGTGTCCATCTGGATCCCACCCTACCTTTTCTTCCCTTGCCTTTCATAATCAGACTCAGTCTGTGACACGGGGCCCTGCTCCTCAGATGTTCAGGCTTCTGCAGAACATGCTTGGAACAACCCTGGGCTGCAGCAGTCCTGGTGTGACCCCTCCTGATCACAGCTGGGGCTTGGTGGCCGCCCCTCCTGTGAGCCCAAGGCTCGGTGCCCACACATGGAGATGGAGATGGAGCTGTTGTTGGCAACCCCCCTGTGCCAGGCCCTGTCCTGTGCCAGGCACTGGGATTTTGGAGAAGAAGTTCAGGTTTTTTTTCCCCTCTGAAGGAATTCAGTGTTATTCAGTGGAATCCTCTGTGCAGGTGGAATTTTTGGGCTCTGGGGCTGTAGTGTGCCTGCACTTGAAAATTTGGCCATTTACTTGGAAACAAGCATGGGCAAATTTCAGCTCATTCATCCAAGCTGTCCTTTCCCAAGGACAAGGAGCAGGGCCAGCACAGCTGAACCACTGCAGCCAACTCCTGGATGTTTCCAAATAAAATGCCTTGAGTAAGTTTATTTTTCCCTCTCAGACCTAAATTTAGCACCCTGGAGAAGCTGCTTTGGCAGTCAGCGGATGGTAACGATGACAAGATCGATCTGTGGATAGTTCTGGGAAGATTTGGAAAGTCCTGGTAAAACAGAGTTGGTTTCATTCATGTTTGCAATTTGTCCACAGCCCAAAGGTCTGCTCATGAGCTTCCGATGGTTGAAAGACAAGACATTGACAGCTGCCTGGTTTATGGAGGACAACAGATGATCCTCACTGGACAGAATTTCACAGCAGAGTCCAAGGTGGTGTTCACAGAAAAAACATCAGGTAAGGCAGGTTTTTCCTAACTTTCCCTAATGGGATCTGTAGGCAAATCTGTAGTGCCAAACCTCATCGTAAGATTTGTGCTCATGATTACTCGAGTGAGTAATCCCATTCAAGTTCATGTAAGTAAAACCATGTGAGTAAAATTAGACTTGGGAGCAACTGTTTGTGTTGTTGCTTCTCAAGGATCCAGGCACTGGGAATCACCAGGGACAGGATCTGTTATCAAAGAAGGGAGATGAGCACTACATGTTGCTCTGTGCTTGTTCAGTCGTGTGTTTAGTGAATGCTACTGTAGAAATCATCATTGAAATAAACATTTTTTTAGTGGTGTGAACTGCAGGCAAAGATTGTGTTCTCTTCCCTTTAGTAATCTGTGGAGAAAAAACATACATAATATATCTTTTTCTATCAAATTATTTTTATACCTGTAATGAGAGATGAGAATGCATCCCTTCTCCTTCCATATTTTTTATTGTAAACTTTGTGTTCCCTTTGTGCTGTAAAGAAAGCTTGCTGTTCGTGAGTTTTCTGTTGGTGAACTGAGGTAGAGGCATCTTAAGTGATATATCCAGTGACTTGCAAGGGGTTTAGGAGATTGCATTGCCCAGCTGAGCAGCATGTGCATGATCTATGGGGTAATGCCACTGGAGAAAAGTGAGAACTGAGCCAAAAGTGGATGTGCATTCATGAACAATCACGGGCACCAGCTGCTGACGTGGGGGAGAGCATTCTGTGGGTCCCAGTTCCTTCCCACAGCAGCACCAAGCCAGGCTGTTTGTGCAGGTAGGAAAGGCTCTGAAGAAGTGTGGAGGTTCAGATGAGCCTGTGCAGTCAGAGGAATTCTTCTGGCACGCTCTGTTTCCTTTCAAGCCCGTGGATGAATTCCTTCCCACTGTGCTGCCATTGTTCCACCCTGTCAGCGCTCCGGGAGGGTGCACAGGAACATCCTGGCAGCCTGCAGTGCTACCTGTCCCAAGAATGTTCTGCAGTAACTACAGGAGATGATCCACTCAAAGGGGGCAGCCCTTAATGCCATTTCGAGGAAACATCCCAAACGCCCTGCCCCTATTTCCATATAAGAGCAGAGAAGGCTCTGGCTGGAGGAGATGTTAGAAAGTAAAAAGAACAACAACATTTTCCACACTAAATCTAAAGCTTTTCTTCACTGCTGGGGAAACTGCAGGGTTTTTTTCCTCTTTTTTTGCCTCCTGGTAGGGGAGAGACAGGGCTTATCCCAGCAGGAGTGCCCAGTCTGGAGCAGGGATTTGCTTGCTGGTGTTCCATATCCTGCCTCCCCCCAGCCCTCGGCCTCTGCAGGCAGTCTCAGTCTGCTGGACTCTGAATAAATGATTGGCAGAGGGGGAGTTCAGAGGGTGGGAGGTCCAGAGTCAAATCCTTGGGCTGGATCAGAGTTTGTGTGGTTTGCTGTGGGTTATCTGGGGGACTCTGAGTGGTTCTCGGTGTCCATGAGCTGTTCCATAGTGCAGCAGCACCTCTGACAGAGGTGCCCTGAAGTGCTTTTAAATGAAGATTGCTCTGCTTAGTAGGTGTGTCTAAAGGTGAGGAAGGTTAAGAAGCTGAGCTGGATGTGCAGATCATGTGCAGCAAACTGAGAATTGCTTTGTGCCTGGGTTGTCAGAGGTCGGTGAGTGTCCCAGCTCACCTGAAAATCAGGAACCTGTGCACCTGAGACTTTCAGCCTCCCTCATTCTGCACTCTAGACAGTTTGAAGTATCTCCACGATGCCTGTTGGTCGTTGCCATTGCCTTGGGCTGCGTGAGCCCAGAGCAAGGAGCCCCAGCTGTGCAGCCCCAGGCGTCGTTTTGAGCAGTGCCTGGGTGGAAGGAGGAGCAGCTCACCCACAGCTCCTGTGCCCCGCACAGCCCGTGCAGAAAGTGCTGATGAGCTGCTCAGGGGCAGAGCAAGCCCCAGCCCCCACGCCGGGGGTGGAGAGCAGCACAGCTCTGCCTGAGCCCAGCCACAGCAGGCTGGGTCTCTTCCAGAGCGCGACGCTGCCCCGGAGCCTGTGAAACAATCACACCTTTGCCAAGGCAGGAAGATGCAGCAAGCTCGCAGGGGAAGCTTGGTTTTCTTAGAGTTTCATTTTAACAGCTCGCAGACCTTGTCTGTGCTAGCAAGTGGTGCTGGATTTCCCACTTCTGCCACCAGTTTTAGCTGTGCTGGTAACAGTGAGGGTGAGAGCAGTGTAAGTAACCATCCCACAGCTTTCGGCACGCCGTGCTCCACGGAGCTCCTGGGCTGGTGTGTCCAGTGCTTAAGGTGAGAGTAGCAAGGCTCTTTTTTCCCCAAGAACCTTTGTGCAAGTATCTTTGTGCAGCCAGATCTTCTCCTTTGATTGTTCCATAGACTCCAAACTCTGGGTGTCCCTGGGCTGTGGGTGAAGCGGGTGCTGGGAGGGCATCAGTCGTGTGCTTTACAGAAGTGAGGAAGCTGCTGTTTGGGATCACAACTTTACAGGAGGTTTCATCCCTCAGAGGAACACTCAGAACCTCTTTCCATTTCCTCTGGATCTTGTAGACAATTCTTCGCTCACCACTAGCAACACAGGGGAGCGTGGAACCGGTCACATTTGTGACAAAAATACACAAAAATTGTGTCTCCATGAGCAGCAATGAACAGGCTTTGTTTGTCTTTTCATAGAACTGCAGATACATATCCTTTTCCCTAGAAATACCTGGAAAATAAGGAGGATTCCCTGAATTGTGGCGGGATGTGATTGTGAAAGGAGCGTCCCGTGTCACGCGAGCCGCGGGCGGTGCCAGGGAGCTCGCTGGGGACAAGGCTGGGACAGGCTCAGCTTCAGCTCACGACAGGAAATGGCAGCAGGAAACTGAGTGAAGGGGCTGGAGCTCAGTGCTCTGAGGGGATAAAGTGCCTGTGTTTGAAATGCTGATGCATAAATAGCATTAATTTTCTTAATGGTGAAGTTTATCAACATGCAGGCCTTAGAGTTTTGAGCTCTTTCTAAGGTTGTCTCTTGCTGATGCAAGATCATAAACTGTAGCTGCTGTGAGCCAGGGGAACTGATGAATTCCCTAAGCCCAGCACACAAAAGCAGAGTTTGGCTGAAGGGGTTTGGAGATCTGAACTTGGAGACATGTAACTGAGCCCAGCTAAATTAAAGTAGGTCAGGGGAAGCAACTAGATTGGACTGTATTCTTTTAATTCTGATCTGGAAGAGAGAACTTGAAAAGCAGTCTTGGAGCTATCAAGGACTTGGAATATGGTGAAGGTCAAGGGTGTTAGTGCTTGGTTGGGGCCCAGATCTTACAGTGCAGTTAAAAAAAGAAGAGATTTGGAATTCCCCCTTTTATTTATTTTAATTGTCACGTAACAATTTGCAAGTCAGATGCTGGTTGCATTGTGTTTACTCCCATTTGTGTACTGGTTACTGCTGCTCTGCTGTCAGTGATAGAGGAGGTTCGTGTTTCTCCAGGAGAGAAGTGCAAATGGGCTGTGATTTCCCCTGCCAAACTCTTCTGGTGGCCACATGGACATCGTGAATCATCGCTAGGACAATGTGGGTGGTGGAGGAACAACCCAAACACAACGTCCATCCTTGGAGGGGCTCCACCATAAATCTCCCTGCTGGGCCAGGCCGGGTGAGGAGAGGAGGTGCTGCTGTGCCCTCTGAACTGCAGCTGCCCGGGCCCCCAGGTGTGGATGTTCACAAAATAACCCTGTCCAGCTCTGGAGTCCAGCAGTGGTGCTCGAGCACACTGGGACATGTCCTGGCTGCAGGAGAGCTCAGCCCAGGGCAGGATCAGGCTGTGGTGTTGGGTGTGAGGGTGCTGGGTTGGGGCTTTTGTCTGCACAGTGCCCAAAATTCTGCACCCCACAGCCTGGAAACGAGCCAGGGGATGCGTGCCAGGGGAGTGCAGCTCCCGGGAGCCCTGCAGGACAGTAGGGCACTGTGGGGTGGCATTAGGGCAGGTTTAATGTGAGTAAAGGTGCCTGGTGTGTGGGTTTGATGATAGGATCGTGCTCCAGGTGAAATTCCAACACTGTCTACAGCAGTGTTCCCTTTTCTGCTGTGTCAGTTCTCACCGTGCTCCAAACAGGGAGCTCAATCCCTCTTTGTAGTCTGACAGTTTCATGAATGATCCAAAAACTCCTGGAGAGTGCAGAAAATAGCAAACTGTTTTGAGAGATTAGCTCTGTGAGCTTAATAATGCAACATTAATGATGCAATTTTCGCAGGCAAATTCAAGATAAAATAGACAAAAAGGTTTTTTAAAAACTTACCATGTTTTCCCAGGTTCATTCAAAAGAGATGTTTGCTACTTAAACAAATAAACAGCTTTAAATATTGAATGTGAGGGCTGAGCTCCAGTCACTTACTGGTTTTCTAAATTAATGAACTTAAGTTTGAAGAGCTGAGAGGAATGGGACTTATTTTAGGACTAGGCTTATAACTCAGTCACAGATGCCATTCATCACTGAGCATGAATTAAGTGTAGGTTTAAAAGGCATCTTATCCTGATTGAAAACCCCAGAATCTGGGGAAAAAACCCTAAACTACTGTTTGGATTTTTTGATGGGAAAGGACAAGAAAAAAAGCACAAATATCTGGGAACGGTTACAGAGTTAGCAAAACCAAAGGTGGTGCTGTAATCTTAAATGGTTCCATTAGTTTGCAGTGTGTGAGGTTGTACAGAAAGTACACAAAATAAATTGGTTATCTTGCTGGTTTTCAAAGAGCACCTTCCCTGCTCCGTGCAGGCTGTGCCTGGGGGCCAGCACGTAAAGCTGGATGCAGGTCCCCTCCTCCCTGAACCTGCAGGACGCCAGGAGGAGCTGGGGGAGTCATCCCAGGTGTCAGCTGGAGGTGCTCACCTGGCAGGGCCACCTCCCCTGAGCCCCCGGGCAGGGCAGCAGCTCAGGGTCTGCCTGGGATCCCCCTCCAGAGAGGGGTCACAGGTGGGGGCAGCAGGGAGGTTGGGTTCCCTTCCAGTGTCTGGTTTGGGTGTTGTTTCTACACGAAGCAAGAAGGTTTCTGAGCAGATCCCACCGTGTGTGAACACTGAGGAATAACGAGTGTTCATCAGGAGGATTGGTTTGCCTGGTTCTGCTGTGCAGATGAGAGAGTGTCAGGGTAAATGGGGCACCTTCTGCTTTTCCTTGCTGCTAAAAAGCCAGCAAACCTTTCTCCCCATGATTTCCCCCTGGCTGGAGTGTGCTGCCTGCCCCAGGTGTTCTTGTAATCCCACGGGGCAATCGTCCGACCGGGGATCCCAGAAAAACACTGCAAAACAGGAAAAAATCTAAGGTTCACACACAGAAAAATGCAGAAGAGTGTGGCTGCAGAAACGGAGTTGCCATAGCTGTTAGAGACTCAGCGAGACAGGGTGGAATCCAGTGTTTTGGAAGGTTTCCCCGTATGACACAAGATTTTGGAATTTTACAGCTGGTAAATCCTTATTAACACAGGCAGCCACTACTGGCCTGGATTCCCTGGCTCAGTGTTGGCTGTGGGGGCGCCTGATGGAAGTGTGCCTGGTCCTGATTATTCAGCTTAATTGTTTAGGGAGAATATTAAAAAATAATAATAATTCTTGGCATAAACAAAAGGCGGAGAGACAAGCTCCCATCACCTGTTGACAGAAAATTGATCATGAAGAAAGCTGGCATGGGGAGTGGAATTCCCTGTTCTCCCACTTAGTCATCGCATCCTGGTGTGACTCATTTTATTACATGGAGGTTCCCAGTGGTTTTATTTTGAGAGAAGCTTTTGTTTAATAATTTATACACACACACACACACACACAAACACACTTATAATCTTAAAAAAACAACAAATCTATTCTGATGAATTGGCATAAGGAGTCATTTGGAAGAGCTCTGGAATGAAATACTGTTCCTGCTGCTTCACTGTTCAGCTACTGTATTTATGTTTTATTATAATGTGAATTGAATTCCTCAACAATAGATGGGGAGAAGTCTCCTCTAGACTTGTTCTCACTGTTCAAAATGTCAGATTTGGGGCTGGGCTGGCTGGTGGATGACTAATCCATTGCCCTTTTACCTCCCAGACCTTGCCTTGTGTCTTTGGCCTTGGTGACTCAAACTTCTGTCCTCAGTGCAATGAAGGCACTGGCCTCTGCTCATAACAAACAGAGCTCCAGTAACTGCAGTGGGCAGTCTTGCTTCAGAAAGAAACAGAAATCCATGAAAATGAAGTTCAGGGAAAATTCTGTAGTTCCACTTTCCCTGAGTTTTAAATACATTCGTGCTGTGTTTACTGTGAAGTTTGAAAATCGTTTTGAAGTAAGAACTTAGAAGGAGGCAACTGCTCAGGACCAGATGCTGAGCAACCTTGTGCTCACTTGCAGCAGAATATCTGCCCAGCTGAAACCAGAATTTGTCCCTGAATTTCTCTGGAATTTGTCCAGAGCTGCAGAGATTCTGAGTGAGTTCCCCATAAGGTTTCTGCTTCCCAGAGTGGTTTTGTCCTACTGGAAACCATTCACTGCTCTCCCTTTGTTCTTGGGGTGGCTCTAAAAACCCTTCTCTGTTTTCCAGAGATGTCTGTCACCTACTGATAAGAGCTGACAGAGATAATTGTTGTGCTTTTTTGGAAGCCCTTCCAAGAAACACAGGGAGTGGGGACAATTCACTGCAGGCCCAGAGGAATGTGCAGAAATGCCCCTCTGGTCACCAGGCTCGGTTTCTTTGGGGAGCCAGCGTGGTTTGCTGCCTGGGAGGAAGGTAACAGGTTGTTCATGAAGTAATTTGTGTAATGCTTGACTGAAAAGCAATGTAGATTTGCAGGCCTACAATCCCATACAGGGTCAGCACAATTGTATATTTAGTCTTGAGCTGCAGAGAGCTGCAAAGAACATTTCCTGAGCCTCTCAGTCCATCAGTCATGCTTGTTCACATAAAGCAGTAAGTTTGTTTCGCTGCTGGTTACTGACCCCAAAGTCATGAGTAAGGGATCCTGAGTAATGTGTAAAGGCTGTAACTGGTTCAGAAAACCTTTAATTGCCTAATTAAAAAAAGTCCTCTAAGGGGCTGCAGAGAATCACCCAAAATGTTCCTAATGCAGACTGACGTTTTGATTTCCCCCAGTTTGAAGCAAGACTTTTGGTATGATCGCAGTTGGAGTTAGAAAGGGTAGAATTACTTTCTTCCAACAACTCATTCGTTCCTCCAAAGAGTGCTGACACAATCAGATCTCTCATCGGGGTTTAATGCTAAGTCTCATAGCCCTGAAGCAGCACAAAAATCTCTATTTCCTGAGCATTTCACTGACCTGTGGTGTTAAAGACTTGCCAACTAAGACAAACCATTAAATGAGCAGGGAACCACAACAGTAAAAATATTGCATGAGGCAGCCATGGCTGGTAAGACCTCAGGGTCTAAACCCAAGAATATTTTATCATCTTGAGTGCAACTGCTGCCCTTTCCAGAGGCAGGGATTGAATTCCTGTGGTGGAGGTACCGTTTGGAAGGCACCTCACACAAGGGCCTGGCACTGGATTCCCCAGTGATCTTGTGCAGGTTTTGTACTCGCCATTGTTGAAGCAGGTTTAATTATGTGCAACAAGCAGCTCTCTGCACTTGTAGACTTTAGATTAAATTATTAATCAAGCTGGGGTTTAATCTTCTCAGTTTCCAGGCAGGAGCTGTTTGTCCCATTTGTGGTGTGAAAGAATTTCAGGGTAATGAAGGCACCTCTGGAGGGTTGAGCACAAGCTCCTGCTCAAAGCTGAACCCATTTCTGGTGCCCAGGCACCACCTGGGTTCCAGGGAAGGGCCTTTGGTGTGACAATTTTTGGACTGGGGCTGTGCTCCACTGTCACATCAGCATTAGGATTTTTAGTACATCCTTACAATAGGAATTCGATTTTTGTTAAGGATTTTCTCCAATCATCCACTTTCCTTTCCTCCTAAAAATATTTGCATTTATGCACATTCTAAAGATGATAATCACGTGTTGACAGTTTGGTGCAGGTTACCTCTGTTGAGAATTTCCTGAAATGATCCTGAGACTTCTCAGTTTATTCCTCCTGCTCTCCATTAGCTCCCAAAATGTGCATAATCAAAAGTTTTCTTTTCATTAACAGGAAAAAGAATAGGTTAAAGTAGAGAGAGACTTCTGAATGCAGTTGTATTTTTCATTTCCTCACAGCCTCCCTCATCCCTCTGCCAAAAGCTCCCCATAATGTGCATATCCAGAATGGTTAAAGGAAAAGCAAATATTGATTGTCTCGAGCTAAAGTGAAGCAGTGAGACAGATGGAGCCACATCATCATATTTAAGCATAAAGGTCAGGGACTGAACTGCAGAGTGATTAAACTCAGCAGGGCTTCAGTGCTCAAAGAACAGGGATTGCTGCTGCTGACAGATTTGTTAAAACCTGTCTAGCTGCCACAAATATGAAATAGATCCAAACAGAAGCATCTATCGTTGGCGGAATGATAACCCCAAGTACATTTATTTCTTGTTTGCTTATTCTCATTCTTACTCTTGACCCGTGCAGACTTTGGACTCAGCCTGAACATCATTTGATTTTTATGGATGGCCTCATTAGCTTGTAGTGCCGTTTCAGTGGCTCAGTTACTAAATCAAATCCCCTGTGGCTGTGGCTGCATGTGTTCCACAGGCTTCTTGAATGTGGCAGATGACTTGGAGGCCCGTTTCTACTTTAGTTTATGCGTTTTGGACCAACAAATCCTTTTGATTTCCACCTTCTTTGTGAAGTTAGTGGTGTCGTATCTGCACAGATTGTTTGAATTTAGCAGTACAGAAACAAAGATGAAAACGTTCTGCCTGGAGCAAAACCAGTGTCAAATATTCCTGCTTGGCTGTCTCCTTGTTCTCCAGACATCTTCATGTGGCATCGCTGGGACAGCTCTGATGTGTGTCTCTGTCACAGCTCTTACTTTATGACATGTTTTCTCGTTTCCTTTTCCCTCCTCTTTTCCTCAGAGAACTTTAAAACTTTGTCCTCTAGGAGTTTTTAGGAGTGTGGGGAGGTTCCTGAACACACACTGTGGTGGTTTCTTTTTGCAAACTTCACCTGGAAGAGGAACCCCCTCACTGAGCATTTACTGCCTTGTCGTCAGACAGGGATTTCTGGGTTAACCCCCAGTATTTTGGCTTCCCCTTTCCCTGTTTGCTGCCTCAACAGCAGCGGGGAGTAGGCTGTGTTACCAGGGGTATAGATTGAAAATAGCAGTGGCCAGAGTGAGTGCTTATGTTAAATGCCATTAAATCATGGAATATTTTCCTTTGTGGCAGTCGCTTGGGACGTGCAGTCTCCAGTGACACAGCTTTGCTGAGGCCATCCCAGCCCCACGGTGGAAAAGACAACTGACTCACAGGGGGGAACTGAACACCAAAAAAAGAGACAGAACTCGGAGTTGTTCAGTGCTCCCTCCTTGCTGCAGGAGCAGCTGGAAGCCTGGGATCTCCTGGTGGAGCCACACTTGCAGCTGCTCTTGGGAAGTCTCCGTGTCCCAGGGCAGGATCAGGGCTGGGTGCCCCTCCTGCCCCACTGGGAACCCATCCTCAGGGAGGGACGTGGGCTGTGACCTCCAGGAGAGGCTGCCTGTCCCCAGTGTGCGTGAGCAGAGCCCAGTGGCTGTCCCAGGAGAGGCTCTGCCTGTCCCAGGAGAGGCTCTGCCTGTCCCAGGTGAGGCTCTGCCTGTCCCAGGTGAGGCTCTGCCTGTCCCAGGTGAGGCTCTGTCCCAGGTGAGGCTCTGTCCCATGGAGCTGGGGCAGGCAGGGACCCTGGGGCTGTGTCCCAGCTGGGGAGGGGCTGCCTGCAGAGCCCAGCACATCTGTCAGCTCATTGTCTGGGCCCAGCACTGAACAAAGAGCACAGCAACAGAGAGAATGCAAAATGCATTTAAAAATACTCTTTCATTTCCCTTTTTGCCAGAAGCAGAAGTACTTAAATAACAGAGGACAAAAGCAGCTCTTGCAGAGCTTCCAAGAGTTGGGAAAAATAAAAAGGCCTGTGAGAAGGATGGGGCTTAGGAGATCTTCCCCCTTGTGCTGTCTGGGCTGGGGAACCCCCAAAGCAGCCAGCACTGCTCCCCCTAAAGCAGACAGCAGGCTCCCAGCAGCATTCCCAGTCCCCTCTGGTCCTTGGGATACGTGTCCCCTGGCCAGTTTAAAAGCAAGCTTTCAGAAAGCTATGAGGCAATCTTTTTCCCCCCATCAGTATTTCTCTTCGGCAAATTGCTTGGCTAAAAGGCTCAATGGAATATACAAATCAAAGGGGTAAAGATTAAAATCTAAAAAAAAAAAAAAAAGAAAGCATTGCAAAGAATGTTTCTAGATTTAAGGAATCTTTGTAACCAGAGGAAGCAGCCAGTCTGTATATGAATGTCCTACTACTCTTACAGCACAGGGGTTACTATGGTGGTGTTCCATACAAGGGGATCAAATTTTATTTTCCTCTCTAAACATAATTTTGTGTGACTCAGGATGGAGATGAGCTTCATGGATGTAATCATTAAGGGCACGAAAGCTTGCAGTGGTTCAGGGCAGAGGCTGTCACACATGAGTGAAGTGCTTTTGTGCTGAGTACAGTGAATATTTGGTGCTTTACCATGGCTTTGGGGCTGTCAGGGGCATTCTGGGGGAAGCCAAGTGGTCTTGGCTTAAAGCAGCAGAAGGTTTGCTAAGCTGCTGACCCAGTGTGACCGTGAACAGGTATCTGACCTTCTGATGCCCTCCATCAGCCAGGCTGGCTGGACTCAGGCCTGGTGAAAAGCAGATGTTGCACCTGTGCTAAATATTTAATTCCTCAGTTTGGCTAATTTCTACATAAACATTTAATTTTAATTTGTATGTAAGCTCTTTCCTGGCGAGAGAAGTGTTCGATGATGTGTTTAAATGAAATGCTGTTGCTTTTGGTTTGGGCTGGGAAGGTGCTTGAAATTAAGTCCATTTTGAGAGCTTTGCTAACTTGATGCCCTAATTTGTCTCTTTAAAAAAAAAAAATTAGTAAGTCAAGTTCTGTGATTTAAAAAACCAACTACAGAGAGGTTAATACTGTGATATTCTTCTAGATGGGCAGCAGATCTGGGAAATGGAGGCAACGGTGGACAAAGATAAGAGCCAGCCTGTGAGTATGCCAAGCACTGGGTGTCCTCTCCTGCAGCTTCTGTGCAGCAGGTTGTGTGCAAGGAGGAGCTTCCAAGGAGCATCTCAAGGGCAGACAGAGCAGCAGTGCCGTGATGAACAAATGTCAAAAGCTGCAGCAGTACCTGTGCTGCAGAAAGAAACAACTCAGGCAGCAGCAACCCCCAGCAAACAGAGTCACTGCTGGATCTGTGCCCTGCAGGCTCCACGGTGCCAGCCCAGGCTCTGCAGGACGCTGTGCCAGCTTCCCCTGGGTGCCGTGTCCTTTGCAGGACAGGGTTTGTCCTGCAGGATCTCAAACGAACACTGATCTTTGGAGGGAATGAGCCTCTTTGTTCCCTGTCTTGCTGGCCTGCCATGGCTGCCCCGGGAGGCAGCAGGGAGCTGCCACGGCAGGGGGGTCTGGCTGAGTCTAAGTTAAAAGCCCATAGAATAATTGAGTTATTCTGACAAAAAGAGGGAATTCTGCAGTGCACATTTACTTATGAAGCACTGTGGGGTTAGCGGGCTTCGGCACTTATCACCACTTTGTGTGTTTCATTTGTAGCTCTCTGGGGTTTTCTCTCTCCAAGTTCAGTTTAGCACCATGTTCCAGAGGGGTGCAGTCCACAGAAACCAGTACCAAACTCTTGCCAGTACCAAAAATCTTCTGGTCTTTCACCATCTGTCCTTTTTGCTCATACTCTTCTTTATAGGGGTGAATAGGGATGTTGCCCTGGTTTTTGCTAAAGCCTTCTGTTTTTAACCTTGGAGTCAGAAATTCTTTCTCACACAGTGTCATGTAAATAATGGCCAATGTTTACTTAACGGTATTTTCTGTTTTTCATTCCTTTTGTGGTAAGAGAACTTTGATGAGCATCTTTCTTCTCCAGTGGGATTGAGGAGGAAGTGACATGTCCTCCAATCCCTTGTGGAGTTCAGAATTGTATAAAATGTGACATATGTAAATAAAGTAGTCTTTCCCCTCCTTTCTGCTGAACCTGGCAGATGTGAGAGCGTCTTACTGTGTTTTGCCAAACACATAGGGAGACTCCTCTTTCCATGCCTGGAGGTGCAGCAAGGGGAGCTGCACACGCAGTCCCAGCTCAGCCCCAGAGGTAACCCCTTTTTGTCCCCTGTGTCATTGCAGAGCATGCTTTTCGTGGAGATCCCCGAGTACAGGAACAAGCACATCCGCACCGCCGTCAAGGTCAACTTCTACGTCATCAATGGCAAAAGAAAAAGAAGCCAACCCCAGCATTTCACCTATCACCCAGGTAATTCTCAGGGACAGAGCCACTCGTTGCCTCATTTCATGAGCAAAATTTGATTTTCTGCTCTGTTGTTTTCTTGTTGTTCCTTGAGGAGTTAAATGTTGCTGATTTAATTCAGCCCAGCACTCAACAACTGCTTGGTTTAAAGGATGCCTGTGATTTCTGGTCAGGAATTTCCATCAGTTTGGGGTGGCAGTTATCTCAGTTAGCTTGGCAATGGGCTGATGCTGCCCCATTCACTTGATGGAAGTTTGCCAAGAGCCTCAGTGGGAACAGGCTCAGTCTGGGATGTGATGTGACCCTCAAAACCATGAGAGTTGCCTTCTGTGACGTGTCCAGCAATAAGAAAACATCAGATCTGGGAAAGGGCTTGGGATGGAGGAAGGCAAGCAATATATATTCTTCAGAATGAGGCTAGTTGAGAAAAATATGGATGCTTTTCTGATGTCCTTCCTCTGGGGGATTGGTGAGCCATGTCACAATAAATGCAACAAAATTACTAATGAGATTCCCAGAATTTCTCAGCTTTGGCTGGGAGAAAAATACTGTGAGAAAATCAGAATATTGTGTTTGTGGAAACCAGAAAGCATAAAATAACAGCACCAGGTTTTATGCAAACTTCAAATGATGTTTTAATTTGACTTGTCTCTAAGGAGAGGCAAACATTTGTTCAGACTCTTATTTTGGTCTCCTCCAGCCTGAAAATCTCTGGTCCTCTTCCTGGATCTATGAACTCCATAGGGTGTCACCAGTGTGAAGTGTTTGTACAGTTTCTGAGTTGTTCTGCTCTGGAAGAGCATTGAGCAGCACACCTCTATCTCAATACAATCCCTAAAATAGACTTAGGAGAAAGAATCTTTACTTCCAAGAAGGAATTTTGCATGACCACGGTTTCCACTGTATGGTGTTTCTGTAGTGTTGTGGGAAAGATTTGACAAAAAAATCACTGGAAATGTAGACGGCCATCGTTTACCCCACCAGGATTCACACAGCTCTTACTGAATCATGGTCTTTTAAATGATGGTGTCAGACAGGTCTTCAGCTCTCTGCACTGAGGAAACTTTGTGCAGCAGAGACAAAAGCTCTAAAATAGTTCAGCTCTGCCTTTGGTCACTCATTAAATGTTTGACAGAAAGATGGGGAGTTGTTTATGTCCTGGGATTTCTACTGATACAGTCTTCCTTTGAGATGGAAGTACTACATGAAACACCTATCTATGACTTCTTATTTTGTCCGTGTTCCAGAATAGACCTTAAATGAATTAAAGTAGGAGCTGAAGTGTTGTGTTTTTCAATTTTAGCAATTTGTGGTTCGTTAGTACGTTAAAGATTTTTCAAGAAGCTCTTAGCACAGAGTGCTTTGAAGAATCTTTGCCATGGTTGCATGTGGGTGGTTTATTAAACTCAGTGCTTGTGACATGTGAATTTACACACGCAAATCTTGTAAAAGGCTTAAATCTCTTTATTACTTCAAGGAAAACCTCTCTGTTTCTCCTCAGCTCGTTACGAATAACGTCCTTTGCATGCTTTATTCTAGTACCATCAATCAAAACAGAGCCCATTGATGACTATGATCCAGCCTTAATCTGCAATACAGTACACAGTGCTCTGGGGACAGTAACACAGCCTTACTATTCACAGCACACAATGGCCACCGAGTCCCCTTCCTGCCTCGTGGCCACTATGGCTCCTTGCCAGCAGCTGCGCTCAGGCCTCTCCTCTCCCGACTCGCGGTACCACCAGCAGAACCCAGCTGTGATTTACCAGAGGAGCAAGAGCCTGAGCCCCAGCCAGCTGGGCTACCAGCAGCCCAGCCTGATGGCCGCCCCAGTTGCCATTGCAGATGCCCACAGGTCCGTGCTGGTGCACGCTGGCTCCCCGGCCCAAGCCCCGGCCGTGCTGCACCCCTCCCCAGGCCAGCAGCAGTCCTCTCCTGTGATCCACTACTCTCCAACCAACCAGCAGCTGAGGTGTGGCAGCCCACAGGAGTTCCAGCACATCATGTGCTGTGAGAATTTTGCATCCAGCGTGTCGAGATCCAGCCAGCCCCAGGCCGGCCAGGCGCAGAGGCTGAGCCCCAGCTCGTACCCCACCGTGATCCAGCAGCAGGCGGCCCCGGGCCAGCGGGCAGCCAAGAATGGGCCACCAGGGAGTGACCAGAAGGAGGTGCTGCCTGCAGGAGTGACCATCAAGCAGGAGCAGAACCTGGACCAGGCGTACCTGGATGATGGTGAGTGCTGTGCTTCTCTCACGAGCTGGTTTGCTGGAGGGAGGGGGCAAGTTCAGAGTTCTCAGTCCCCCTGTTCCTCAGCGTGGCCTCCTTTGATGGGTGTGGACATTTGCTGTGCGTTCAGGCTGGATTTGGGTCTTTGATCAGGTGCATTTTTGGTAGATGGCAAAGCACTTTGGCCACTCATCCACAGAAACCCTCTGCTTGCTCCGTGCCACGGGCTCAGCTGCCAGGTTGAGCTGGTCCCATTTTGTTTCCGTTCACCAAAGGATCCATTGCCAGTTTGGAAGATGGCAGATCTGAAATGAAACGCACTTGTTAATTATTTTATTATATTTTTCATATCAGGGCAAAGTCCACTTTTGTAAAATGCTCTTGTACATTTTGTACCAAAAAAAGCCCATTGAGCAGTCTGTCAAGGCCTGTAATGAATGGGGTAGTGCTGCAGGCAAAGCCATTGCAGATGTTCTAGATGAACAGTGGGACATTGATAAGTAAAACAATGCTGTTTCTTTGTTGTGAGCCAGCTGATTTAGCATTTAGGAATGAACATAAGTTAGAGTAAAGCTGTCTTTGAACATATCCTGCTTATTCCTAGGTAGGCAGCTATTGGCAGTCTGGTTGATTGGTTCTTTTATTAGAGCACGTTCCTGGCAGGAAGAAATGAATGCAAAATTGGTAGTGCAGCAAACCCAACACTGATTTTAGTGGGAGCAGAGTGAGGCTGCTGGATATATTGCTGCAAATACAGGATGTTCTCGTGCAGGAAGTACAGAGCTGATTGTCACGTATGGGAACTCTGCTCTCAGCCCAGGCAAATGCAGGCTTGATCTCCTGGATGTGCACCAGGACGTGCTCCAAGCACCCATTAGTTAGGGATTTTTGCTGCACTTACTCACCTGGAGTTGTGAAATTGTGCCTGTGAAAGTTTTCCTTTCTTCAGCTTGCATCCTGAGTGCTCTGCATCGTGTGCAGCCTGCGCTGCTGGGTTTGTGGGCAGAGTGGAGTTTGGATGGTTTCCTCTGTTAGCTGCGTTTGCAGAGTGGTTCGTGCAGCTTTGTGCCATCGCAGTAAAATCTGGGGAGTTTTTACTGGTTCCCCTCTCTGAGCAGGAGATTTAGGAGTCCTGAATGTAACTGGGGAGATTCACTTTCCATTCAGGGAATTGGGCATGGTAACAAAGCAAGAGGATCTTTCTAACAGGAGAACTAAACACCATTGTTTAGGGTAATCTTAATAGAAGAAGCTGAGAGATTCTTCCACATTTCTAAAAATACATGGTGCACACCTTATTAAAGAAAGAAAAAGAATCTTGAAGTAAAAGCTAACTTCAAAGTCAAGCCAAAGTCCACTTAAAAGAACTCCCAAAATGGACTGCAATATTAATTTTTTTAATCAGACCAGTGACACCCAGCTCACCGAGGATGCACTCAGCCTCCCTGCTAAGAGGTGCCATTAGGCAGAACAGCAACAATTAATAATGAAATCCCAGGCTTTTCCTTGGCTGACTGGATCATCTTGAATTGATTTCAGCTAGAGATTAATTTATCAATCATGCCACCCAAATCAGTGAGTTTACATCAGCTGGAAGTGTGACTTGGAGAGTTGTGATTTACTTTAGGGCTCTGCAAAGCATTTCATTCTGAAATGTTCAGGACTTGAATTGAAAAGCCACATTGTTTGCTGCTGGGGAAAAGTGACTCAGAACATAACAAAAGCCATGTTTTTCCTGACTAGAAAGTTTGGTTTTGTGCTTTATAGTATTAAAAGAAAGCAAACCCAAAGGATTATGGAGGCTTTGCCCTCAAATCCCTTTTATCCAGAAAGCTCTTCTGAGATAAAGTGAGCTGTCAGGTCTTGCTGTGATTTTCACAGGCAGGCTCTGGGCTGGTGCTTCCCCAGGCAGGCTTGGCACGAGCCAAGTGCTGCTGCTGCTGCTGCCCAGGCTCTTGGGCAATCTCTGCTTGGTGTCTCTCGCTTCCCTTCCCCCATCTTCCTCCTCCCTCTTCCTTGTTCTCCTTTCTCCAGAGTTCTGCTGACCCTCCAGCTTTCGTCCCCTTGCTGCCCTGGCCTCCTCTCGTCAGCTCTTGCCCGCTGCCTTCATGGTTAGCACACAGCCGTGGTGTTCTGGGCTCTGTTTCTATTCTGAGCTTTGCCACAAATCTCTTGAGTGACCTGGACGTGCCCCACGCTGTCGGTTCCTCATTCCTGGAGCTGGTGCCTCTCAGAGTGGGCATGCAGAGAGTGCTGGGGCTGTCCTGGGAGTGACCAGAGCAGAGCATCCCATAGCTGACACCACTTTCTTGTGTCAGGGCCATGTGCTTTCTTGGCAGGAGACATTGGCCCCTCTTCTCCTCTTGGCCTCAGAGAGGAGGTGCCCAGCCTGTGCTGTCCTCCTGCAGCTTCCCAGCCTTCCTCTCCCAGGCAGAATTACCAAACAGGGTTACTGGAAGGAAGGCTCCTCTATCCAGGCAGAGAGGGTGGATTTGGATATGCACCCATCAGGGACTGATGCAAGTTCAGCATTGCCACACACGACTGCCTTCATACACATACTCTCCATATTTCTCTGTTAAAAAAACATATATCTGTAACTTTTTGATATCAAATAGTGTGAAGAGTCCCCAGAGGAAGGGACTGTTCATGGAACACTGACAGGGAGACCTTTGTTGCACACCTCTGCCCCACAGATTCAGTACTGTTGGAATCACTTTGGGAGGGATGCTCTCCTGGATGTCAGAAGTTCCTTCAGGATGTGTCAGGTGTCCAGGCTCGTGCTGGCACGCAGTGACAGCTTCAAATGCAAGTGAAAGCCATAGGGTGACAGAGTGATAAGGTCGTTTCAGCCGAGGCCTCCTCTTAATATTATTCATAACCAAACCGCCCACAGTGGTAAAAGTTACCCAAACAACCACATAAATATGTTGACAAATAGAGCTTGGTTCCTCCAGCACCCTCAGAGCAATGAGATTAACTCTTTAAAGCACAGACCTAGGTAAAAATATAGTTCTTTGCAGCACTGTCTGCAACTGCTGGTGGGGCAGGATCGAGAGGGGGTGACCCAGGGCTGGGGGCACTGACTGTGCTCCTCATGCAGAGCCAGAGGGCTCCTCTGCAGCCCTGGGCAAGCAGCTCAGCTGCGTGGGCCAGTTCCCCATCTGAGACACAGGCACGAGGCTCAGTTCCATGCACAGATCATGGCTGTGTAGCTTGAGTGTTACCAGCTTGCCTGCCTTAGACTGAGATCTTTCTGGTTCAGCTGTCAGGCTGAACTTTGCGAAGAAGAGTGATTGTCATTATTCAAATAGTAACTGTGTAACCACATCTGACACTCCGAAGTGTCTGCTGGATACAGCAGCTCTGAATTATTTTTGGGGCACTGTAATCTCCTTTGGGGAGGAGAAGAGCAAGGCAGATGTTGTGTAGTGGTTTATCGGGCTGCCGATCAGCGGAGATGTTTTAGAGTGAGCTCAGGTATTTCGCAGAAAACCTGAGATGCGTCAGATATTTCTTAAGAAAGTGGCTGTGCAGGATGTGCAGTGTGGTCCTTGCACATCACCCAGCACTTTGGATCCCCTCCACGACAAGCAGATTCGTGCAGATTTGCTCATCCAGCACCACTCAGAGTGTGTTCCATCCCTGCATTTCCTTTGGGTGTTCTTTCATTCAGCAGCAAGGAAACCTTCAGTCTGTCCCCACGGTACCATGAAATGAAATTCAAATCCCTTCTTTCCCTCATGGTCAGGAGGAAGCTTTCTTTTCTGGCCAGCTCTGTTCTCCTTGGGGCAGGGAGTACCTCCAGGACACCCTGGCTCTCCTGGGACTGTCAGCCCGGAGTGCTGCTCCAGGGCTGAGCTCCTTGCTGCTGGGGAGTGCTCGGGGCTCTGGCTGGATGCTGGCACGTCCTGAGCTGCTGCTGCCCTCCCCAGCCCTGCAGTGGATGGAGGGGGTGGCACGGAGCCAGCTCTGGCAGCTTGCGCCAGCTGGGGGTTCCAGAGGGAAACCCTCCGAGCACTGGAGCTGCACTGGCAGTGCCAGGGGTCCTGCCTGGCTGGGGAGAAGCTGCTTTTCTCTCTAAACTCTGTAGTGAGCCCATCCACAGAAAGCACAGAAGATGGTGGCTTCAGGGGCATGTTTTAGGTTGGTTTGTAGTTGTTTTCATCTTGTGTCCATGCAGAGTTAAACAGCAAGACAGGGCAGAGGGGAAATGTTCTTGTTTCCTGGCATTTTAGACAGGAGTGAATTTGAATCCTTCAAATGGGCTGAGGTTCAGTTTTGAGCAACAATTTGCATCTAAAAAAGCCACGCTCTGTTTTTAATTAGAACTACTTTTCATAGAAGGTGTGGTCACTTCTGCTAAGGCAGAGTTTGACTAAGAGTGAAGCCTGTACGTTCTCCAAAACATTCTGCTCAAACACTCTAGCAAATCTATGTATTCATCAGACTCATTCCTGAAGCTCTGACTCACATTATTACAGATTTTCTGTTCTCTGCTGGGACCTTGCAGCACTCTCTGGGTACGCTGCAGCTTTATTTTTGGATCACTGCTCTTGAAGGTTTGTGTTGTGTTAGGATCTGCGTGCCCCTGTCCTGTGTCTTGCTTTTCTAGAGGCAACATAAAAAGAGAACAGGAAGGTGGTTCTGCTCCCAAAACCCTGTAGTCTGTTGGCAGGAAGTAGAGAGATCAGTCCTTTAGGAAGAAGGTCTGGGTTGAGTCTGAGCTTGGTCTTTCAGCATTTAACTTCCCTGTACCTCAGTTTGCCATTATTAAAAAGTATCTAATCCTTCCTCTAGTACAGTTAAGCATTAATTAATTCATGTTAGTAACACACACGTGGATTCTCAGAAAGAACCCTACACTTGTATACCTGAATTAGAGCTAGGTATTTGTATTGCTATGACAGGCTCCATCTGATCTTCTTCTTCACCTCTAGAAACAATTCCCTGTTAAAAAGTTCAGACAAATCCAGCCCCATTTGAAGACTGCCCTTTCCCCAGCAGCCTTTCTGAGCAGCTGCCTCCAAAGCATGCAAACCAAAACAAAGGGGGAAAAAGAAAAACCCATACATCCCAAGTCAGCAGTAGAGGAAGGAAGAAAATGAATCAAGTGATTAAAACCATAGTTGCACTGGCACCTCTTTGTTCTGGAGCTCAGGACTCTGTAATTGGTGCAGTCAGTGCCCACAGGCGAGTTGTGTCACAAAGCGCTTCCTGTGCCCAGAACATGCAGAGCCCATTAGAAGCCCAGAGCTGCTCTGGGGGGCACGTGGGCACCGCTGCCTCCTCCCTGGGCAGAGTCCCACCAGGACCTGCTGCCCCAAGTCAGGAAACCCCAAATCTTGGGTTTGGGGTGGAAGGCACGTCCCCGTTTGAAGGCTGGCTGTTATCAGCTGAAAGCGCTCGGTTTTGGGGAGGCATCAAGCGATTTTCAATGATAGTTTTGAAATACTGGCAAAGAGTTACTTGAAAAAAAAAAGAACTTGTTCGTGCAGTTGGGAATTGAAAGCTTCTAAACCACAATAAAGTCCTTTCCCAGACTTGCTGTCCATTTACTCCAAGCTCGTGGCATTCCTTAGACAGTCTGAATCACAGGCAGCAGACAGCTCTTACAAAGGAGACCATAGACACCCATCTGTTGGGAGACATCTGCCAAAATAGACCATACATTTACTTTTATTCCTTCAATCCACTTTCAATTTAAAGGGATAATAACAATAACATTTTTCACTCCAGTGACACTATTCATCCAGTGCGGGGGAAATGGTAATGAATTAAAATTATTCCACTGCAGAACGAGGCAGACAGGCCTTTCCCCAGCTCTCACAGATGGATGAAGCGGGATCAGAGCTTTTAAGGGACTTGGCTCCAGCTGAGGCAAAAAGTCAGTGGTAAAATTGTGACTTTCCTGGGGGATCCCAGACTTCCAGGTGCCCCCAGGTGTGCAGGAGCTGGTGCAGCACTGGCTGTGCTGTAGGTGGTTAAAACGTGTTGCACTAAAGGGAGGCATTGGCAGAGCTCCTCTCTCCTTTTTCTGCCTTTCCACAGGCTCACTCCTTTCATGCTGTATCTATCAAAGAACTGTAGGTGCTTTCTAGCAGTGAGCGTTGATGGCTGGCAGGGCACTGTCACTGAGGTCAGCTGTGTCTGCCAGAAACGTTCTCATTTCTGGGGCAAAGTCTGGAGGCAGCAAAGCTGCTGTGTGAGCAAGTGCAGGGTGTAAGGAAGAGGGATCAGTGATCTTCCTGCAAGCTGGGAGTGATACTGGGTGCTTCACACGGAAATTCTTTCAGTTCAGTCAAAATCATAACTGTTTTGACAAAGTGTTTAAAAATGGGGACACTGGTGATGAGAAATGTGTGGCTAGAAAATGGCTTATAACAAACTGTGCAAAGCAGGAAAGGGCATTAATTCATCCTAGTGCTAAATTCTCCATTTTGCATTGAACCAGAGAAATGCTCTCTGGAAACCTTGAACAGGGCTTGTTTTACACTCCAGCAGCTCACCACAGAACCGTGCTGGTTAAGGTGGTTGGGGGTTTTTTAAATTTTATTTTGCTAACACAGCTATTATGGTAAAAACCCTTGTAGAGACACAGCCCTGCTGGTGTAAAAACCCTGGATCAGCAGAGCTCAGGCCAAGCCAGGGAACCACCAGCAGCTCTTCCACTGAAGGGATTTGTACCAGGGTGGCTGCAGGGGCAGGGGGTCTGTTCCAGCAGTGCCAGGGCAGCTGAGAGGATAAATCTGAACAGGAACACAAGGGGTGAGAGAAGGGATTTTCCCAAGACAGTAATGGCAGGAGCTCAGGCTGCTTGCATGGTCTGCTGACCACCTCAGAATGAATCCCAGTAATTCCCAGCAAAGGAGCTGGGTTCATTTATAGGAAGGGGCTTTGCCGAGGGGGCTGTACCTGCAGCAAAGGGCTGTATTTGCCCTCACAAATAGGGAGGGGGATAAAATCCTCTTAGCTCCCCTTTAGCATGATGTAGTTGAATATAATCAGTGACCTGGCTCACATCCACATGGCAGCTTGAGGCTTTTGTTAATTCTTTGCAATTTTGTTTCAGTTTTTGGAATATTAATGGCAGTTTAAAAGTTTCTGTGCAGGTGACTGCAGCAGGATGGAGAGGGGTTTTTTGCTCAGTGATCTTTCCAGGTTCAATCCAAGAAAAAACAAAACATTGAAAGTAAAAACTTGGATGTTTTGGGCTTTCAAAATCCAGACAGACAAAAATGATGCAACTTTGGGGGCGGGAGGTTGATTGCATGATTTAGAAACCAATCTCATGATTGTTGGAGGCCTGACTCATGAACCCTGAATGCCTGGGTTTGGCATTGCTGCTCTTCGAAGTTTCATTTAGCACAAATTGGGTTAATATTAGGAATATGCAAAGGTGGGGAGTGGATATTTTCTCCCCTTAAAGCTCAGTGTAATGGGAGGATTCAGCTTCTCCTGCAATGGCTCTTGAAAGGCAACTTGAGTCCTTTTGGAGCTGTGCTTTGAAACGCTGGGAGCAGCTGCACAGAGCTCGGAAACGTTTGGAAAACATCTGCACATTTCTTTAACTATTGTGAAATAAAATGCCTGGCAAGAATAGCCATCTTAAAGATCTCCAATTTTTTTATGGTGCAAACTGAAAGGCAGTTATAAAGTCTTCTGCTGTAGGAAAATGCCTGGATTCTCAGCATTATTTGCACAAGCAGAACTTTCTCAGCTCAGGTCATGTCCTGCCAGGCAGCAGGGATAGCTGGTGGGGGACTTTTTGTCTGTATTGACCTTTTGTCTCACAAGAATGAAGACCTAGAATTGATTAGCTTAAAATCCATTTTCCTTCCACCTGTTTTTCATAGTTTGTTATAAATAATAATATAATTATTTATAATTTTATATTTATAACTATACATATAGAAATACAATTTATTTCTATTTATATTTATAACTATACATATAGAAATACAATAACAATTTATAATCAGTCTTTATAAATCTCTGATCATTTTTAAATTTAAAAGATGAGGATGACTCCTCTGAATTTCCCATCCAAGTTAGTTTTCTTATGAGAACTCAGAGCACTGAGAGCTGCTTTTCTGCCCAGCAGAAGCTGCGGTGGCCTTACACTGCCCAAGCATTTTCGAGCTGTTTCCTCACCCCTTCCCTGTGCTCCTGTGCTCAGAGTTGGATGCAGTGAGTGCTTAGAGGCATTTTGAGGGCAGACTGGACAAATGTACAAGCAGACAACCCTGCACTGGCTGTGAGAGGTGCTCCATGAGCTAATAGGTCACTGTAGCTTCTCTGATGTGAAAAACAAGCAGCACATCTGCAGCTGTGCCAGTGGCAGAGTCAGGGGCTGGGGAACAGCAAATGCTTGGAGACCAGAAAACTCCCTTCAGCACATTAGCTCCTCGTTTGGATTTTCAGTCAGGTGCTGGCTTTCACACCCTTTCTCACTGTGTAATACAACTTTTTCTGTGTTTACCAGGAAGAAAGCTAAAATGTATAAACGATGCAGTTGTGTCTGAATCATCACTCCAAGTCCCCATGCTTTAATTTTGCAAGCACGGAAATCTGGGCATACATCCAACTGGGAATTTCACAGATGACTCCTCGCTCTAGGAGTGATCTGCACAAAAACCTGAAATCCAAGTATTCCCAACTTTGCAGGCATTCATATTCCCCAATTTATGTGCACATCTCCAAGGGATGCTGCAGTCTGCTTGGAATTAAAACTCTGATTTCTCCAAATTTGCATGACTAATGGTCTGCAAATGACTTTGGAAACTTGGTCTTGAGTTGGATTGAACCAGTGTTAGGTATAAAAGAGTTGAATCTTCAGCTACTGTTAATTGGAGTCAAACCACTGAGGATCAAAGGGCTTCACCATGAGCAGCTCTTACTGACTCAGTGAGAAACAAGGCTCACACTCCCCATCTTCTTCAGGTTCTCCTAATCCACACAGTCCCCATTTTAATCAAGCCATTCCTTTTGTGGATTTTTAATTTGGAAATTTTGCACTTCGAAATATAAAGTGAACTCTGCCTTCAGCTAAACAAACACTATTTCTTTAGAGTGAAATTGCAATTAAAACTAGATGTAGTGAGAAAGGTATTACAGACTTCTGCCTGTTGATGTTGGAGTGATAGGCTTCCCCCTGAGGGGGGTTTTACACGTGGATAATTGTCAGGTGTGGAAGCCAAGGTCGGAAGGGGCTGGTCCTTGCTCCCACCCAGCTGTGCTGAGCTGGCTGGGGGCCGTGGGCACTGGGAGGGGCTGGTTGTGCACCAAACACTGTGCTCTGCATGACCCCAGAACCTGAGAGCCTGCACGAGTCCTGGGGTGATGGCCCTGCAAAGTGCCAGCAGNTTTTGGAGCTGTGCTTTGAAACGCTGGGAGCAGCTGCACAGAGCTCGGAAACGTTTGGAAAACATCTGCACATTTCTTTAACTATTGTGAAATAAAATGCCTGGCAAGAATAGCCATCTTAAAGATCTCCAATCTTTTTATGGTGCAAACTGAAAGGCAGTTATAAAGTCTTCTGCTGTAGGAAAATGCCTGGATTCTCAGCATTATTTGCACAAGCAGAACTTTCTCAGCTCAGGTCATGTCCTGCCAGGCAGCAGGGATAGCTGGTGGGGGACTTTTTGTCTGTATTGACCTTTTGTCTCACAAGAATGAAGACCTAGAATTGATTAGCTTAAAATCCATTTTTCTTCCACCTGTTTTTCATAGTTTGTTATAAATAATAATATAATTATTTATAATTAACTACACATATAGAATTACAATAACAATTTATAATCAGTCTTTATAAATCTCTGATCATTTTTAAATTTAAAAGATGAGGATGACTCCTCTGAATTTCCCATCCAAGTTAGTTTTCTTATGAGAACTCAGAGCACTGAGAGCTGCTTTTCTGCCCAGCAGAAGCTGCTGTGGCCTTACACTGCCCAAGCATTTTCGAGCTGTTTCCTCACCCCTTCCCTGTGCTCCTGTGCTCAGAGTTGGATGCAGTGAGTGCTTAGAGGCATTTTGAAGGCAGACTGGACAAATGTACAAGCAGACAATCCTGCACTGGCTGTGAGAGGTGCTCCATGAGCTAATAGGTCACTGTAGCTTCTCTGATGTGAAAAACAAGCAGCACATCTGCAGCTGTGCCAGTGGCAGAGTCAGGGGCTGGGGAAGAACAAATGCTTGGAGACCAGAAAACTCCCTTCAGCACATTAGCTCCTCGTTTGGATTTTCAGTCAGGTGCTGGCTTTCACACCCTTTCTCACTGTGTAATACAACTTTTTCTGTGTTTACCAGGAAGAAAGCTAAAATGTATAAACGATGCAGTTGTGTCTGAATCATCACTCCAAGTCCCCATGCTTTAATTTTGCAAGCACGGAAATCTGGGCATACATCCAACTGGGAATTTCACAGATGACTCCTCGCTCTAGGAGTGATCTGCACAAAAACCTGAAATCCAAGTATTCCCAACTTTGCAGGCATTCATATTCCCCAATTTATGTGCACATCTCCAAGGGATGCTGCAGTCTGTTTGGAATTAAAACTCTGATTTCTCCAAATTTGCATGACTAATGGTCTGCAAATGACTTTGGAAACTTGGTCTTGAGTTGGATTGAACCAGTGTTAGGTATAAAAGAGTTGAATCTTCAGCTACTGTTAATTGGAGTCAAACCACTGAGGATCAAAGGGCTTCACCATGAGCAGCTCTTACTGACTCAGTGAGAAACAAGGCTCACACTCCCCATCTTCTTCAGGTTCTCCTAATCCACACAGTCCCCATTTTAATCAAGCCATTCCTTTTGTGGATTTTTAATTTGGAAATTTTGCACTTCGAAATATAAAGTGAACTCTGCCTTCAGCTAAACAAACACTATTTCTTTAGAGTGAAATTGCAATTAAAACTAGATGTAGTGAGAAAGGTATTACAGACTTCTGCCTGTTGATGTTGGAGTGATAGGCTTCCCCCTGAGGGGGGGTTTTACACGTGGATAATTGTCAGGTGTGGAAGCCAAGGTCGGAAGGGGCTGGTCCTTGCTCCCACCCAGCTGTGCTGAGCTGGCTGGGGGCCGTGGGCACTGGGAGGGGCTGGTTGTGCACCAAACACTGTGCTCTGCATGACCCCAGAACCTGAGAGCCTGCACGAGTCCTGGGGTGATGGCCCTGCAAAGTGCCAGCAGCGTGGTCCTGTCTCAGTGGTCCTTGCTCTGACTTCCTGCAGGGAGTCTGAACCTCTGCTCTCAACTTGCAGAGAGTAACTTGGGCCAGGGCAAAAGCAGCAGTAAATTAGAGGAGTGTGAGTTTGCAATCCTTCCCTCTGATCAGCTCGGCCAGGGGAGTCTAGTCAAAGATTCCCAAATTGTGGTGTGGTGTGGTTTGGTTTGGTTTCTTAATGATGGATGACTTCATCCCCCGTGAATGAATGGAGTCAAATGTAGGACAGCGAGTGAGACACATGAATGACTCCTGTGACATTTGCAGTGTCTCAATGGGTGCTGCTTTATTTAGGTGGTTTCTAAGCTTCTTTGGAAAGAGTGAGAATGACTAAAAGAAAGGGGAACCACTTGGTAAGTATGGCAGTAAATGGTGAAAGTATTGTGACAATCAAACGTCCCTGGGTCCAGTATCTGTCATTATGAGCAACACAGCATCAGTTATTTGGTGATCTGGGTTCCAGGAGACTCCACAGCCACGGATGCCTGGCTGATGTATCAGACACTGCATTCCCTTTGTGGTCAGTGCTGGGTCTTCATCAGCCACGTGTGGGCTTCCAGTTGTCCCCAGGAGGCAGCAGGGCTGTTCTCCTGAAGTGTCCCTGGTCACCAGCCTAGGAACCTGTGCTTGGAACTCAGGGAAGTGCTCCACTTCAAGTCACTGGGAACGAAGTCATTATCATTTTGTACAAATTGATGTTTGCAAAGGCTGGAAATAGTCTGGACACACCAGGCATCGGGCAGATCCAGGCTTAAACCAGAACTGAGCCAAATTGGAGGGGCACTTTCAGCAGCTGCATTTTTCCCAGTTTATTTTTGTTGTGTGTCTTTTTTCCTTAAAATTGCACTACATTTTCGCTTACCTGGTTTCTTCTGCACACTTGTTCATTTGCTTTGAGTGGGGTGCTGTCTCCTTCCTTGGAAAGCAGTCCAAGATTAAAGCATCTAAGACTCCAGCAGGCAGACTTTAAGTGAAATTTTCGCCTAGGTAGGCTGGGTTACGTGAGGGCTCTTCTGAGGTCATCCTGCAGCTTCATACCCTCAAATAACTTAGTGGTGTTGTAAGATATGTTTCCTTTTTAAAAAATGCCATTGATTTTTTTGCAAATTTTTCTTCAGGACAATTTTTATAGGCTATTATTAGAACACCAAACTAGTGCTATGTCTGTTTTAGAAGTTAGTGTCTCTGGCCCTTTGTTTTGTACTTGGTTACATTTCATAGCTCTTCAACACTAATGCAAATTATAGATCAAGATTATGAGTTCCCAGAATTTCAGGCTGTTCAGGTAACAGTCTCTGTTTAGATGCAGCACTAAATGCTCCTCCAGCTGTTCCTGCCATGCAGAAACACATCTCTGCTTTCAGAACCCACTGCGGAGCACCAGTGTCTCTGCAGGGGCTGGAAGGAGCCTCTCCCACGGGGAATATTCCAGTGCAGCCCTCGGGGACAGAACCCTAGTGAATAATCAGGCCCTTAATCCCAGTCAGTCTGCAGCATTTCCTTGATTTCGGCGGTCTGTGTGAATAGCACAAGCCATTCATTTCCTCCTGAGCGAGGCACACGTTGGTGGCTGGGGGTTGTTGCCCACGTGGCTGCACTGCCCGAGGCTCAGCCTGGCAGGGGCAGAGCCCGTGGGTGAGGGGTTAGCAAAGGGCAGCCTCCCCCAGCCCCTCAGTGCCACAGGCAGAGCCTCTCGGGGATCTCTGTCCTCAGGACACGGCAGCGCTCGGATGCTCCGGTTATCTGGGGAGTCCCTGTCTGTGGCACGGAGGCAAAAATGCTTTGGCAGAGCAAGAAGTGAGGAAATTCATTTTCTTGTCTTTCTCAAACAGCGCGGCCATCACGCCCGGACAGATCGAATTTGTTATGATAGCAAAACAAGTTCTATGGAAACCATTGTGAGCCCCGAGTGAGGCTGCCCAGGAGAGTTGGGGAAAGCCGCTTTTGTTTGTTGTGCTTGGCGTGGTTCTGCTCTGGATGAAGATGCTTTAATTTTGTGGGGAGACCCAAGAGAGCATTCCTCTTTTTCCATACCAGAAAGCCTTCCAAGCTGGCATAAGCGTCCCCTCTTTCCAGCTGCTCCTTTCCAAACACACTGTGCCTCCTAAAGATAGTCTTTACAGTGGCTGGGGCTGGTGGAAAACATGAAGCCTGCATGGATTAGCACAGGAATTCATTTGGGCTGACGAATTGGGTTTCCCTCTATAAACAGCAGTAGTGTTTTCATCTTCTGGACAGCACAGCCAACTTCACGTCCTCTGCTCCTCGCCCGGCCCTCCGCCTGTGTCCAGCCCAGCCGTGCTGAGAGCACAGCAAGGCCTCTTGTGGGGGATGGAAAGCAGCACGTGTTCAACGAGGTGTTTGCAGCTATCTCCCCTCTCAGACAGGTTTTTTCCAACCCTTAGAAGAGGTGGTGGGGTTATTTTCCGGTTGTTTTTTTTTTCCCAGTTTATTTTTCTTTCCAGGTAAAAGGGAAATTGAAGTAGTCCCTTCTCCCTGGCTTAGTGACCTTACAAGCAGCCCACACTATGTGTTTTCTTTTTTACTTTGTTTAATTTTAAGTACAATGTGCTTATCATCTGCAGGAGTTAGGGATTCTCCAGAGAGGATTTTGCCTGCCTTTTCCCCCCCAGGGCCCTGCACAGCATCACTGCCTCCAGGGCCACCCTGCCCCTGCCAGCACAGCACCCCCAGCACAGCACTGCTCCAAATACACATTCCTATCACTTAGACTTTCTTTTAGAGCTTACTTAGTGGATATAATAATGAGGTTATTAATCACCCAACGTTGTTCCCATGGTTGCTCAGAAGGGGAAAGATGTGAAGGCCAGTTACGTGATCAGGCTGCATTTAGTGGGGGTTTGTATTTACCTGGCTGCTCAGTGATGGATGATTTTGCCCATGTCCCTGAGTAACTGAGCATGGAATTGGAGTTGCTGTGGATAAAAATGGAGGTTTTGGTATTCAGCTGTCAGATGGAAGAATTGTTTAAGTAGTAAAGCTCTGTCCCTTAACTTTACCTAATCACCAAGTTTTCACATAGATAACCCACACCCCGTTAGAAGTTTACTCCTTGGAAATGAGTCTCAGCAAGCCCCCACCTCCTCATAACAGTCTGCAGTCTTCCCTGCCCTTTCAAGGCACTCTGATCCAGGCTGTCCTGTTTCTAAATCACAGCCTTTTTATAGATAACATTGACTTTACCCATCACAGTATGGGAATTTAAAAAACCAACTGCAAAAAAGCAGAAAATGGGTAAGTGGATAGCAATGCCACAGTGCTTTGCAGTTCTATTGATTAGTGCCTGTTTGTGCAGTTCCAGGTCTCCACACTCCCCTGGTGTGGTTGCAGTGGAGTTTAGCCCCATGCCCATCAGAGCCCTGAGGGGGCTGCCCAAGGGGAGCCCCAGGGTGCTCTCAGGACAGGTTTTCATGCCTGGGTTCTTCAAGCAAACTCACTGGCTGCCAGGGGTTTGCAGCTGGAGCATCAGCCACACGAGGCAAGCAAAACCCAGCAGATTTCCAAAATACTAACAGCTGGATGCAGATGACATTCTTGAATTAAGAAGAAGAAAAGCCCAAAGCAGTTGCTCTCTGGCCCTGTCCCAGGCTGGGCACCTCACGCCACCGGGAGAAAAAGAAAACAATTGGGGTGTTTCTGGGCACCTGGAAATGACAAGGGGGGAGTCCCCACTGGGGACAGTCACCCTCCTGAGCCACAGGAACTGCCTCTCCTTGTGGCCAGAAGGCTGCAGCCCCCTCTCTCCTGATGGTCATCCTGACCTCAGCCAGGGTCAGCAGTGACCAAGCCCTCTGGAGACTCTGCTGGCTGTCTCCACTCACAGTGGTGATTTCCAGCCCAAAGATAAACTGGGATCATTTTCAGTGTGGGTTAGTCACGCCGAGGGGTTGCTTGCAGTGCTGTAGAGGGGATCCCAAGGAAAGCCCCGTGCTGTGACCCGTGTGTGACACGGCCAGGGCAGAGCACGCTCCCAGCCCACCCACAGGATGTTGGCTGCTGACTTGGCCATGAGACATAACCCAGCTCTGCTTGAGGGGGCTCTCCCAAGGTTGCTGGTTGCTGTCAAGTCGAAACAGGGGAAGTTTTCAGTTCTGTGATGCTCCTTCTACCCTCTCCCAGCACCCACTGGAGCATGAACTTGCAGTGAAGTTAGCAGGACTTAGCCACCCACTTCAGCTTGAGCAAATTTTAGCTCCTTGGCCAAAGAGCAGAAGCATGCAGCCTCTGGGATAGTCTGTTTTTTCCCATCACTTCCATTTTTAGGTCTCTTCATGTGGCATTTTCGTAGTACCTGGGATATTCCCTCCCCTTTGCTGGGCCTGTTTTGCTACCTCTGGGCTCGGCGATGCCAGGGCCAGCAGGGAGCTCTGGTGTGGCTGGAAGCGTGGCATGTGCTTGCTGCCAGGCAGTCCTGCAGTGCCAGGGAGCACCCAGAGCTGGCTGGGACAGGCTCTGCAGGTGGACTGCAGCCCATGGCCAAGTGTCTGAGCCTCTCGAGTTGTGGGGGAGTACAGAGTCAGGATGGACACGTCCTGGTGCTTGGTTTGGTTCTCCCCCGCACTGAGCCTGTGGCAGAGTGCAGCAGCTGGTGGCAGTCAGCCATCAGAGCTGTCCCCATCTCCTTGAGCAGAGGTGGTGGCAGTGCTGGCTCTCCTTGGTGATGAGGTCCCATCACAGCGCTGCACGGCCACACCAGGAGCCTTCCTCGGGTGGTGCTGCGAGAGCTCACGAGCAGTCAGCACTGCCTGCCCACCACCAGCCAGCCCTCACCGGTTCAGAGCCTTCCCGTCTCTCCTGGGCATCCCACAGGGCATTCCCCAGTCCCTGCTGCAGGACATCTCCGTGGTGTTCCCAGTGCTTGTTCCATCCCAGCTGTGTGGGAGGTGCTGGGCCCGGCCTGTGCCATGTCCTGAGAGGTGCCACATCCTGAGAGGTGCCACGTGCTTGTCCCTGGGTGCATTTGGTGTTTGAAGCGTGGCTGGACGCCTGACCCCAGTGATGCAGTGCAGAGTGAGCTGCCCAAGTGCCTTTAGGAATCTGGCCTGGCTGCAGGTACCGGTGGCTCCGTGTGGTTCCACTGCTCTGTGTGTGTGTGAGCCGGGGCATTTCACTGCTGCTGGAGCCACCCTCCTTCCAGCACTGCTCACAGCGACTTCTGGGCATCTCAGCCTTCACCCTTGCTGCTGCTGTGTGTTCCAGCTGTCTGTGGCTGGTTCCCCACTGCAGGACAAACAGTATTCCCATTGAATCCACGGTCCTGGCCGCAGGCACGGCCTGCCAACTGCTGCTCAATGTGTGCTGTGCTCCGATGAGATCATGTCCAACGTAAGCAAGTTTTATCTTTATTTTAGGCAAGAGGGTGTTTTATCATGCTGTGGTTCCAAAGCCGCCGTTGTTAGGTTGGAATTCTCCCAGGAAGTGTAGCAGTGCGTGGTTAAATGCAAAGTAATGGGTTCAATATGAGCCACAGACACAGAGCTCTGAGCTGGCTGTGCAGGCTTGTGTTTAAAGGAGAGCGTGGTTACACAGCTGGTCAGGACTTGGGAGAGATCAGGATGGGCTTGCCAGGTATCCCAGATCTTGCAGAGTGCCCCTGGGACATTTCCCTGCTGCCTGGGTTGCGTGGGGATGCACACAGCTCCCAGACCTCACAGCTGGAAAACTGGGATGGCTCATCATTAAATCCCGGGGAGGATTCCCTGGGGCAGTCTCTTTGGGTGGTGGTTCCTACATCTTGATCTGGAATTGGGATGGGAGATCTGGAAATAATTGAGGGCTAATTTCTGAAAAAACGTAGGTTATTGCTGTTGTGATGAGGTTGGGAGTTGCCCAACCTCAGTAGTATGGGCTGCACTTCAGCTAAAGCTGAACCTCCACTGGGCATGGAGGAGCTCATTCTCTTCCTGGTGATTGATATCCCTTCTTTTCTCTTCTCTTTTGTCTTTTTTCTTCTCTTTCATCTTTTTTCTCTTCTCTCTTCTCTTCATATTGAGAACAAAGTTTTTCTCGCTCATGCCGTTGACTCAGATTGAAAGTTTGAAGTCTCTGGATGATGCAGATAACATTTTTCTTGTTCTCTCAAGCTATTTACTGTCAGATGTTCCTGGGCTTCTTGAAGCAGGCTGTAAAACCAGTTACAGTATCTGCTCCCCGTGGTCTTTTGCACTCCTTTTTCCAGTTATCCATGTCTCTTGTAATTAGGTCTGTCTCGTGCTCTCTGATTTATACATATACCCCACAGTATTATATAGTGTTTTTATTAGTACATTATTTTATGGTAGAAACCCCAGCACTCTGTTGTGGCAGACACTGCATTGACTCTGAAGTTAAAAAAAGCAGTTCCTCCCTCAAAGGAGTTCCAGTCAAAGTGCAAAATAAGAGCAAACAGCTGGATGTGGGCAGACACACAGTATCTTGTATGTGGCACCTCCTTGACATTATTAGATGTGAATTGTAACACTCTGTCAGTAACCAGTTAAATATTTAATGGTCTGGATCCTTTCCAGCTGGCTTGGGAGTAGTAACTGTAGACCTGCAGAGCTGGTGCCCATCTCTGCCCGTGGCCTTGGAGGCAGTTCCCCCAAATACTCATTTGCTGAAGGATGTGGAGGCATGATAGAAAAACAGTCCGTGTTTTAAAGTAATTTGTGTGTTCCCCTGCTCAGTGTGGTGCCTACTGCCCATAGTCCTGAAGATGGAGCACATGGAAACAAGGCTGGCTGGGCTGGGGATGGTTGGGAGAGCAGAGTAAATGCAAGCAGAGGGAGATTTGCATGTCTGGGCCAGAGGGGAGCTGGGCTTGCTTGGCAGAATTGCTCACAGGCCACTTGTGCATCTTCCCTTTTACCTCGGGACAGGGATTTTCTGCTGTTTTCTCCTGAAAACCAGGCTCAGCATTCAGTTCAGACATAGCAGGAGGGAAACCTGGTTTGTGGAGAGGCTGGGGTTCTGCAGGAGCCCACAGGCCCTTCAGAGGGGATGTTGCAGAGTGAAGACACAGCACAAGATAAGATGCCAGAGAATTAGAGCCAGTGAATAGTTTTGTGGATTAATAGACATAAGCATGAGAGCTCAAGGGAGGGAAACAGATTCCATTATTGACTGTTCATCCCCTGCAAAACTGCCTAGAGGGAAGGCTAATATGGTTTGTTTTCCCTTAATTAAATATTTGTTAAATGGTTTGTTTCCCCTCAATTAAATATTTGTTCTGGTTGTTCCTTTGTGACAGAAATAAAAAAGCAGCAGCATTGCCTATCTTGTACTTTCAGCTAATCCTGAACATGCTGGAACTGTTCCTCTGTCCTACCCCCCAATTATTTCCTGTAAAAAATAGCTTTCTCACATCCATTCTCTTTCCTCCCTCTGTTTTTGAATCACTTTGCTGAATGACTCATGCTGCCCCAGTAGATAGGTTAAGTCTAGGAGAATGATGGAACTGCACAGTGACATGTGGATAAGTAGAGCTGTTGCTCGTGTGCTTTCCCTGCAGTTGCTGTTTCAGAGGTGTTGTGGTATCCAATACCAATTTCATCAGCTT
This sequence comes from Platysteira castanea, assembly GCA_013397175.1. NCBI lineage: Eukaryota > Metazoa > Chordata > Aves > Passeriformes > Platysteira > Platysteira castanea. Next base: position 257,597 of record VYXC01008880.1, read on the forward strand.
TTAAACCATGAGGTGCTGCTGGAGGGAAAAGTCACCACCAGCCTTCTTTGGTTTTGCTGGTTTTGATCTAAAAGAAATATGTCTTAGTACCACAATGGCACTGCTTATCTCAGCAGTTCTGGATCGAATTTGTAAGGTCCAAACCACGTACAATAAACCAGACACAAGCACAGCTCACCCTTGTGCTTTGCAGCAGCAGCAACAGAGTTAAATCAAGACTCAGCAGTGACAAAACGAGGACTCTTGCCTTAAGCTTCAGCCCATCAGCCTAATATTTCTGTATTGGTTTAGCCAAGTAATGTGGTTTATAAAATGAACTCCATCCCCTTCTGGTATAAGTTTTTGTGTATTTATTTATTATGTGCTCATTCTACTTGGAATATTTTACTTGGTCTCGTTGCATGTAAACTAAAGCTAAATACAAACTTCATCTTTTCTCAGTAACTCACTAACTATCAACTCGAGAGAGCCAACTCCATGACTCAAACACGTGTCCCTTCCCTTGCAATTGCAGCCAAAACTCTCTGGCATCAGAGGGCTGCAGAATGAAAGTCATATCTAAATATATGTGAGCAGAAAGAAAGTCAGTTAAAAAAAGACTTTGTTATGGAAAGCTACTACAAACCAAATCCACGGTGGCCTGGAGTTCCTCATCACACCCAGGCTGATCTAGCTTTCCACTTTCAAGGTACTCTTCCCAAAGCAGCTGCTGACACTCGTGGAGGAGCTGCACAAAGCCAGCTCAGCTCATTGCAGCCCCTTTCTGCCTCCTGTAAGGTGACTGAACAGACTTAAAGGGTTTATCTGATAAAGCACGGGATATTTATCACCATCCCAGCAAACAGTAATACAAGAGCTTTTGTTTCATGCTCATGTGGTTCTGGCAGTGCCAGCATTGATGCTCAGAGCCAGTCCTTGGTCAGGTAACCTGGGAAGGAGGTGGGCAGTGCCTGGCCCCGGGTGCCAGCCTGAGCCCCATCCTTGGGTTTGGTTTCAGTGTCTGCAGTGCTCTGGACTGGGCAGGAGAAGAGTGCAGAGAATGAGAGTTAAAGAAACAGAAACACCCCGGTTTGCTGGGGTGCCTGTCCCAACTCTGCTCCAGGTGCCTGAGACACAACTCCTCTGCATCCAGGTCGGGGAGTCTGAGCCTGCAGAAGAGTCCAAGGGCTGCCCACAGGGATTTCCCAAAGCCTGGTGGGGCAGGAGGACAAGGGCATGAAATTGTTCCTGAAGGTGCCCTGTCTTCCTCCAGTCCCTGTGTAGGCAGGGTTTGCACCTGTCTTAGACTCTTCTGATGAGGAATGTGATGGCTGAATACTGAAATCCATCGAGCAAACAGGAATTCAGAGCACAAATTGCTCTTTGTCTTGCTGTTGCAGTCAACAGCCCAGGATGAGGAAGCCCGTGTGAGTGTGTGTGTGCATGTGCGTCCTGCAAACACCACACAATGTCCTGGCTCGTGGAAAAGGTGCCTCGAAAACTTGCCTCATTGGTTCCCAGTAGATTCAAGCAGGGGTCAAATGGATTAAATAACTGAAAACACCACAAAAGGCACCCATCAGCTTTAAAACTCTTCCCTTCAGCTCGCTGTAGGGCAGCCTTTGGCAGCTGTTTCTGCAGGAGAACGTGTCATTTGTGCTGGAATTCTCCTGGTGCTGCAGTGAGCTCAGCACCTCATGGCGCTTTGAGATGTGAAGGATCTGAAGTCCCACCTAAGGACTATAAAACATCCCTCTAGGGACTCTTGGGAGTGCTTGCTCTCTGCTCCATCCACACACGTAGCACAGTGGATTTACTGTAGGGTGTAGCTCATTCTGTGGAGGTCATCATCCTCTCAGGCTGTTTTCTCTTAGCTCAGCACGGATTATTTGAGTTCCACGAGTGTGACCTCACAGACTTTGTGCATTTTTCAGCCCAAAGCAGATCTGTAACAGGTCTGGGATATTTTGGCCAGGGCCGTATGGCAGGATGATGACAGAGGTCCAAGCCCTGGAGTCCCCCCATTCCCCTCTAGGTCACACTTTTCCCTGCCAGTTTTGAGGCAGTTGTTTTGTAGTGGCTGTTGATCTTTTCTGGAAGTACATTGACAGTAATGAAAGTGCTTAGAGAATCCTTAGCATGTCTGAGGTGGTGTCACAGACAGATTTGTGTTTTGAGTACTTCCTTCCTGCTAGTTTTGATCTAAAACGTGTTTAGGGCATTGAATTTTTTTTAGCAGAAATGCTATCTTTATTTTCTGCTCTTTTCTTGCAGGCACACCCAGCTTCCTGTTACACATTTTGGGTAGGACAATACCAGAGATACCAATTGTTTGATTTTTGCACCTCGCTCTGGCACTGCACTGAAATATAAGGGAAGGATATTTAAATGTCAGGGGTGCAATCCAGATCCTGTAAATCCAGAGCAGCTCAAATATTGATTTCAGTTGGGATGAGCTTTAGCCAAAAATATGCATTTTATTTAGATTCTGTTTTCCATCAGATATCTGTATTACATTGTTAAATTCATGGAAAGATGCCAATGGGTTTGGAGTCTATTGACAGCTCTTACAGCAAAAATGCATCCTGGGGCTTGAGCTGCCACTTAGTTTGAGGTCAGCAACTTCTTCCAAGAGTTTGCTTAATTAATGGAGGTGACCTGATTGCTGTTGGGCTGAGGGTGTTGAAGAGGTTCATGGTTCACACAGACTCCATGGGTTACAAGCAGGACAAGGCAGAAGAGGTGCAGGGTGCATCTCTTGGCGTTATTTCAGTGAGGAGGAAACCCTGGTTTTGATGTGTAATTAAAGCTTTACAGCTGAGAACATGTCAGTAGTTTTATGTCCCCGTTTTCCAGAAAAAAGCCTTGAATTGCTGTTGATTTATAAAACAACCCCACAGGCTCCCAGTACTTTTCCCCAGCACAGTTTGTTGGGTTTGGGCTCCTTGTGCCTGCTGCACCCAAACTGGTATTTCCCTGTCAATGAGTTGCTGTGCTCTCGTGTGCAAAAGCTGATTTTCCAGGATGCAGAATATAAAATAGGCTGTGTACTGAGTGGGAGGTTCCAGGGCATGATACGTGGCTGCACAATCTTTGGGAGCCAAGTAAAATAACTTCTTTTCTATATATAGTCACCTGAAATCCAGCAGCAAAGACACTTCTGAATCTTGCACTCAAAACTCAGTTTTTAAGAAGCACTTTTTGCTCCTTAATATTGCAATTCTTTTTTTTTTCATTTCCACATGGTTTTGCAGAAGTGCCAAATGCTTTCACAGTGAATTCGAAAGAAATTGAAAAAGATTAGGAAATTTAAAAAAGAAAGGCTGAAAATTTTAAATACTGCCTTTTCCTGAGGAAAATAATTCACCTTATTTGTGTTTGAAGCAAAGTCTGTAGCGTTCATAATTTCTTTGCCCAGATCTTTCCTGTTCTGTACAATTAAGGCAAAGTCTGATTTTCACAGCCACTGTGGTTGGATCTCTCAATTACGAGGGACTGACTTTGGATCTGCCATAAATGTGTTGTATCTTACTGGGGCCCTGAGGTGACAGTAGAAGTGAATTTTGCAAAAGGCAGTGACAAGTCTTTGACCGGATTCACAGGTCACAGGGACCTCCTGTGCCTCTGGAGTCTCAGATGAAATTATCAGCTTTTCACGTTTTGTCACCAATTTAGAATTGTAAGTTTTTGAATATTCATTTTTAGATAATATCACTTGAGAAAAGAGGGGGAAAAAAGTAAAATCTAGTGCTGGATCTGAGCAGAAACAGAACGGTCAGTGGTTAAGTTCTGCCTTATGTGTTGTATATGCTGAAATGTCCTTTTATTCAATTAACCCACAAAGTGAAAGAGTAGCTGAAAACTGTAACACTTGGCCATGCAACATAGGTCAAATGTTACCTTTTTTTCTCAAAAATGGTTTTGCAAATCTTTTTCAGAGCTGATAGATACACACCTTAGCTGGATACAAAACATTATATGAAAAAGAATGACTGTGATCTTTGATCCAAGCAATCAAAAAGAAAGGTAATTGGTATTTTTCTGCCTTTTCTCCAGCTGTGTGTTTCTCTTAACCTTTATTTACTTATTTTTTTCAATTAAAAAGTCACGCCCCTTTTTATTTGGCTTGGAGGGTTTAAAAGATTTTATTTTATTTAATTTAAGTTAATTTTTTTTTTCATTCTTTTTTTCTTCCCCACTTGTGTAGCACAGCGCTGCCCTGAGGTGGCCGGGGCCTGGTGGGCCGGGAAGGAGAGGGGGCTGTGCATGCTGGGCTGAACATCCCGGGCAGCTCGGGGCCGTGCCCGGCCGCTCCGGGGGCACCCAGGGTCCAATTTCCTCCCCGGGGTGCTGCCCCTGGGTTTGCCAATTCCCCGTGGGCACGGCAGGGCACGGAATACTGCGGGGAGGAGCTGGGGCTGAGCTTTTCCTTCCCTGAGCGGGATGGCCCGAGGGTCGCTGCCGGGCGTGAGGGGCCGAGTGTGCCTTGGGGAGCCCCGGCCGAGCTGTGCTGGCCCTGAGGGTGGCAGCTTCGCAGGGTGGCACTGCCAGCTCAGACAGGGGCTCCTTTTGTCGCCGACTGCTTGGGACACGTCCCCGTGTCACCCCGTGTCACCCCGCTCCGCATTTCCAGCTGAGAGGACGTGAGGGAGGCCTGGTGTCTGTGGGGCCTGGAGGCCGGGGAGGACTCGGCCCCTCAGGGGGACACGGACTCGGCCCCTCAGGGGGACACGGACTCGGCCCCTCAGGGGGACACGGACTCGACCCCTCAGGGGGACACGGACTCAGCCCCTCAAGGGGACACAGCCTCCCCCCGTAATTCCAGCATCTCTGGGTCACCTCCCTGGGCATCTCCAGGGCCCCGTGCCACCCCTACAACAGCAGGATGTGACAAGGGACACACTGAAGGAGTTCAGGCCCAACCAGGCATTTCCTTGGCCTGGATGGCTGATGGCAGCTGTATTTCAATATTCTCTTTTATGATTTAATCTTTCATTATCTCTGCATATGTGCTCGTGGCCCCATTTAATCAGTTGTCTCCCATTAAATGGATCAATAGCAGGGTGCTCCAGAGCAGGCAGTGCCGGGCACCTTAAATAACAATGTTTTATTTATTAATCACATAATCTCCATTTCCTCTCAGCTAGAAATGAGCAAATAATGAGAACTGATACTTGAGATACATTTTAACCACGCTACCAAAAAAAGATAGCTGCGAGTTCAGAAGAGCAAGTTCAGCACACGCTCTCGGCTTCCTCTGAGGTTTAGACAGGGCTCCTTTTGCTGATTTTGTTCAACCTTTTTTTGGAACCCAGGTCTCTTGGGTTACACCTGGACCTGGGTCCGCATCCTCCCAAATCTGGAGCAGATCCCCAAAGATGTGTGGTTTTACTAGGCTCGGTCTGGAGGTGATTTCAAGCCGGGAGAGCGATCCTTGCCTTGGGATCCATTCCTGTTAATTTATGTATTCACTGGGTTTAGGGATTCTGGTTGTAGATCAGGACTTTCAGTGCTGGGACAAGCACTGACACACATCAGAGATGCCCAGCTTAACCTGCACCTAAGACTCCCCTCACCACTTGGAGTTAGGTGAAATTCGGGGTGACTACGGGACATTCAGGCCAGCTGATAACAGGCAGCCCTTGTCATTCAGATGCTTACAAAAAACCCCAATTTTCCACATGGAGGAGCTGGTAGGGAGCGATTCCGGGTGCATCTGTCCATGGGGTTAATGCTTCAGACTGTTCCCCTGCAGCTTTTTAGCCCTATTCAGGCTGCAGCCCCCTGTAACCTCAGCCCACAGAACCCACTGCTGACCTCACACGAGGGAAAGTGAAGTGTGCAGGCTGAGTCAGCACTTCACCACTGCATCCAACCTGCCCAGAGCCGGCCCCGGCTGGGAACAACCAAATCTGGACCCCTCAAAGCCTCTTCAGTGAACTCCATTTAATTATCTGCTCACGTTTCACTTCATGTTTAACCCTTCCTAGATGCAGATGACTGTTGGCTCTGATATTTCTATGATTGCATTAGATAAAAGGAAGCTCATGTATGGTATTTTTGGCATGCTGGCAGCCCAAACAAACGTGTCGATAAATAAATCGCCTGCAGCCTCTGCCCGCTTGTTTCTCGAAAGGAAATGACCCTGTAGGAGTGGGTGCCCACTTCTTTTACCTCACTGCTATTTTTAGCTGAGGCTGTGACAAATTTCCATTGAAGACCTGCTCCTGTCATTTCCTGGGTAGAGCAAACAGGAAGCTCTGAGTGAGCGGGAGGAGGTTCTGGCCTCAGAGTGGACCAACCTCCCCTCCCTCTGGCTGCTCCCTTGCACTGCAGAGCAGCACCAACACCCACATGGGCTTCGTTTGCCGCGGTTCACCCCAAAGCCAGCAGGTGACAGTGGCAGGGAGGATGCTGGGCAGCAGGAGAGGGCAGGAGCTCTGCTTTTCTTTGCCCAAATCATCTCCAGGAGGCACCAGTCTGGTGGAAATCAGGCAGTTCCCAGCTGGAATTAGAAAGAGCTCAGCCATGGGCTGTTAATGGTGGGATTTTTGAGCATGGAGTTCCTGGAGTACAGCCCCCTCCCCGGCCAGTAACAACATGGAGCTTTGAAAAACACAGATTTTACTTTCTCAGAGACAAATCCCAGCATGCAGAGAGGAGGGAGATTTCAAACCATGAATCATAACTATTAAAAACTAGTTCATGTGTTCCTCTTCCCAGAGACTTGCCAGAGATTGGGCACCAGGTTTTTTTAGATAGGGGGAAGTGGTGAGATTCTATGTTGATTAATACTATGTTGATTAATGTTTTTCATAAACGTTTATTAGAAATAGGATAGAGTATAGAGGAGTCTTAAAGCTGCAAACCTGAGGGTTAATCAGTCTTGGGTGAGGATCTGCTTTGGTTTGAGTTAGTCCCTGTTTCAGCCCTCAAATATCAACAGGGAGAAATCATTTAGATCTGGGGTCTGGAACCTAGAAAAATTGGCTTTCTGGTTTTAAGGCAACTTTGTCAAAGTAACTAAACAGTTTCCACACCATGATGAATACAGCACCAAGGAGCTGCAGGTGAAATGGAGCCCCCAAAAAGGCAGTTCTGGAGTTCTGCACCAAAATGCTTATGGTTTAGGTCTGTCCTAATTAAAGTTCAGAGATTTCTGCACTTAAATTCTAGAGAGAGAATTGTTCCAGGAGCTGCTAAAAGGTACTTTAGGCAAGTGAGTTTGAAAAGTTGCCAGGAGAAATTGGCTTTTGTAAATAAAGTGATTTTGTTCTGACTTTTTAAACAGACAGCAGAGTTCTTCAGTGTCTTCTCTTGAGCTTTTTTAACAAGCCTGTCCCAGCCTCTCACAGTACCCTGGTGGTGCATGGAAGCTGTTTGTGCTACAGTCTGCAAACAAATGATAATAAAAATGTAAAGCAGGTAGAGCCTAGAGTGGGATTTAAAAACACCCAACGTAAAGCACCCAAATGCAAGCTTTTTCTCCTGAATTGCAGTCTCTCTGTTTTCATCACTGTCCACTATATTTCCTCCAAACCTGGCCTTTTTCACTTCAAGATATTCTTCTTTCAACCTAGTGAAAATGTGAAAATGCTTAGATACTTGGAGATGCTCCTTTCTGTTTTTCCCCGGGGTAAGGGCAGTGTCTGTGACCGAGGGAGGTGTGTGCATGAGGGATGTGGCAGGTCCTGGGCACGTGCTGCAGCCTCTCTGTGTTTCATGGCACCTGAAGCACAGTGAAACCCCTGCTCTCCACGCCTTGCTTTCCAAAAATGTGTAGTCTGGGCAAGCAGGACCTTTTAGGTTTTAATAAAATTAAGTTATGAATGCAGAGGGGATGTTTTCAGCTTGACTGCCCAAGGATTGCTTTTACTTTTTACTTGTCGTGATGTTGGAAGTGCTTTAATGTTTCCTCCTCTCTCTTTTATTTCCCAGTTAACGAAATTATCAGGAAGGAATTTTCTGGACTCCCTGCCAGAAGTCAGACATAGAAGAAGAGATTTGTGAGACAACTTTTACCGAATCCTTCCATAAGTGACCTCTTAGATCCTTCCAGTGCCCCTGCAACCTCCGGCTTCCTTTGCACTTCATCTCCAAGCAGCGACTCAGTGCGAAGAACAATGAATTGGCACCAAGTGACAGCCTTGACTGAGCACCTCGCCACCTCTCTCTGTAAACACCACCAAGGACACCCTTCCTTTCATCCAGAGATCACATTGTTCTCCTGGAACAGAGCATCTGTCTGAGGAAACACTTCAAGCCTGCTGCAAACCATCTGCCTGTGCATCCATCCATCGCCGGGAGACGGGGCCCGTCCCCCTGAGCAGGGCACAGAGCCTGGGGGTGGGCACTGGGGGTGGGGAAAGGGGAACAAAGAGTAATATATTCCATGAAAGAGTAACACCATCCTGCAGGTCACAACAATGCCCTCCAGGTTTCAAAGCCCTCCTGAGAAATTTTATTATTGTAGGAAACGGAGGCAGCCCAAGCTTGCTCAGCCTTCCCCCGATCTGGGATCAAAAGCCAGTTTTCTCTGAGCACTGTGATTGGTATTTCAGACAGGAGATGTCAGCTGAATCCAGGAGTTTTCTTCATTTTTCTTGTCAGACTGGATAGGAATTTGAAGGAGAGGGATTCTCATAAACAACCAGTGAAAAGAGCAATTCAGCAGTTGCAACGCCTGTCCCAAGGTAAAATAAACCCAAGTAAAACAGAGATTAATATATAGGAGTCACAGTAAATCCAAAGATTTTATGATTGATCCTTATTAATATTTAGGCAGTGTAGGAACACATCTTAGATATTTTCTCTCTAACAAATTGTTGCTGTTTCTTTTCATGTAGAACCTGCTCTTGGCTCATAACTTGTCTCATTTAGCAGCTGGAACATTTACTCACCCAAGCAGCAGAGGAAAATAATTGCATCTTACAGAAGCCATACATTCCAGAGAAAATATACACTTATTTATATTCACCTTGCCTCTTTAGCTTTGCAAAGCTACCAGCAATTCCTGGAAAGGTTAAATTTCCATGTGAGTTAGTATTTTGTTATGTTTTGCTTCGTGTGTTAGAATATCCTGTCCTGACTCCTGCTTAGCACATTCCAGGTAACCACTGCCACCTGCAGTTGTACAGCTACAAGTCAGAACATTCAGGAGAGTCAGTGCCTCCTCAGTGGGATAAAAAGGCTTCCTGAGTGGGAGATCAGTGTACAGGAAAAGATAACCATAATATTTTAGGAGTTACATAGCAATCTCTCCTGGTTTTATTAATAAGGAATGCTGATATTTTCAGGAATGCAGAGCCTGAGCTCTGCTCCAGAAAGCACAGTGAAACTAATCCAGTTTTCAGTTGTGTCACAGTAAACTTTGCAGAATGCCACTGCTCACAGCAGGAATTAGGTGATGGGAGTACAGCAGAGCAGCCCCAAAATTGGTTCCCCAATGTCTCAAGATAGATTTTGCACAATCCCTGCAGAGCATGTGCTTGGTCCAACAAAAATCTCTTCAGGACTAGCAGGAAGAATATATTTTCTGCCACTAAAAACTGGTGCTTAAACTCTGCAAGGTCTCGGGGTTTAGAGTGGGACACAGAAGCATTAGGTTCTCCAGAACACCTGACCTGGGTCTCAGCTAAAATTTGGCTCTTAAACAGAAATCTGAATTCCACAAGAGCAGCTCTGAACTCCAGATTCAGCCCAGCTCAGATCCAGAACCAGAGCAGAGCCTGCACATCCCAGCCTGGCATTAATGGCACACCCTGGCTTCTATTTCTACCCTGTGAGATTCAAATCTTTCATCCCAAAACGAGTCCCCTGCATCCCAACACCCAAAACTCCTGGGATGCCTCATTCTGCTGCTCTCAATTTGAGCTCTGCCCTGCAGCAGCACCCCTGGTGCCATGGCCAAGCCCCAGCTGTACCTGCAGAGGAGAAAACAGGCTTTTTTAAATTGCTGACTTTTACAGGAACAAAACTGAGGCCCAGACTTGTGAACAGGGGAATTCCTGTTAGACAGCACTCGGCAGGACTCTGACTGGCTCCCACGCCTCAAAAAGCTATTTTGGATTGTTGTAAACTGTCAGTGGGCCAGAATCTGACACATATTAAAGGATTTTCATGCACTCTGATGAATTAGACAATTTTGACATATTCTAAAGGCCAGAAGTTGCCTGTCAGAAGTTCTTTGCTGCAGCTGAGTAAAAGAACAGACCAAATGCATCTCCCAGTTTCACACTTGGATGTATCAAATGTTTTCCATCATCCAACCTGTTAAGCATAGGAGAAATTTAAAAAACAACACAAGAACCCATCCACAGGAAAAAAAAAAAAAACCTCATATTATTGGCAGAACCTTCTCCCTTGCTGAATTTTAAATAGAAGCTCAAAGCAGCCCAGGAAGGTCTTTTCAGATCTGAGATGCTGCTGCTGCTCTGGTGATTGTCTGCAGCAACCACTCATCAGTTTAGGAGCATAATTTTTTTTCCATATTTATTTTAGATAATATCAGTTTAGAAAAGAAATGGGGAAACTAAAACCTGGTGCTGGATCTGAGCAAAGAGAAAGGTCAGTGTTTAAGTTCTGCCTGATGGATCGTAGATGCTGCAATGTCCTTTTAATAACTCAAACCCCAAAAGGAAAGAGTAGCTGAAACCTGTAACATTTTTGGACGTGGAGCAGAGGCTGTTGAGGGGCCAGAGGGACCCAGACAGGCATGGAGCTGCTCTGCAGGCTGCACCCAGACACCTCTGCAACCAAAATACACACGATTTCCACTGTGCTGTTGTGTTCTTCAGCCACCTTGCTGTAGAGGGTTGGGTTTTGAGGTGTTGGATTTTTTCTTTTGGTGGTCATTTTTTGTTTGTTTTGGGGTTTGTTTGGGTTTTTTAAATTTCGTTTTTGGTTTGGTGGTTTTTTTTGTTTTTTGGGGCTGATTTTATTTGTTTGGGGTTTTTTTGTGGAGGGAGAAGTTTTTTTATGTGCTACAGGTGCTCTAGTCACGCTTGCATTGACTGTATTCCTTCCTCATCTTCATGCATAGGTATTAATCTGTTTGTGTACAGTGTAATTTATATAATACACCCACACAGAGAGGGACTCTTGACAAGGGCTGGTAGTGACAGGACAAGGAGGGAAATGGCCTCAAACTGACAGAGAGTAGCTTTAAATCAGAAATTAGGATAAAAACCATCCCTGTGAGGGTGGTGAGGCCCTGGCCCAGGGTGCCCAGAGCAGCTGTGGCTGCCCCTGGATCCCTGGCAGTGCCCAAGGCCAGGCTGGACAGGGCTTGGAACAGCCTGGGACAGTGGAAGGTGTCCCTGCCCTGGCAGGGGTGGCACTGGGTGCTGTTGAAGGTCCCTGCCAGCCCAGGCCATGCCCTGATCTCTGTGGGTGTATTTTATATCCATGGTTAGAAATGAACCCCCCGTGCAGAGCTGGGTCACTCCTGTGCTGGCTCCCAGCACCTGAGCAGCTCAGCGGGGAGGGTTCACCCCGTGTATCCTCTAGACAACATTTTAGGGTTCAGTCACAGCTGCACGAGCTCAGGCTGTGCTGCCCCATCTGCTTTTCCATGCAACAGTAGTTAAATAATTCAGCTTCAACCAACTTTATATTTATTTCCGGAGAAAAGGAGCATCCTCAGACGTAGTGTTGTGCATTGTTGTCTCTTTAAAAAGGAAACTGATATGTTAAAATTATATAGCTAGGCTGAAGAATTTCAATATATACAGTACTAAATTATTTCCTGTTCTTGCTGAGCAGTGTTTTTCCAGTATTAATATTTTTGTTACTTAATACAGCTTTCTCTCTATAGAAGCACAAGCTTAACCCTGGAAGAGTTAATAGCATTTTGTGAGCAATTTGTTCTCACTTTATCTGGAAGATAGCCATATTTGCACATGAGGAAGTTCTGTCTTTCCTCAGTTATCTGAATGTTTCACCACAGTGCCTTCCTGCCATTGTACCAAAGGCCTACAAATATCTTGTCTGCAGGGTGAACAACTCTAATGCATTTTCCATCAAAGCTGCACCATGTGAAGTTCATGGGGCTCGTTGGAACTCAAAAGTTCATCTCTTTATTTGTGGTGTGTGTGTTTGTGTGTATTTTTTTTTTTTTTTACTTCCATTTGTCCATCCAAGCTTTGGCTGCGAATACAGGATGAGCTTCTATAAACTTCTGCATCAAATGTACGTAGAATAAAAATCATCATTCATGATATGTAAACAGTCTGAGAGTGGAATGGGAGTGGGCAGATATCAGGAAGATTTTTTTTGTCAGTTATGAGTGTTGGAAGTCGAGTTTGCCAGGAGAGCAATTGCTTGTGAAGATACTTGCAATGAAATACAAAGTTCTGGTTTTGTTTTTCTCCATGAGAATGAGCAAAATGTAAGATCTGAGCAACAGCAATGGAGTGAAAGTGTCTCATGTATGTTGTTTTTATTGGTAGAAAGAATGTAGAAGAGTCATGGGTTTTGCACTTGCTTTATTTGTATCCATGTAAATATGTATCCCTTCCCCTCTCCCTGTAGGAATACAGCATTTCCTGAATGTAGAGTATTTCCAAAACCAGCACTATGTTATTCTCCATTGTATAAAAAGCTGCTGCTTCATAACATATCTAAACCAGTTCTCAAAGTAGCTAGCATGTTTTTAAAGTGTATTTTGTAATCCGTATCTTTACCAAAAAAAAGTGACTGTGCTTTTTGTCTGACCAAATATGCAACAACTTTTGGATTAAGGTTTGTATTTATAAAGGATCAATTTTCATTTTCTGAATGCCTTACTTTTCTATGCAATTGTTGTTGAATTGTTGTTGTCCTAAAAAAAGATGTATTTGATAAATTTCCCAAAGACTTCAAACACAGCTTTAAACGCTTGAGAAATATGTTTCTAAATATTTCAATCTGACTTCTTCCCCTGCATTTCTTTCCAAATTGCTACTTCATAGGGAACAATTATCTGCCAGATGGGACTCAAGAAAATGACTGTCTTAATTTCAAATCTTAAACTGATTCAGATCCTCATAATTTTTGCACCACTTAAAATCATCTGGTGTTCCAGTTTCGCTGCAATTCTGAGTGTTTGTTATTTATGTCCCATATTCCTGTGCAATAGGAGGAGATGCCACTGCTGGGTCTCGATGGGGGGAATTGTAAAATTCTCCAGAAATCAACTCTTTTCCTCATCATTTACATCGCAGTGGTTCCTTACCTGTGAGGCAACACTCTGCCATCACACGTGGAAGGTTGTAATTAAACAATTAAACAATTCATCTCAGTTCAGAATGAATAATCCACCTTTGGGAACGTTTGACACGAGATTGGCATCTCTATCTGTAACTGCTGTGTTACAGCTGCAGGGCTGACAGCTGATACCAGCTGCTGTAACTACCAGCCAGTATCGAACCCGCTCTGGTCTGTTTAAGGTTTGTTTAGCCATTTTCATTGTTTCGGGGGTACAAAAATCTAAATTAGTACCTGCACGTGGCAATAAAGTTCACCTGAAGGTGCTGATGCTGTAAGAGAGGATCTCGACTGCGAAGAGCGGTTACCTGGGGAAAGGTGGGGGCTGAGTTTCCTTCTGTAACTCATAAAATAGCAACATTGGGTAGAAAGCTCCAGAAGGACTGAGTCTCAGAAATGAATAATATTTTTAAAACCCCGGAATCCCCAGCTGTGCTGTTGGAATCAGCAGTTCTTGCAGGACTGCCCCTGCTCTGAGCAGGGACTGCTCTGCTGTGCTGGTGACACCCGGGCACAGGGAGTCTGAACAGTGCTGGCCTGCCTGGCACTCACATTTTTGTCTGAGTGTGTGATTCTGAAGTGATTCCCCCCAAAGTCCAGCCCTCCCTGCCCTGGATGTTCAGGTAAAGCCATATTTTAATAGACACACGAGTGAGCACTTGTCACTCACATCATCCCAACAGATGTCTTTGGAATCAAATTGCTTGTTCAAAACCCTAACTCACCATTGAAAAGGGGTTTATATCATTCACATTCCTACAACAACGTTGTTAACCTCCAATGTAATGATTTTTTGCTATCTGTAAAGTATTTTTATATATTGCCTGTACTATGGTAGATTAGCAATAAATGAAAGGGCATCATCTGCTGCAAGAGTGTTTGGTCTGTTCTTAAATACCTTTGCTGCCTTTGATAAATGAATATCAAGGGGCTGAGTCACCCACTTGTCCTTGTCACCCTCCTAAATGCTCAGGAATGGGATGTGCAAAGGGATTGCAGAGTACAGAGCATTTCCTCATTAATGAGCTGCTCAGCTCCCCTTTCTGTCAGGATCCCACCCCGGTTCTGTGGGTGAGACTGAGTCACACAGAGACTTCTTCATTTTCTCTTACTGTCTGTTTTCCCCCTTTTAATTTTCTATTCCCACCATCCCAATAAAAAGCCCCAAACAATCCACATCAACAGGTACTGCAGGAGTCTTGACGTTAATAAAGCAATAATTTCCATCTATGTAAATGTCCTTCTGCATCAGTGGATGCTTTTTTAGAGACTGGGGATGGACTCTATTTCCCTTTTTTTTCATCTACAGCTTAATTCTGCATTTCTCTACTGGAGACACTAAAAGAGACATTTTCATACTGCTGTGCTGGAGGGATGCCCAGAGCCCATTATGGCCCAGTGAGAGTCGAGTTTATACAGCGTTCAATTAAAGACATTTACCTTAACAAAATCAATATTATCCTTTGCATTTAAAACCAGAGAATTCAAACCATATTCCATGCATTTGTTGGCCGTGGAGCGAGCTCTTTGCTTTGCTTATTCACAAAAGCCTCAGAGCAGGGGCCATGTGGAAGTTCTTAACTCCCAAACCCTGTACAAAGGCTGGGAGCCTCACAAACCAGACAGGCTTCGCCAACAAAGAAGCTGTTACTGGCTAGGAGAGAACATTTTATGATGAGCAAATATATGGCACACAAGGTTTTAGCTTTATTCAGCAACAGGAAAATTTAAGTAACTTAACCTGGAAATTCCACAGCTACGGTCTGAGAACTTGAGCACCTGACCTGATTCTCTGGCTTTAATTTATGTCTTGGGGCTGAATTAAAGGACTACAACAGTCCCCCAGATTTTTCGTCTTAACGGGAAATTTCCTGGATTTTGTAGACTTAACTCACTCTTTTGTAACCCTTCAACATAGCTGACTTTTTTCCCAGTTTTCAGGGTAGCAGCAAGGAAGAAAAATCCATGTTCCTAATGAACATCTGGGTCTCGTATGAGCACTCGCGTGCTCCGCTGTGTAAATATGCGATTTACAGCTTCTTCTTCTTTTCTGAAATACAAATGTAATTCAGTCAATTTAAGAAGCTTCAGAGCAGATTCTTTTCTAAATACATCATCACTGGCTTGCTCAGGTGGCCACGCTCAACTGGGCTGCTCCAAGGGAGCTTCACAGGGAAGAGGAGCTCCCACCCAACACCATCCTCATCCCCCCTGTCCCTGTGCCTTACTTGGACTGGCTGAACTCAACTCAGTGAACTCAGGGGCTTGAATTAATTTTATTTAGGGAAGGCAAAGCCACATCAGAGGGTGTGAGCTCCTACTGAGCTCCTACTGACCCAGAGGGCAAAACACAGCAAAATTGCTGAGGTTGGGAGGGATCACATCCTAAAAACCTGGGAAGGGGAAGTGGGAGAGGCTGGCAGGAGCTGCCCCACACACGAGAGGCCACGGCCAGGCACCAGAGGTGACTGCAGCACACTTTATTCCACCTGCCAAATCACAGCCAGGTCAAGGAGGGCACGGGGGCAGCCACTGAAATAACACCATTATCTGTTGTCAGACACACACACAAACAGTGAAAGGCTCTGTGTTTCTGAGCTTTGCAGGCTGCCAGCTCCCTACCTACCTGTGCGAGCTCGGCTCTGCCCAGGGGTGTTGGATGCAATGGATTTCAGGCCAGGGTGGGGTGTGGGGAGCAGCCAGTGTTCACTGTGCCAGCCTTGTTTTCTTCAGGGACCCTTCCTCTGCCAGCTGCACAATTTCTGCACGGCTCTGGGGTTGAATGCCATTAAAGAAGTGATTTCTAGGTGTTACTAACTGCTCTAAGGGCTGGGCTGCACCTTGGGCACCAGAGAGTAAGAAACCAGCAGTAACAAACTGCAGTTTAACTCCTCACACCCCTGGGCCTGATCTGCAGGTTTAGGTTGGCCTAAATGTATTTTTCATGGACCCTTTATACAACATTATTGAAAGACAAGCAGTGCCCTGAAAGCCTCCTTAGGTGTCTGATTCCATCAGCACGAGCAGACCACTGACATCAAAGCCCAACTGATGTTTAATTTCCAAGCTTTTCCATGATGGGCTTCACTAAAGGGAGAGCAGGGTAGAAAGACAAGGTATATTTTCTACTCTGTAATAAAAAGGGTTTATTAACCCCTGTTCCAAGCCAGTCCTCTCTGGTTTAGAGGCTGGGGTTACCCTCTGTGTGTCTGACATCCTACCCGGGCCACTGAGCTGCCTCCCCTGTGCTGCCCCGTGTCAGTAAGTGCAGGTGGCAGGAGCAGTGACACTCAGATGGCACTCCTGGCACAGTGTGGGAAGCTCCCACCTGGCTGTGGACCCGCTGCAAACCTGCCAGCACTGGAGGCAAACTGGATTTCATCCCCCTTGGGCTCCGGGGCTGGCTCCAGCCGTGTTCCCTGTGGGAGCAGAGGCGGGGGCTGGGGTGAGGTGACCCCGCAGAGCGCAAAGGTGGCACAGCAGGGCTCTGCCACAGGCACGGGGACAGCGCAGCCGTGCCCGGCTCTGCCCACGCCAGCCCCAAGGAGGCCCCTGGCACAGCCAGGTGCCAGCCAAACCCCTGTCCCTCCGGCCCCGGGACCCTCGCTGGGCTCTGCTCACCTGCAGCGCTGTTTACAGCCGGGTTCACTCACTGCCCCGCCGCTCCCACTCATCTCCGTGCCGTGTGAAATTCCCCTCTGCACAGCCCCGAGTCCCCGAGCTGGCAGGGAACAGCCCCCACTCGAGGTGCTGCACATCACAGACACAGAATCACCCGCTGGGAGCGTCGGGCCACTGTCTTCCCAAACCTTTTTTTTAAATTTAGCTGTTAAAAGACAAAAGGGGGAATAGGGAGAGGAGTTCATCCCACGAAGTATATTTCTTGGTTGCTGAGAGACTTCAAATCTCCCTAATGAATAAACACAGCGCACTTAATTTTGTTTATGAAAACAGACTTATTGTGATGGCAAAAAGCATGAGTCAGTGCCCTGGGTGAGGGGAGAGCAGCAGCTGGAGACACTCACCGAGAAGCAACGCCTCGGAAAGCAGAGCAGCTCTCCTCTGCACCAGTGCCAAGAGATGCAATTTCTCCTCTAACACAAACCACCAGCTCACAGGGAGTGGGAGAAGGCTTCCTCATGACCTGGCAGCTGGCTGCTGAGCAAGCATTGCCATGGAAAGCTGCAGATCCATGAGGGAACAGCAGACACTGCACACCCTGAACCCAGCTCAGCCCAGCCCGGGATGCTCCTGCTGGAGCTGGCCCGGATTTGGGCTCCTGGCTAACACCAGAGCTGCTGCTGGTCCCGCACTGAAACCCAGCACAGTCACAAGGGAAGGGCAAGATCTGAGCTCCTCGAGGAGGAGGAATTGCTGACTCCACAAAGCACATTGCCCATTCATCCCTGCATCCCCTCTGATGCATTTGGCATTTATTTTGCTTGGACAAAATGAGCCAAGAGGGATCTGAAACTGTTCCCGTGGCTTCCTGGCCTGTGAAGGTCCTGAGGCTTCACATAAGGAGGTGCAGCAGGAGCATTATTTCCTTTAGCTGATTTACTGTCTAAGAGATGCCTCACCATTGGACTCACTTCCCACGTCCCATCTTCCAAAGGGGACTCCAGTGTCCAGAATCACCTGCCACCAGCACCCTGCAGAGCCAGGCTGTCAGACCTTCCTCTGCTCCTCAGCACATCTTCATAAACAACCCCAGCCCCTCCTCGCACCACGGCCCTGCTGTGCCCCTTCCCCACTGCTGTAAATCTGCCCTGGCTGCACGAGGGATGAAGGATCCTGGATGAGGACCCTCCCAGCCAACTCTGCCTGGACAGAGCCCCTTTGTGTGCCGGGGTGTAGCACACAGGGCTCTGTTCAAACACAACGGGCCAGCCACAAGCTCAACGCTTTTCCTTCCTTCCTTAAAAAAGAATTAAAGAAAGGAACCCATTTGTGGAAGGCCAAGCATGGAGGAAGGAAAGAGATTTCAAATAAAGACCTTAAATTAAGAACCTTAAATTGCAATTAAGAACCCTATATTTCAATTAAGAACCCTACATTTCAATTAAGAGCCTTAAAAAGCTGAAATTGCTCATCTTACATTGGTAATTCCACCACATACACCACAGGAGACAGGCCAAGCTACCCCAGCTCCCTAAAAATGTCCCACAAAGAGGCTGAAACAAGTAGACATGTAAAATTCTGTGCTCCATTTTCCACGTAAGGCAGAGAAGAGCCTGTCCTCACATTTACAATCTTTGACAGCAAAAAGACAACGAACCAGAAAGGAATTAGAGATTTTAGCTTGGGCTGTCCATTATTAAGGAGCCTTTCAAGCTTTTGGGATACAGCAGAAAGGAGTGTGGGCTCCTGGAGGCTGAGCTTTGCTCTCAAGCACACAGTTGTTATTTTCAGGTATTTAAACCAGCTCTCTAACAGGTCACACTATTGCCTGCCACACCTGCTGGCAGAGCAAGGCTGGGGCTCGGGGATTTTCATCACTAAAGCCTGCACTGTTAGCCAAAAAATCACCAGCTGTAGAAAATATAAATCAGCAGCTACAGAATAAAAATAATAATAAAAAAAGGAGTGTAACTTCTGCGGTCTGAAAGGTCACATTTATCCAGGGTGAAGATGGGACCCCAGGAGGTGCCCAGGGCTGTGAGGGTGCAGGGTGTGCAATGCACAACCAGGGTGACCCAGGGGGATTTTCACACTGATTTTGCACAAACTCACATTGAAATGCAGGTCCAAAGCACCGAGGTGTGGCTGGGAATGGTTCACAGTGAGACTGTTGTGGGCTGGTTCTGCCCTTTTTGCTATTTCTTTGTCAGTGTGGTTGATGTGCCCCTGCCTCCCCACATGCAGAGGAAGCTGTTGTTCCAGGGGTGATTGCTTCAGCAATTTTCAGCAGTGAAGTGAGTGTATGCTCCACCTAAAGAATTATTTTCCAATGGTGTTATGTATCAAATGAAGCCTTGGGTAAATAAAGGCCAGCAAGGAGCAGCAGACACCCTTCAGTAGCCTGAGTTAGTTACAGCCAGTGCCTCCTGTTACTGCAGGCACAGAGAAATTGCCACGAAAGAGTGAAAACTCTGTGATCCAAGACCTTCTGTTCTTCTTCTTTTTGTACCAGACTTGTCCCCTAAAGCTTAAGATGGCTCAATCACAGATGGATCCTTTTCCAGCTCCTTTGAAGTTCCTGATTAAACAGTGACTTTTCATGGATCTTCAGCACAAAGCCAATTCCTCATCTGCCACAACAGCACAAATGGAAGAGGATGTGACACCAGCCCCAACAAAGTGCCAGAAGTTTCATATAAAACCTGTGACAATTCCTCCTCTGGTTCTCACAGAAGTCCAACTTTTCAGGTTCCCTGGCTCCAGAAGATGGAGAAGTGTTGCCCTGGGTTTTTGCTAAAGCCTTGTTTTCCTGTAAGCCTTCTGTTTTTAACCTTGGAGTCAGATATTTTCTCACACAGTTCTATGTAAATAAAGCCGATGTTTACTTAACGGTATTTTCTGTTTTTCATTCCTTTTGTGATAAAACCCTTTTGATGAGCACCTTTCTTCTCCAGTAAAGATGGAGAAGGAAGTGACATGCTCTCCAATCCCTGGTAGTATTGGAATGTGTTTAAAAATAATGTAGTGTCAATAAACCGACGTCATTTGCTTCTTTCTGCTGAACCTGGCAGGTGTCAGAGCCTCTTTATTGTGTCTCCTTCGGACACAAAGAAGAGGCAGCACGTCCCCAGCAGCATCCCTGGTACCACGAGGGCCATTGGATTTCCCATTTTGCTGTGCTCTGTGTGCCCCTGGTACAGGAAGGTCTTGGCCCTGCTTAACATAGAGATACTACTACAAACAAATAATGGGGAACGATAATTTCCCCACAAGATCCGTGCGAAATTCTCTATATCCAAAAGTACTTATAATTTGGGGTAAAAAAAGGTATTAAAAGCTAATTCAGTGGTACTGAAGTTGGCTCAAACCAGCCCCTTTAAAACAAACAAAAACCCTCCCTGAGCACTGTAGATTAGCTGGCGTTTCACCAACCAGCCCTGCCTGCAAACCAGAGGCAGATGTGAGGAGAGGAGCAGCAGTTCCAGCTCCCAGCAGCCGCCTGCTGCTGGTCCCGAGGCTCTCCCAGAGAACTGGGACCAGCTGGGCCCCGTGGAGTCAGCGTGGCAGCTCAGGACCAGGGCTCTGCTGCTGTCCCTGGCCATGGAAACACAGCTCACGGGGCAGGAGTCAGCCAAGGGACTCACAAGGCTGAGTTCCCTGCACCTGAGGAGCCACGGATCCATCCCTGCCTCACCCTGCAGGATGGGGAGAGTCCTCCTGCTCAGGGCAGAGGGGATCCACCACCCCAAAGTGGAGCCAGCAACCAGAGCACTGCAACAGGCTGGGCCAGACAAGAGCACGGAGCAGCTTTGAGCTGCTTTAAAAAAGAACTGAAGAAGAAAGAGAGAGTGTGATGATAAAAGAGGGTTTGTGCTGTGCTGGCAGAGGAGCAGAATTGATGATGTGATGAGTCAGTTCCCTCTCCAGCATTAACAACCCTCAACATCCCTCTTCCAAAAGCAGCCTCTGTTCGAGGTCCCTGGCTCCAACTTCATCCTTGGGACAAGGATCTGTCTTCTCTCAAACTCAGCTCTTCTTTTGGGGGAAGACAAAACCACCAAGGCACCACAACAAATGTGGGCTGAGGGGCTGCCTGAGAGCTGCCTGGCCTCTGGGCAAGAGGGAACATTTTGTGTCAAAATACATCTCATGTGAATGATCCTATTTACAGCACAAGTTTCAGCCTATTCTAGCTTGCCCTACCCAGAAATATTAGGAGAATTAAACATGAAAATTGAAAATCAGATCCATTTCCTCATGCAGAGCTGAACTTTGCAGGATTCTGGGGTTTTTTTGGAAGTTCATGCCACTGGGTGCACTCCCAAACACTGCCTGCCTGCAGGATGCCTGCAGTGCCTATCACACCAATAACATTTTGTCTCCTGGCATAAGATGTGCAAAATGGGACTTGACTCAGAGACCTGCTCACCAACAGCAGGAAAAACTCCCCTTGAAGTGTCCCACAAAAGCAGAGTGAGGAGGTAAAACTCTCTCTCAATTAATTCTCTCTGGAGAGGGAGAACTTGGAATATCTCTGCAATATTGGGCAGCAGTGTGTGAGCCTGTAATAACAGAGCAGCTCAGAAGCAGTTTTATTCATTTTGTCCTTCTCTCTACAACAAAACAATCTGAGAATGGCAATGCCATTAAAGCAGAGAAGGTGGAAATAAGATCTTTGCTAAGAAACCACTCACCAGCATGGCCACAGATAAAAGATCAGCTCTGCTTCATGACTCATCTCTGAATCTATAACTATTTAAATACTCAAGTACTTTGAATTTTATGTGGTCACAATAAATAGCAACAGGCAATCAAATTCCCATCCTCAGCGTGCAGTGCTTGCTCAAGGGAAGCTCTCCACCTCACCATCTGCTCTCTCTTCCCCCTTTCTCTTATTCCTGCATCATCTTGGATTTCTACCTCCTTTTTCTCCCAGGAGAGCACAGAACCCTGAAAAGCACTCCCAGCACTGCAGAACCATCTTGAAAGGAGCGAGGAAATAGTCCAGGAATTTTTACAGGAGCAGCTTTCCTACTCTTTACACTCTTTCAGACTTTTCACCTGCAGACTCTGGGCACTGCAGGCAGGATCTCAGTGCACGTTGGTGCTTCTTCCAGCAAGGAAATGTGCTGGCTTCACTCAATAACAACAACAATAAATAGATAAATAGATAAATAGATAAATAAATAAATAGATAGATAGATAAATAAATAAATAAATAGATAAATAAATAAATAAATAAATAAATAAATAAATAAATAAATAAATAAATAAAATAGCTGATCTAACATTGCACAAGAAGCACAGTCCATGCTGGGACATGGAGCCCCTGCACACACAGCCCTGCGTTTGTCTCCCGGGGCCCAGCCTGGCTCTGCACAAAGATCCCCATTTTGCTCCAAGCCTTCCCTCAAGACAGAGCTGGAGCTGGACTCCAGCCCAGCAGAGCCCTCCTGGGAACCAGCTGCTCAGGGGCAGTCTGGGCTGGGAATGGACGTGGACACACGGCCCATGGATGGCTCAGCACATCCCGAAACCTGGGGAATGGGGCTCTCCCAAGCCTGGTGCCTGCTGGCCCTGAAACCTAAGGAACAACCGTGATTTCAGTGGCAAGACCTTCAGCAGAGCCATCCAGCTGCTCCAGAGCTGGGTTTCCAGCCTTTCTCCTGTTGCCAGAAAGGGTTTTAGTGCTCAGCCCAGAGCCTCCCAGCCCCGTTGTTGTGGAGCTCTGCCTGCACTGGGCCTGCCCAGCCAGGAACCATTTGCCAGCTCCTCCTGCACGCCCAGGGCCCCTCCCAGGGCACTGAGCCCCTTTTCTGCAGCATCACCAGTTCTCACCTGTTCTCTTTGAGACTCTGAGCACCCATCAGCTCCACATCTCCACCACTTATCCCCCACGTGTCCACGTGTGTCTCCAGATGGAAGCACCTGCAGCATTCCCGATCCCGATGTCCCTGTGGGAGCACGTGGGGGGGAATTTGGATCAGACAGGGGCTGTTTCAGCACTAGGCCTTATCAGTGACACCCCTCGGGTTCCATCCCCACCTCAGAGAGGGACACAACGTGCGCGTTGTTCCCTGCGCTGTTCTCCGAGGGATTCGGGACATCTGCAGTGCATTACAGCCTTCTCAAAGAAATGTTGTCTACATTAAGTACAAGTATTTAATTAGCACTTCATTTAGCGCATGTGGTACAGCTCACAGCTCCAGTTTGGGCCAGAGATGATTTTCAGGGGTGGGTGGAAGCAGGGGGTGATGCCAGGAGAGCAGAGCAGCTCCCAGCAGCTGCTCAGGGCTCACGGAGGGAACCTGCCCCGACCTGGCCCTGGAGAGCAAACACAGCTCACAGGAACCTCTGGCACCAGAGCCACGCAGGACAAGACCTCCCTGCCCCATCTGCCACCCGGGGGTACCCCAGCCCCGTGGGACAGACGCTGCTGCTGCTCCTGAGCTCCGGGGAGCTGGAAGCTGATCCCGTCCAGCCCTGCCCGGACACGCGGCACGGCCCCGAGCCCAGTCCTGCCTCGCCCCGGGGAAGCCCCGGTGATTCAGACAGCCCTGTGAGTCACCCTGCATCCCTCCAGCCCTCCCTCCATCCCTCCATCCCCGGGGAGAGGCTGAGGAGCTGCTGGCCAAGGCCAGCCCCGTCCGGGCTGTGTCCCCAGCCCAGCAGGATCTCCCCTCCCGGGCACACGGGGTCCCTGCCCTCCCCAAATCCCACTGCACCTCTGGTTCTAAAGCGTTCTGAAACAACCCCCTCCAGCAGCAGTCAGTGGAACTTGCCCCTGGTTCCATTGGTTCCTCAAGGACTGGGAGATTCCAGTGTCCGTGTTGGCCTAAATATTCTCCCTTGGAAGGAGAGCCAAAGCCTCAAACGTGAGCTTCTTGCCAAGGCTGAGAGCAAGTCAAAAGGCAGCTCACAGACAGACAGCAGAATCACTGCCCCAGAGCTGCTGCAGGGATCCAGCTCTGTCTTTCACACCTCTCAAGCTGAAGTCTTGATCTGGCCAGCCTTGGATTTTTGCATCTGCTCGAATCCCCAAATCCAGCTACTTTTCAGTACCTACAAAAAACCACAAATATCCCTTAGTGCATTCAACAAATACATTGTAATGTTATCAGAATAAATCTCTACCAGACAGACCAAGAAGCTGTGGTTTTGTGGGGTTTTATCCACAAATGCACACACATCTATCTACTCGTGTACACAGAGATCTATAAATACAGCTATTTGTATATATAGGATAAAAACTCTTCCTTGGCAGTACCTAAAACTGCCATTAAAGTCAACATGACTGTGGGGAATAGACACATAAAATCATTGATTGTCACTTCTCTGGTTTATGTGCAGTGTCTCCACACTTTCCTTACACTGTGCTATCTCTTTGGAAGAGCTCTCGCCCCTGCAAGGGGCACCAGGAATCTACTTTTCACATTTCATTCTGTTAATGCATTTCTCTCAAGTGTCACCCTCCACCAGAATATGGCCATTATCCCCCAGTCATCACTGGGGACAGCAAAGGACACAGTTCAGGGACAAACAGCACTGCTGTTGTTTGATGTGAGAGACTCATACACAAAATTTAAATATTACGTGGATGGAAGGAAACACACATCTCTGGAGCAGATTTCTGAGTGCCAAAATACTGTCCTGTCACTCCTGGCCCTTGTCAATAGTCTCCTTCCATCCTTTTTGTGGGTACTGGGAGGTCACAACTGGGTCAGCCCAGAGCTTCTCCTCCCCAGGCTCAACAATCCCAGTTCTCCAGGACAGCTCTCCCGGGCTCTCGTTGAAAAATAAAAGCTTGGTCCCAGTTTGACAAAATGCAAACGCAAAAGGTGCTTGTCCTGCTCTCTGCAGTGACTGTGATACGTGTCTGCCACAGTGAGAGCAGCTGGAAAAGGCTGAATTTGCTTTTTAGCATGAGCTAACTGAGGCTGCGTGCAGGCTCTGGGGAGCGGCGCGGCTGCTGGGCTCCAGCTCGCAGGGCTCGGGGCTGGGGCTGAGCCCCAGCAGATGCAGGAGCAGCACTTGAGCACCTCTGGCTGCTCCCCTGCAATGCAGGACACGGGGGAGCTGAGTGCTGGGGAGAGGCAGCACGTGGAGCCTCTTCTGGGGGAGCGAAGATGAGGAGGGTGAATGGAGGGAGCAGGGGTCTCACGGGGAGCAAACTCTGATTTACATCGTCCGAGGGAATAGAGACAGCACATAACGAGGAGACAGGAACCACATCTTGGGCTTTGATTCTGCTGGCTCCCCTTCTCCTCTCTGCATATTCCCTGGAAGTGTTCCTTGTGGCACAAACTGCTTCATGTGCATCTTGTTTACTTTTGGCCTGGATCACTTCCTTTGGAGCCAGCCCAGCCCCTGTTGGGAACATCAGATAAATCTGGATTCATTTGAAACTCTCTTTTGGAAGAGGCAGGGTTGTCCTTGTCAACATGTCAGATTAGGAATGCTCCATTTGGTTTAATGGGGCTGGCTTTTGGTTTAATCTGAAAGACTCCATAAACTTCCATTGTAACTGATGCTCCAAAGCTTGCAGTCCTCAGAGCTCAGATTCCCCCCTCCTTCCCTTTCTGTGTTTTTTGGAGGTAGTGGCTCCCTTTCTAAATTGTGTTCCTTTGCTGTACATCAGATCATTTGTATCCATTTATTCTGGTGTGAGGAAGGGTTTTTATCAGGCTGAAAACAATACCATTTTTATCATCTGCAGCGTTTAAAAATGCATCAAAGAATGAAGGGAAAATGAGGAACAGAATATTACAGAAGGGTACCTGAAATCCAGACAGTATCGAGTGGGATCAGATTTATTTCCCCTAACAGATTTCTCAGGTGTTACTGGCAAGTGATTTCAGATATGCTGGAACAGCAGCTTCTGAAAAGTCTCTGTAGTTGCTATTTTGCTGTTCTCTTACCTCACAGAGGGATGAACTCCTCCATTCCTAAAGGAGATAAACAGGACAGCAAAAGGCATCTTTTACATTAGGAACTGTAGAGCTCTCTGAGGTATCTCTCTGTGGCAGGCAAAGTGTTCTAAACACGGAATGAATCAGAAAGGTTCCTGGATTTTTGAGAGGATGGATAACGATGAACTTAGTGCTGAGCTGGCACTCAGGACATCTGGGTTTCAATCCCATCTCTGGCATCCCCAGCATCTGGCACCCACACATCTATTGTGTGACTTTGAATGAGTAACTGCCTGCCATTCCCAGCTCATGGAGCAGGGATAATGACACTTCCTCACGCTCCCCTTTGGTCTGTCTGATCCACTTAGGTGAAAAATTCATCAGCTCAGAGCCTGTCCTTGCACAGCCGCGGGAGCTGGTCAGCCTGGAACTCAGAGTCAGGGGGATCTGGCCAGCAGAAAATGCTTTTCAGAGAGGGTTCATCCCTTTTGGAGAAGCTCAAAGGTTGGAAGGAACCTCATTCCAACCCCTTGTCATGGACAGATCCTCTAGATCAGGTTGCTCCAAGCTCTGTCCAACCTTGGACACTTCCAGGGATGGGGCAGAACCGATGCTGAGGGAGCCCAGCACACTGAGGAAAACATTCCCCCATAACCCTCAGAGCTGGCACAAATAGAGCTGTCAGACATTTTTAATATTTCTCAGCTATTTAAAATGTGAATATCCATCATTCTTGCAAACCAGAGCCTAATTAGATTCATAAATTAATGCTTCAACGTATAGGAGAAGAGCAGTTTGTGCTCTGAAGCTCATTTCACCCAGAGGAGCCCCAGTTACAGCTCGTGTGCCCCTGAGCACAGTAGTGAGGCACCAAGCACACCACAGGTTTTACCCTTTAAAAAGCACTAAGGGGCAACTGCAAATTTCCAAGCTGGATGGCTTAAATACATCTTCTTACCCCCAAAAAGGCTCTTGAAGAGGGTGCAGAGCAGCAGGAGCAGGTGGGGAGGGTGTCTGTGGCAGCACGGCCCCCTCCTCAGCCTCTCACAGGCCCAAAGGCTGCTGGTTTGCACTCCCAGTGGGGATCTGGGAACTCTGCAAGCTGTTTCTTACATAATTAAAGCTTTTAGAATCACAGAATGATTTAGGTTGGAAAAGCCCTCCCAGCCCACCGAGTCCAAGCTGTGCCTGATGCCCACCTTGTCCCCACAGTGCCACATCCAGCCCTTCCTGGGACACCTCCAGGGATGGGCACCCCAAACCTCCCCGGGCAGCTCCTCCCAGTGTCTCACCACCCCTTCCATGGGGAAATTCTTCCTGAAATCTCTATCAGGGTGGCAGGGGATGAGCACAGGAGGTTCCCAGCTCTCCGTGGTGCCCTGCCCTCCCCGTGGGGTGTTTGCTGAGCTGGGGCTGAAGGAGCCTCTCTGGAGTTTGTCAGTCAGGGGCAGAACAAACCCTGGCTGCTCTGGGTGGTGGCTGCATCTGATGCCTTAAGTTCTAATTTCTATATTTTTCAAATCCTGTACTGCCCAGTGTGTAACTCTGCAGTTCCTTGTAGCTCGTGAGCTGCTCTCTTAGGCCAGACAGACACAACAAAGCCTCTCTGAGCTGTTCAAGGACACTCGGGCTGGCCTAGGCCCAAAGGTGTAAACTGGGACCATGAGAGAGGTGGAGAAATTGAAGAGAGCTGAAGTTTTAATTGGTGAATTTATGCTGAGATGCAAATGGACCAAACCTATATCAGTGTCAAGAACTCGTGACTCGGGGTCCACCTTGGGGTCCATTTTATGGAAGCAGCCTCTGGCTCCCCAGGGTGTGCCTTGAAGGCCTTCAAATAAATCCCTGCCTTTATTCCCTTACTCCTGTCTGGTCTCTGTTTCTGGGTGGCTGGGAGAAGGCATCACATCTCCTGAGCAGCCCTCAGCCAGCTGAGGACACCCAGAGCACGTGGACTGAACTCAGGACATGCACATGGAGACCCTGCCAGCCCCAAAATCTGCACATTTCTCCTGTGTGGCAAATAAAGAGGCACGCTCAGCTGTCCCTCAGCCCCAGGAAAAATCAAACTGATATTGGTGGGACCAAGAGCAGAACGTGGCCCAAGACAGGGCACAAAACCAGAGCTGAGCCAGATCCCCACCAGCTCTGAGGTCTGATACTCACACGAGTGCTGGGCATTCCTCTGCTCCTGCTCTGCCTCCAAGAGCAATTCCACTTCCATCCCATTTTCAGGGCTTTTATTCTGAACAGATCTGCTCAACAGAAGGAAAAAGGACAGGGTTTAGTTCCACAAAGTAATGATTAAAAATGAACAGTTCTACTGTATGTGTCAAACTACTGGGCCTATTACATCCCATTTTAAACAACACTACTACTACTACTAGTAGTAATAATAATAACAATAATTTTAAAAAATAATAATTTGAGCATAATAAGTTTTCCTCAATAGAAAAATCTAGAAATCAAAGCGACATTGTTTACATTTGGATTTTCATTAGATAAAAGACTTCCCATTTTAGCCTGGTTTCAGTACAAAAATAGCACCAGGGTAAGAACCAAAATCTCAATCTGTTCTATTTGTGTTAACAACAGTTCTAATTTCAGGCTGCCTCTTTCCTGCCCTACATTTTTCTATATTTCCTTTTGAGAGTTGTCCAAGATCACAGCCTTGAATCCAAAACTTTTACCATTTCCTTGTAGGTCCAGCATCAAATCCCAAGGATCAAATTATTTCCTGGAATTTAAGTGTCTCTACAATAGATCAAATACATCTTGGAGAAAAAGCTTCAGATCGTTTAATGTGTGCGTTTCTTTTAAGAATATGCAAATTTAAAGAGGAAATGTGAAATAATAACTTAGAGTGAGGCATAAATTAAACACTAGCTATTTTAAATTTTATATAAACTATTTATATCTTCTCAAATAGTGCATCACTGCTGCTGATACCATGAAGAAAGTGGAGGGAGTAATTCTCCAATAAGCTGGACAGTTAAAAGAATAAATGAGCTTTACTTGGAGAAGGAACAGGGAGAAAAGGAAATTCAGTGTATTTGAATTTCAGTACATCTGTGCTGAAGGGGAAAACTGCCCTTAGTCCATAAAAACCTAATTTTAATTGTAACTCGTGCCTGTGTGAGCTCACGGCCTCTCTTCCTGATGCATCCAAAGTATTTCAAGACAGCTTTTAACTAATAATTTTAAGCTGCTGTTTTTATGGCTTTTAAATTGAATTTCAGGTTTTATTCAAAAGCAGTTTCACACCAACTGGAAGTGAAACCAGGTGCCCTGTAAATAACAGACGTTTCTCAGCATTTCTAACCCAATAAAAATAGAGAACCTGCTCATCTGAATGGATGCCTTCTGATTTACAGAATGGACTGAACATTTATTTATCAGGTCTCTCTGAGAGCAGACTTTATAGAGCAAAATAAATCCAACACATAAAAGTCAACATTTACTAAGAAAGTATTTTAAAAGAGCAAATGCAAAACAGCTTTAAATCTGTTCTTCACCTCTAACGTTTCTGAGTGTTGATACAGATCATGACTTTTAGTTGTCATTTAAATAACTTCAGTCAATTCCCCTCAAACATCTCCCTCTCCCTGAAGCAAACAGGGCAGGGGCTGCTAAGCCCCTGCTGCAGCACAGCTGGGGTGGAGGACGACTGGAATTCTATAACTTATTTTTATTTCTCCCCAGCTCGGGGAGTGGAGAACACAGCGCAGAAAATGACATTTTCCTTCGCAGCCACGAGAGGGGAGCCTTCTCCTGCTGAAACTCAGGGAGAGCCCCTGGAACTGCTCAACACACGGAAAACATTGGGAGAGGGAAAGTCAGCTCCTTGGATTTAGCAGGGAAGTTTGGCATCATGTTCAAAGTCAGCAAATGCATACATCCCGTCAATTAAAAACAATCCAGCCAGCTTATAACCACACTAATTATCTGTGTGTGTGTGCTGCAGGCTCTTTGTTCCCGGGCTTTGACATGAAATATGAATTTCTGTAGGAGCCCTCGGTGCTTCTCCTCCCTCACACGAGGCCCGTGTGGGAGCAGGATGGATTCCCTGGGGCTTCTGCTGAAAGGCCACGGAGTCCAAAGTCACAGCTCCAGAGGCAAAGGCCGGGCTTGCTGCAGGCTGGGAGCTCATTAATTGTGGGCTCAGAGGTCAGGGCTGCTGTTCAGGCTCAGCAGGTCACTGTGTTCCTGGTTGGTGGCCACGTTCATCACCTGGAGATGAGATCTGCACCTGCAGGACGAGCAGGGGCTCTTCTTGCTGGGGGCTGAGGAGTCAGGGCTGGATCTGCAGCCAGCAGGAGAGAAAAACCCCTGTGCTGGCCCAGGGGTGCCAGAGCCAGGACCCAGCACCACTGCAGGAGGCCCTGGGGCTGCTTCTGGGGGCATCAACCAGCAAATCCCTGTCCTGGAGCCCGGGGTGATGCCGAGGTGGCTCTCTGGAGGGGAGGTTGGTGGCACAGGAGGGCTGATGTCCAACCCCAAACGTGTTTCTCTCTCCTCTGCTCCCCTGGCTCCTGGAGCTGCAGACCCAGCAGCTCTGTCACCACAAAACCAGAGAACCCCTGGTCCCAGAGGGACCCGGTGGGGTTTGCACCTCAGGCTCTGCTTTGGCAAGGCTGCTGTCCCCAGAGCACGGCTCCAGCACCACGAGGGTCCCCAGAGGAGCTGGAATGAAGCCAGGTGAGGTTTGAGGGGATGCTGCCAGGGCTGGCAGACCCAGAGCCCATCCCCTCTGACACTCACGTGCTGCAGAGCCCCGGGCACGGCTGCTGTGGGGTGGAACAGCTGGGACCTCAGTTCACACTGGCTGAAAGCTCAGGAGCACAAACCCTGTGAGTGGCTCAGCTGCTCCGTGCCTTTCCCAGCCCTGGCTGGGACTCCCTTGTCCCCTGACCACAGCGTGGTGTCCACGGAGCACAGACAGGCACATCCCTGCTGTCCCTGCACGTGTCCAGCCTCCCTGGGGTACAACCACAGCCCTGGGCAGCAGGAGACAAGCTCTGCTCCTGGGTTCTCCAAATTCATGGATTAAAGCTCACCCGAGGGAAGGAGCACTTCTCACTGTCAACATATTTTGTTTTCAGAGGAGGAACTGCGTGTAATAAAAATCTTCACTTGGAATTTGAAGAGCAAAATAATTGAGATCGTGCTCTTTATTTATCACCAGAAAGGGATGAGGTTTTAAAGCTGTTTTGTTCTGCTTTACAGTTGCTGTCAATTCTGACCTTTCCGTGTAACTCATCAGCAGTGTCTTATTTCTCCATCTTTAAATAAAGGGAAAGAAGTGATGAATTTTAACAAAGGCTTCTTATGCCTCAGCATTCTCAGAAGTCTGAGTTAAAGTAGCACTAAGAAAACCCTAAGAGCTTCAAAGTGTTTGACAAGAAGTTCTCACCGTCACCATTGATCAGCCTTTATTTGCACGATATTTCCTGCTTCATTACCCACAGGTTCTCCAGTCATCCGGGTAGAAAGGACCTGATATAAAAGTAAAAGAGAAAATCAAAGAATTCAATAAGTTAAAATGTTTGAGGCTTCTTTAAACAAGTATCATGAAGTACTAGTGACATTAAAAAAAATTCCCACCCTTTTCACACCTGGTGGAGTTTCTCTCACAGCAGAAATGCCTTTGCTGGGAATGACTGAACCTCTCCTTTCAGTCCATCTCCATCATTTTCCCAGGACACAGGCCCCGGCAGACTGAGGTGCTGTTCTGCCCCACCCCACAGCCCCAGGCTGGGACTGGTCCCTGTTTCACCCTCGGAGATGCAGGGAGGGGAGGCTGCACTGAGCACAAACAGAAATCCCAGAGAGGGAACGCCCAGCAGCTGCTCACTGCATCGCTCACCCACGGTTCCATTTCATTTATCCTCCAGACACTCGGGCCTTTTTATTTGGGCAGATGACCAGGCCAGCAGCTGGTGCAGCAGAATCTCCCTAATTCACCTCCTTGGTCCATTTCCATACATTTAAATTTCCATAATAAGCTGGGTAGATACTGAAAACTTTATCTCTCCTACCCAAGCAAAGCAATCTCAGAACTTCAGTTTGTGTAAATACCCACAAGCAAAGCTGCCTCTCCCTCTTTGGTCACCTCAAGAAAAAAAAAATCCCATTAATGCTATTGGTTTGTCACTTTTACTATCAGGTCAGAAATTCCTGTTTCTAACCATATTTCACTGTATTTACCAGTTCCTGTCTGCAGCCCTAACTGGAACCAAGCACGAGATAAACAAAACTCTTTGGCACTTGCAGAGATTTGTGGGGTGGGAGAAACTGCCCACCCTCGGAGAGAAACAAAGGAAATCTCATTAATATCCACGTCTGCAGGGAGGCAGAGGGTTCTGTTTCTCTGGATTTAGTCATTAATCTGTTTTTATGACTTTCATTATTATTGTCATCCATGCTTCTGCTACTTTATACTTTACCAAGTTAATTAATGCTAAAGATTAAAATGCAGATGCCTAAAACGTCCTACCAGGATTCGAGATGAAAAAACCCCCAGAATTCTAGAAATAAAGTTTTATGAAAGAACCAGCTCTGAAAGAACTGGTTGAGCAACTTTCTTGGCTGTCAGGAGCAAGGTCTGGGACCTCATCTTATTCTGAGGCAGAGTAGGAAAAACAAAGAAAAAAAATCTCCTGTTCTGCTAAAAAAACCCCTCAGAACTGTTTTAATAACATTTGCAATGTCCCAAAGTTGGAGATCTCCGTGCAATGAATGGTAAGGCAGCAAATATTTTGGGGCTTCTGAAAGCTCATAAAAAACAAAGCTTTATAATCTTACTTAACACTGAAATCTCAGCCTTCAGAGGTCAAAAATGGTGAGAAGAAGTGGTTAAATGAGGATAAACCTCTATACTGCACTTAAAAGCCAGTTGTACACCTGGGAAGAGCTGGATGAGAATTTATGAGGCTGCTCTGGAGGAACTCACCAGGCGTTCGAGCTGTTCCTGAAACACAACAACCCTGAGCTGCTCGAGGGGATGGGAGAAAGAAGAAGAAGAAAAAAGTCAAAAATGCTGGGGGGAATGCTAAATGCATAAATTGGCATATTTGCACCTATTTCCATTCTTTTCATATTTCTGAATTAATTTGGTCTTCATAAAAAAATAATGGCAGCCTCCGAGGGAGCTGCAGAGCATTTCAGGCCAAGGCACAGAGCATCTCAGAATGGTTTGGGCTGGAAGGGACATTAAACATCCCCCAGTGCCACCCCTGCCATGGCAGGGACACCTCCCACTGTCCCAGGCTGCTCCAGCCCCAGTGCCCAGCCTGGCCTTGGGCACTGCCAGGGATCCAGGGGCAGCCACAGCTGCTCTGGGCACCCTGGGCCTGCCCACCCTCCCAGGGCACAATTCCCTCCTAATCTCTGAATGAACCCCCTCTCTGTCAGACTGAAGCCGTTCCCCTTGTCCTGTCCCTGTTTCCCTGGTTGACCATTCCGAGCACGTACAGGGGCAGGGAGCTGGGGGTGGACTGGAGCCCGGCTGGCAGCGCGGCCTCTTCATTAGGAGAAGAGGGATGTGTAACATCTCCGAGTACTTAACTCCAATTAACTGATTAGCCCGAGGGAAGATCCCAGCAAACACGAGGCTGTCTGACGGCTGGAAGGCAGAGACTGCCAGCTGTCTCTGTTTGGAGTGCAGGGACCGTCTGGGCTCTCATTTTGGTGTTGGATTTGGGGCGGCTGAGGGGGAACTCCTGTGCTCAGCCTGGCAGGGGAGGCTGCTGCACAGAGTGACAGCAGATTTGGGGTGCCAAAAACGCACCTTGGGGTGCCCTGTGTGCCTGAGGAGGTGAGTGACTGCAGGGAGAAGAGCTGGAGGAGGAGAACGCGTGGCTGTTGGTGATAAGCGATGGCGAGGGATGGCTCTGGCAGGTAACTGATAACAACAAAAACAGCTCCCTGCTCAGAGAGGAGGCTTTTCATCCACAGCTCCAACAGCTCCACGCACTGCTCCCAATTATTACGGATATTTTCAAGGAGCAGGACAATTTCAGAGCTCCAGGGAATAATCTGCCTGTCAGGCTGCCAGCAGCAGCTATGGGCACAGCCTGGCACCACCAAACCAGTGCCCTCCTCCGTGGGCTGCACACACCTGGGCTGCCTCATGCTGCTCCTGGCTGTGGTTTTCCTCCTCTCCCTCCTTTTTTACCTTCCCCTCTTGCTGCTGCCCAGGTTATAGGGCTGCCTCAATGATCTCAGAGCTCTTCTCCAGTCCGTGGTGTGAAACCCTCGG
>VYXC01008880.1:291649-385274 GCA_013397175.1 Platysteira castanea
GCCCACGCCTGCCCAGGGGTGCCCACACCTGCCCAGGGGAGCCTCACCCGGGGCTCAGCAGGGAGAGGGGGGCACAGGGCTGGCACAGGGGCAGTGGCAGGGCCAGGGACTGTCACTTCTTGCACAAGATCTGGAGGAAGAAGTGTGCAGCTGCCACGGGAGCCCTGTTCTCAGAGCTCAGCACCCCACCTGAGCAGTATTTTGGGCAGGGAGCCTGGGCCTCCAGCACAGAGAGCACCCCAAGGGCTCGGGAGCTGCCGAGAGATTCCTTCCCCCCCCTGCCTCCTCTCAGACTCCGCTGGGATCTGTGTCCTGCAGGAGGTTTCAGCTGTTCTGATTAAATACTTAAACTCCCCGTGTCTGCACCAGGAGCGAGGCCTTGGCTGAGGCTGGGACTGTCAAGTCTGATTCCTACATTTTTCTATTAAATTTACTGTCTTGTTTCACTGCTTTACCTCATATGACACTTTTACTTTTCTTTCCCAGGGTTCTTTTAACAGCACTATTGATTCAAATGGATGCAATAAATCGTTTTCAAAGGAACATGTTCCTGTTTAAGATCAAACCAGAACTCTGAGCCGAGTTAATTGTCTTAAAAGGTGTGCTTAGGATCAGTGGAGAAAAGTTTCTTTATGGGATCAGATTGTGATCACAGATTTAATGAGACCTGCATGGTATAAGACAGGACAAATCTGGCCTTTAATATTTACAGCTCTCCAATAACTCTTAGCAATTAGTTTTTAAATAGCAGCAGCAATATGCACACTATTACTTACTGTGAAAGCTTCAAACATTTAACACAGGGTAGTTTTCCTATAAAAATAACTTTTAAACTTTGACAGAGTAAGACAGAAATGAAATACTAGAAATATCTTCCTATGAAGAACATGAATGTTGTTTATCCCAAGCCATCCTGTGTCCAAACCACATCATGTCCATGTCCTCCAGACTCAATTTCCACAGACATTTCAAGGTTATATACAGGCTACATTAGATTGCTGGGATGACAGGGATGCAACACAACCCTGTTAGAGAAAAAAGGCCAGAAGAGAGCCTGTCCTGCCTCTAAGCAAATAATTTATGCCAGGCAACACCCACTGCAGCGATGCAGCAAACACTGCTGGCAGGGAAAGGGACAACAATCCCAGGAAGATAAACAATTTCCAAAACATCCTGCTTAGCTGGGAAGCAAACCCACTCAGAGCTCAGAAAATGATGTTCTGGCAACAAACACAACCTGTAAAACAGGGGCACTGCAAACTCACCCAGTGCTGCAGTGTCCAACCCCCAGGGCCAGGACAGCTCCTGGTTCTCCCTCTGGCAGTCCCCAGAGGAAAGGCTTCTCAAGAGGCCAAGTCAGGGTTCACAAAAATTGTTTTTGAGAACATTCTCGTTGGCCAAAGTCATTAAACTTGCAAAAACCTGCCAGCACAGCCTCTGTCAAACAGTTCCAGCAGCAATTCCTTCACTAAACACCTCTTCAAGCACAAAATAATTCACATTTCACCCCTCTCATCCCGCACCAGGCTGGCACTGCAGGAGCTCGGGGCAGTATTCCAGAATTGGGAAGCTGATCTGCTGCCAGCTGAAGGAACCTGGGCAGGCAGGTGTGAGGCCTGTCACACACTTCTGGCTCTGTGCTCATGCTCCTGCAGCCACGGGAATCCCTCAGCACTCCCTGGCCAGGCACGCAGAGCTCTCTGCCTGCCACCTGCTCCTCAAACAACCCGGATTTGGGGAAATCTCACTCACAAAAAGTGCTGCTCCTCAAGGGTTCCAGTGGCTGCGAGGTGCCCAGAAGGGAAGGAGGAATTTGATTTGCTAACTCAAAGAAAAAGCTGCTTAACAACTGCATTCCAGTGCAGCCCAAAATCCACTGATAACCCAGCCCACAGCGATGCCTTTGGGGTTATCCCTGCAGGAGCACAGCACGCTGACCTAGGGCTGAAAATATAAACTCCTTTATTTCTCCTCTGAAGGAGGCAGAGGGCAAAGGGTGTTTGGAGAAAATATTCTCCTCTGCACTGGCAATTCAGTTCCCTGGCACCCTGAAGCAGGGAGGGACGGGGAGGGTGGGTACAGGGAGATCATTCTCCCTCCCCAGGCCTGCTCCACGCCCACCCCGGGGTGGCTGAACTACAAAATCTCCCATTTGTTATAAATTTCTACCTCCTGGCTCCTCTGCATCTCTCTGTAGTGCACAGGAGCATTTTAATGCGTGCAATCCTTAAATGTCAGTGTAATGGGAAGCAGATGAGTCTTTTATGACAGCAATTTTTCTTTCGTTTTTCCTGCTAAAACTATGCAGTGGGAATAAAAAAAAAGATTTAGATGGTGAAAAGTGCGGTTTAGATCAGCCACCACAATAATTCTGCCTTTAGCCACATGAGGCTCATCAGTGCATTCAGGCCCCAGCCTCCTTCCAGAGTGCCCTGATGCAAACTGAGCTCGTGGAGCTGAATGAGAATTCCTCGTTAGTGCTGCCCAGCCCTTCTGCTCATCAGGCTTTGGTACAGACTCGGTTTTGGGCTGCTGCAGCTGCCTCAGCTCTCCCGGGCACTGCAGGGGACACCAGAGCTGAGGGACAGAGCCTGCCCAGGCAGCAGCACAGCCCAGGCTGCAGCACTGGGGAGCAAAAACCATTTTTATCCTGTTCCTCCTCCTACCTCGCTTCCAGAATTTTGTACGTGGCGCTCGCAGAGCCTGCAGAAGGAGCCAGGGATTTAATGAGCATTTGAAAGTTAAATAATTTGTAGATGTGACTGTTCTGAAGCCTCTGTTTGCAGAGAGCCAAAAAAAGCAACGTCTCTGCGTGCAGAGGAAGTTGAACCACTCCACATGTACCCAAAAATCTCTTCAGAAAGTCCTGGAAATGCCAATTGAGCCAGACAGGCACCAGTTTGGGAAGGTCACAGACTCAGGACATGTTACAGCTAAGGGATGGAGGAATTTGAAATTAACTGATATCACCTCCCTCCTGCACAAGCACACGAAATAGATTTTCTTTGCACCCTTTTGAAAACAACTTTTCAGACATTTATCACACTGTTATTCAGCTGTATCATGGTAAAGCCTTTAGGTGTTTCTCCTGTCAGGCTGAGACAGCACAGAGCTCAGACTTTAAAGCAAAATTATAAGTCATAGCATTAAAAGGAGAAAACCCACAGAAGTAGTAGGAAAAAAACGAGGCAACATTTCAGCAGGCCGTGCTGACTTGTAGATCACCAGGGATGCTTTTCTTCTGTCTGGACTGAGGATCCACTCCTCTGGTGAAGAGGGGAACCCCTCCCTGTGCCGAGGGCCGCTGAGGAGAGCTCCAGCTGCACCTTTCTGCCCATCTCAGCAGCTGAGGTGCACAGGGTGGAGCTGGCACCACTTCAGCACCTGAACTCACAGCCCTCCTTCAAAAGCTCAGGGAAGATGCCTTGAATAGTGACATTCCTTATCACTAAAATCGGGAACTGGCTCCCAGATCCTCAGTAACGCTTCCAAATTCAGCTCTCAGCCTAGGACAGAAGCATCCCCAGGGATCTGCCCTGATACCCTCAGGGATTGCCCAGCTGCTGAGCACCAGCTCAGGGCTCTGGCTGCTCCAGAGCTGCTTTGGGCAAGGACCACGAGCTCAGGCTGGATGTGAACGTGGGGATGGAACACCCGTTAGAACCAGAGCAGCCTGGTGAGGAGCTGCTCAGGCCGTGTCCTCTGGAGCTGCTCTGGCTGTGAGCAGAGGAGCCCAGGCTGCTGTCCGGGAGGTGTCTGATGTGAGCAACACAGAGGGGACAATTCTGACCGGGCTGTGCCTCCCAGATCTGCCACTGGGGAGAAGCATCTCCCCAGGATTCACAGGGCACCCGCAAGTCCCCCAGGAGGGCTGGGTGCTCTTCTGCCCGGGTCACCCCCGCCACGGCTGCTTGGGCAAGAAACCACCCACGAAGGGCTTCTGCTCCAGAGGTCACCACTGCCACACCAGCCCTGCACACAGACAGAGCCATAAACGCCTAGAAAACGCCATCTTCAGATTTCCAAC
Organism: Platysteira castanea; assembly: GCA_013397175.1. Lineage (NCBI taxonomy): Eukaryota > Metazoa > Chordata > Aves > Passeriformes > Platysteira > Platysteira castanea. The sequence continues at coordinate 295,677 of VYXC01008880.1, forward strand.
GTGTTTGAAATAAAAGCATCAGGATCAGGATTTGATCCCGCGTGTCCGTCCTGACTTTTCTCCGACGCTCACCTGAGATTTTGCCACACAGATAATTTCTGTTTCCAAGGCTCGCCGCCTGTTCAGCAACGTGAGGTGAAATAATCCAGTAATTATCCTTAGCTTTTCTACATGCCCAGAGAGAAATTAGTCATGAAATTACAACTTAGGAGAAGGAGCAGACAGGAGCTGCTTTGTCCACGCACTGCAGGAGGGAGAACCTGCTCAGAGCCCCAGCCTGGCAAAAACTCACCCTTCCTTATGCTCTGTCTACTCAGGAGAGCTCAGGAACCACTTGAGGAGTTGGTTTAACCCCTCAGGTAATCTCTGAAGTAGTTGTAATTAAAAATCTGCCTGGAACTGAACAAATCAGCATCAACCCTTCAGACTCTGAGTGAGAAGAGGGCTCCTCTATGGTTTGATAATTAGAGGGTGGCTGATAGAGAAAAGTCACGAAGTTGAATAGATGATCTGTTCAACACAGCGTATTTTTAATTTCCCCTGCCTTGTTTGTGACTAAGATCTCCCCAGTGCTGAGCCACCTAAGCCGCAGCATTATTCACATGCACAATTGGAACAAAGCAGCAAACAGCTCAAATTAATTCCCTATAAAGCCAGAACAAATTGTATCATTTGCAATGCAAATGGGATTTCAAGCTTCATTAACATCTTCTTCAGGATCTGGTGCCCCAGTAGTAGGACAGAGTGATGCTTTCCCAGCTCCAAGACAGGTGCCAAGCCACCCCTTAGTTCCTTCTGCCAGGGAAGGAAACAGGAACACAACAAGCAGCAAAAGCCACCAGTGGCAGCAGAACTTGCTCTGCTCCCATTTGAAAGTTTAATTTTCATTTTGGTGGAGCAAATTCCTGGTGCACCCAAACATTGCCATTTCTTCTGCCTTTGCTTAAATAACTTCAGATCACCGCAGTGAACCGGGATGAAAATGGGAATTAATTTCCTCAAAAACAACCCAGACCCCCGTGAGCTTCCTTTTACTCTCAGGCCTGAAAATGAAATCAGATTGTGAGATAAAACCTTTGTACGAATGGAGATGTGAGATAAGAGCTCCAGGATTTGGCTGTTCTGCTTCTTCCTGTGCATCCCTGGTGCTTCCAGCAGAATCCAGCCCCTGGGACAGCAGCATTGAGGGGAGGGCTGTGGAACACCCAGATTTTGTGGCAGGAACAAGCCGTGCCCATGGCAGGGTCACCAGGACAGCTCCAGCCCTCTCAGAGCACACAGGGGGCCCCGTGGGAGGCCACTGCTGGCTGTAGGATGTTTAATACTGAGTAATTACATTTCATGGAAGATACAGGAACAAACCCTGATGGAAGGTTTGGAAACACAGCATTAGAGAGGTTTCAAGGCTGCCTACAGAGGGAACTCCCCTGGTTGAGTTGGTTTGTGGAGTCGGGCTGATGCAGTTGCAGCAGAGCAGCTTTTCACAAGGGTCACTGATGCATTAACTCTGTGTAACACGGATATTTTCGTGCACTTTTGACACTTATTAAACTCATGCACGTTTATTTGCATAACTGGAGAAGTCCTCCCTTGCAAGCAAACCCCAGGGGAGGCTGGGCAGGGCCTGGGAATGCCAGATTGTGATGGAGTGGCCACGAGGGGTCCTGCTCAACCCAAAACGGTCTGAACCTCCCCCAGCTCAATGTGCCAAAATGCAAATGAAAACATGCACAAAGCTGGGTACATAGATGCACACGCTAAATTTAGGCAATGCAAATATTCATCTGATTCATCTGCCCGGGGAGTGCCAGCACAGGGATAAATCAATCCTTTGGCTCAGGCCACAGCAGCTCTGGGTGAGCCCAAACACCACCCGTGCCCAGCACAGCTGGGCCAACACCCTGACCCAGCCAGGCTGGGCACTGCTGGGGCACTGCTGAATTCCTGCAGAGTCCTGTGCTCAGCCAGGCTCTCCCTGGGTTTGTGGCACGCTCTGGGGGCACAGCCAGGGCTGGGAGAGCCCCTCTGGCAGCGGGGAGCCCTGAGTGTCCTGGGGAGCCCCGAGCATCCTGGGGAGCCAGGCTCTGCCAGCGCAGAGGGCACAGACCCAGCCCTGCGGGCAGTGCCAGGGCCTGGGCAGCAGAGCAGGGCCAGCAGCTGCCCAGCTGTGGCTGAGGGCAGCCCCATGGAGGCTCCTGCACTGAGCCTGGGGCACTCCCACAAAAGGTTGGTTGTGCAGCCCACCAGGGGCACTTCTGGGAGAACAAAATTCTGAATGGGGAATAAACCCAGGTTATAGGCACAGATAAACATTTGCCTTTCTGCGTGTTGGACTTGGAGCAGCAGGGCTGGAGTTCAGCCACTCTGGGAGCTGGTGTGTCCCCTCGAACCATCCCCTGTCCCAAACTGTGACCCGTGGGTTTCTTCTCCCAGTGAAACCTGTCCAAACCCGGGCAGGCTGAGGGGGTGAGTGGCAGAGCCCTGGGTGTGAGGGTGCTGCCAGGGCACAGCCCTCACCCCCTGCTCCCTCCCAGCCCTCCTGACATCCTGCTCTGACAGCTGGAGCAGAACAGCCTCACTCAGCTCCTGCGTTGCTCCTTGAGTCATCTCTCTTTATTTTCCTGACAAATGCAGCCTCTCCAGCTTCTCAGCGCTGCCGAAGCAGCCCGGGGAGCAGATCCCCCTGCATGCATCACCTGATGCAGCACGGCTCTCTCTGCCAGAAGCTGCTCCTGAAGAAAGGCAGATGCAGACAGATAAGAAGCAGCTGGGAGAAAAATAAAGTCCTGATGTCTCATCTGACACTCGACCTTTACCTTCCCATTTGAGAGGTCTCCTTTAAATCAACACGAGGCCTTCCCCAATGCACGCATGCCATTGCTCTAAAATCTTCTATAATCATATCTGGTGAACAAACATGAGTCATGAACAAAACTCTGAAAGCAAAAAAGGCTTCAAAATTAATCTACGTAAGCATCACATTACCCTCAGTGCTGTCTAAATTCTTCCTATAACTCACTTTTGGCATTTTACAGATGAAGATAAGGGACACAAAGAGTCCAAGTGGCCAAGCTGCCTCAGGCTATGGGGAGATTATGGAAGGAGAAAAACAAACCCTTACTGAGGGTCAGCTGAAAATGATCCAGTGACCTGCGGGCAGGGAGAGGTGCAGAAAGCAGGGAAAGCTGGGGAAAGTGAATCCCTTTTTTTTCCCCTTTAGAAAATATTTGAAACTGAAGCATCCAGACCCGGGGGCTGCGGGAGGTGGGGCTGTGAGGAATCCAAAGTTCTGCCCCTGCCATTTTCCTGTCAATTATTTGTCCAAAGAAGCCCAAGGTCTGCAGGCAGGAGACAAGGAAAGGATGGGGAGTTGTCAATGCTGGAACCACAGCTGGAGCTGGAGTGGAAGGCGTGCAAGGCCTGCAGTGAGCAGGGGAGGAATCTGAGCTCCAGGAGATGCTGCTGCAGCACAGACACCTCGCAGAGCTGTCCTGGTGGGACACCAGGCCCCTCATCCACCACTTCTGACCCCCAGAAAGTACCAATGTGAGCACTCTCCAGTCTCCACCAAGTCCCCTGGAAACAGGTCACCACTTTTTTGTCGGATTAGACCTAAAAGGCATTATACATATATTTATTTCCATCTGTTTTATAGCCTTCATCACCATAGTAACTTCTCCTCCTGTCAGCGCTGCACGGAATCTCCCCGCACTCAGAAGAGGTAAAACACATTTTCCCCATCAGCTCTCAAGGTTCCTGCACCATTTTCACAAGCCAGGAGCACCTCCTGGTTTCCCAAATCCTGTGTGCTGGGGGTGCCTGCTGATCACCTGGGCCCGGGGCAGGGAGAGGAAGCTCTCCTCCAGCAGGGCACCAGAAATGGGCTGTGCTGGAGCACAGCAAAGAGCACTGTTAATGCTTGCATTCAGCTCCCTCTCAGGCCAAGTCAACTGCTCTGAATATTGGATTCTTTTCTGATGCTTAAACTAAAAAAAAAAAAGGCAAGATAGAGAATATGAGTCCAAAAAGAGGCTGCAGGCACCAGTTGCTGCACATAATCACTGAAAGCCGTAGCACTGTGAATATATTTCTGATTATGTTTCAGTTTTTCATTATTAAAAATGGGCTGCAGTTGATTCATAGTTTTGCTGCAATCAGCTGAAAGCCAATTACCATCACAGCACCAACCACTCCTGAGGCAGACTCCCAGGCTGCCAGGGAGAAATCCCACTGTACTCCCAGAGCTCTCCTCCTCCCCAGTGGCAAACAGCTCATTTGTTTGGGAATTTCCTACAAAACTTTGTACAGAGGGAAATCTGCATCGCCTGGGCTACTCCTCAGAGCTGGATTTTTCCTTCCCAGAGGGCTCAGACCCTGCCCATGGCCCTGCATCCCAGCACCAGCAGAGCACTAATCCATCCCAGCTTCTCCTGGGCTCCTGCAGAGCCACCCACGGCCCTGCCCACACCCCACCGAGCCAAAGCCTCCTCTCCCCTGCTTTTCCCTCCTCTTTCAAGGCAAACCTGTTCTCAACGAGCTCACCAATTTTCATTAGAAACACCGTGGGGTATCAGCAGGGCGGGGAACAACGTTTATATTCTTGCCAGGCATTCAGCAGGAGCAGCAGGAGCAATAATGACTTGTCACTCTGCCCATCCCTTCTCCCTTCCCTCCCTCCAACCTGTCACTTTGCTTTGGGATTGCCCACGCAAAGAACCAGGAAATTACTTCCATTTTCCCTGAATATTAGACAATTTATCCGTGCTTGTACCTTTGGTGGAGTCTTCCTACAGAATTACAGCCCAGAGGGTGTTGGTTAAGTTGTAAAAAGAGCGTGGCAAGAATCCACAACTCATGACACCAGTCGTGTGCTCTAGCTCTAATTAGAGGCAATTTGCATCTGCTACATGCTTATATTTGTGCCAAAAAGCAGCTCAGGTTCAGAAAGAAGGTAGATCTGTGCATCAGTTCGAGTTCAGGATGCAGAGAGGGGTTAGCAGGAAGGGGCAGGAGAGAAATGGAGCCACACTTCATGTCCCTGTCCTTCTTTGGAGGTTGTCAGTGAAGTCACATCTCCATTGGCAACATCACAATCGTCTCCACAGCAACAAATGTGATGCTGCAGATCACTGAAATATCTATTTTTGAAAAGGTAGGAGGAAAACACAAATGTGGAGCATGTAGGGGTTGAACAGCCACACAAGCCTAATGACTATAATGGGAGCTGCACAAAAATACTAAGAGAGGAGCTGAGCAAAATCACCCTCTGAAAATTTCTTCCTGGACCCCTCTTAACATCTCAGAGGCAAAGATAGCAAAGAAGTGCCAGAGGCAGCCAAATTCCCCATGATCCCCGTGGTATCCCTGTCTCTGCTGGATGCTCCTGGTCCCACAAAGCCAAGGGAGGCAGGGGCAGGAGAGGAGCTGGGAATGGGATCCCTGTGTGACTCTCAGGGTGATGGGGACCAGCTGAGCAAAGGACAAGCCAGGGGTTTACACTGGGTTAAAGTGCAATTACTCCTGAGAAAAAGGACCTTAAAAGGACCTAAAAAGGATTTGCATCCATAAAACACAAGGGGATTGAAGTGAAAGGAAATTTATTTTCCAAGTCTAATCTAGATGTAGCCCAAGGCTGTGAGCAGCACTGCCCTCAGGTTCCTTTGGCTGCTGCTAAAGCTCCTAGGAAGTTTCTGCTATGATTTGTGCCATCCAAGGTTAAAAAACACCTTCAGCTTAGCAGCTCTTGGAAATGTTTCTAACATTTTGGACAGAACCCTTAAGAACTCTTCAAATACAAGGGAGTGTGAATCCAGAATCTCTTTGACAGACCTGGTGCTAAACCTTCCTGCTCAGGCCAGGGCTCTGAGCAGCTGAGATCCCAGCAGCTTCTCCTTAGCAGGGCACTCCTGTGAACATTTGGGAGGAAAAACCCCTTCTCTGCCCCTCGAGGAAACGGCCACGGGCGTCGGGGAGCTGCGGCTGTGATGAAATTAATTCTTCCCTTCTCAGGCAACTCTCTTGAAAAGCCATTTCCTCACGAGATGCAGGAGGGCTTCCCTCGAAGGGGGAGGTGGACACAGCCTCTGCTCCTCCAGGCTCGGGGTTCTGGAGCTCCAGGGGTGCCTGGGCAGCGCTCTCGGGCACGGGCTGGGATTGCTGGGCTGTCTGTGCAGGGCCAGGGCTGGACCAGTGACCCCTGTGGGTCCCTTCCAACCAGGACATTCCGTGACCCTGTGGTGTTTACCAAAGTCCCCAAATGCTTGGAAAACGAGCGTGTGGGGTAAGAACAGACTTGGGCAAATGAAAGCACCAGCGATGCCTCCAAATCCCTTCCAGCACATTCCAGCCATCACTGCTGTTCCCTGCCTTTGTGAACTGCAAATTGTAACCAAATTTAGGCAAAACAGAACCCTAAGAAGAGGAAAAAGCTGTGTTTAAACTTCATAGAGGAAGTACAGTGCTGTAAATATTTTTAATTGGTGCTGTGAGTTATGTTTTCTGCTGCTTTTGCTGTGCCCTGTGTGTGGTTTGAGATCAGTAGTTTATCACTGGAGCTGGCTGAAGGTTTCACTGAATGCACACTAACAAGAACCAGGATATGAGAGCACCATAAATAGTGCAGAATAAATGGGAATACTTTTCTCTCCACAAATAATATATCTTTCTTCAAAACGAGTCTCTCTGCTCTGGCATGACAACAGAATTTGATTGTCTTCAGTCTATTTGGAACAAACCCCAACCCTCAGAAAATGCCAGTTTCTCAAAAAACAGAGTAATGTATCAATTTCTGAAAAGGGATCACCTGGAAATATTTTAGACCCCCTGGAAGGGCTTTCAGAGAATTTAGGGATTGTGCCACATCCACTCTGCTGCCCAGGGGTGTCCGGACCCAGATCTGGACTCCTTTTCTCTCTGGATCAGCCTAGAGGGTGCCCTCACTCTGGGAAGGTGCCTTATGCAGAGCAGCTGGGTCTCCCTCAAAGCTCTGGAAGGCTTCAGCCTCACCGGCAGCACAGCTCAAACATTTTTTATGCCGCAGCAAAAATATTTTTTTGGGATGGGAAATCAATTTCCTTCCCAATTCCATTTTTAAAGAGCAAGTCAGAACAAACCCACCTACTGCTTCCTTGGTGCTCTTAGAGGCTCCTCTTCCTCTGCATCTTGTAAGAGCTGCGATTCAGAGATGAACAGAAAATGGGATGGACCAAGGATTGGCACAGGACTGCTCTGCTCTCTCAGCTGTGCCTGCACGGGAGAGGAGGGCAGCAGGGAGAGCCAAACCTCCCCAGTGTCCCTCACAGAGAGCCCCCAGCAGCATTAACCCCTCCCAAACCAGGCCCATGGGGTGATCTCTGCACTCAGAGCCGTGCATCGCTTTTTGGAAAGTGGGGTCACCCCCTCAGCCAGCCCAGGGTGCAAAGAGATTCCCCCTTCCTGACAAGAGGTATTTAGAGATCTACGTCCCTCCTGGCAACATTATTTTATCTCTTCTTTTTACACTGATAACAGAACATTAGCATGCACAAGTGCAATTAATATTTTATTATTTTCCTATCTCATAAAATATAGAAATTTAAATCACCAAGGAATTAGAGGAATGAGAGGAGCATTATGTTTAAGCAGCTGCATCATGTGGTTTTCATCATGTAATGGGACATGTTTAATGCAGTTTTACACAGCAGCCTCTCATCATTTACATTTGCCTCTGGCTTAATATACTGTGCCATCCTGTTTAGGTTTGTTCCAGCGGGATGTAGACATTTCCCAGGCAGCATCCCATGAATCACACCTGGAACATGGAAATTGGCAATCTGCATTTCCATACATCACCTCCGTGCTTCTGCCTCTCAGCCTTAAGGTTTGGGGTTTTATTTAGGAGTGTGCCATGTGCTCCTGTGAGAATGGGCAGCCAGGACAGCAGAGTGGGAGCTGCTGGGAGGTTTCAGCCTCGCTCTTGGTCCAGGAGTCACCGAGCTGGGGAGCACACAGGGGTCTGACATCCATCCTGTTGTTAATAAAACATCTAAGTGTCTTTCTCTAAAGATAATGAAGTCAAAGGCTCCAACAGAGCTGGGAACTCACCCCCAGCGTTCCAGGGACTTTGAGCATGGACAGCAGCAAAGAGCAGAGCTCCTGGGGCTGGCTCAGCTGGGACATCACAGGTCCCAGGGAATCTTTCTGCCTGGGCAGGACCCTGCAGGGCTGGGAAGCCCCCAAAGAGCCCCATCTGAATGTCCATCAGAGCAGTTTCTCCTGGAGACAAGCAGGAGCTCAGCCCACGCTCAGCTCTGTTGACTCAACGTGTATTTTTAAGCCCACAGCCACGGGCAGATTTCGCAAGACAGGAGATGGCTGCACATATTAGGGAGCTGTCAAGGAACAGCCACCCTCACACAGCAGCTTCCCCTCGGGACAGTGGGGCTGTCGGGAGTGCAGAGCTGGGAGCAGGGAGTGTGGAAATGCTGCGTGGCCCTTTCCAACCCCTTCCAGGGCCACTGTCTCTGGGACTTCCACCCAGAGTTGGTGGCCAGCAGCTGAGGAACAGCCAGGAAAGAGGTGGGAGCCCGGAGCTTCCCAAGGCCTGGAAGGGAGGGAGGTGCTGGGGAGGCTCCATGAGGAACAGGCAGGGCCAGGGCTCTTCCCAGGGGCATCACTGAGCACCAGGGATGGGGCAGCGAGGACCAAACACGGCTTTTCCCAGCCTACAAGTGAGGAAAAGATGTCTGTACACATTTCTATCGCCCCAGTCTGGCTGCTCTGCTTCTTCAGACCACGAGGGTTTGAAGGATCACCAGCAGCTTGGGGCCCAGCTGGGATCTGTGCAGCCCCAGGTGCTCTGGGGAGCCCTGGGCACATCTCAGTGCTCAGACACAAATCCCACCCGGGCAGTGCTGCTGCAGCAGGGGAGCAGGGCACTGCCCTGCCCTCAGCACGGCAGGGACAGTCACAAATGGAGACAGATGCCTTGAAAACCTGCTTTCCACTGCAAACATGAATTCAAGAGCACGCAGGGAGTGTTAGGTTTAGTATCCGATAAAACAAGAATAAAATTTATGGGGATTTCTTTAAAAATCACCTTTCACGGGCATTTTTATGCAGGCAGAGTTTCTGATGTACAGAGGTTCACTTTAGGAGATTGCAAGTACAGAGATCTCTGATCTCTTTCATCTTCTTTCATTAAAAATCAGCAGTTGTGCAGGGTTGAAAGTTCTCAAAGATCTCATTAAACTGGGCAATGCCAGAGGAGAAATAACAAACAGTGTTCACAAGGATAAGGTTTTGCTCTCATTATGAACTTCACACTCTCCTCTCAATGCTGGGTTTTCATTCTGCCCCTCTGGCACTTTCTGGCTCCTGTTCATTTTGATGTTCTTAGTCTTAATTTAAATCTCAATGCAGTGCAATCTTTGTTATGCCATATCATATACAAATCTTGTTTGGGAGTTGATTTTTTTTAATAGGCATGCCAAGGCATGGCTTTCATAAAATCTACCTAAAATGTTCTTCATACTTAAATAACAGAGTTACGAAGTCAGCATAATGGTAGCAAAAGAGGGTGAGAGGGAGGAAGAAAAAAAGGAAATTAAACAGGTAATAAAAGAGATTTTCAGATGAGATTTGGAATAAAAAGCAGTGCCAGGAAGGCATTTCAGTGGAAGGGAACTACCCCATGTGTCAGGCACTGCAGAGGAGGAGGTTCTGGTGTAAATCTTACACCTGAGTAAAGGAGTGCAGGCAAATAATCACAAGCTCCAGAGAAAAGCAGCAGGGCCAGGGTGGTTTGGGGATGAAAGAAGAGCCTGGAGAAGGATGTGGCTGCACCCCTGTGGCACGTCCATAATGGAAGGGGCATGGGGAGTGTGTGGAGAAAGGTCTGAGTTCTCAATGAGGCACCAAAACTCACGGGCAGTGTCCTTAGATACAGCTAAATCTGCATCCAGGACGTTGTGGAGGTGGACATTTGGGACAGGGGAATTTCAGACTGAGCACCCCTGGCCAAGGAAAGGGAAGAAAGTCAGGAATGGCAGCAAGAAATGGGCACTGCCCTCAACAAACCCCCTCCTGATGGTGGTGTGAGACCTCGGACCTCTCTGACCCCTTCAGACTTCCAGAGCCTTTATTGCTAATCTTTTAGCAATTAAAAATGACACATTGCATAGACTCCATGCTCGAGCTGCCTCTAACTTTGGTTAAAAAAGGAATGGTCTGACTCAGTGCTTTGCCCAAATCCCTCCATCCTCACAATGAAATGAAAACTTCAAAATCACAGCCTGTTTATTCCAGCCATTTAACCAAGTCAGGGGAAGCAGAAGAACAGCAAAAAAAAAAAGAAGCTGAGGGACAATGAAGACGTGTTAAAAAAACCTGAAACTGTGCTGTCAGTGCAGCCACCCTCTGAAGGAGCCTGCCCTCAGTGGCTGCAGGGATGGCTCCCATTTCATTCCTCAGAATTCCAAAAGATAAACCCCAGCTTGCAGTGTCAACACAGGCACGGCTTCCCGGGCTGTGAGAGGGAGGAGGCAGAGGAAGGATGGTCCTTGTGCAACACTCCTGCAATCACTGCAGTTAATCCTCGAGCCCCTTCATCAAAACTCATCAAGAAAGCAGAGTTGATGAAATCAGAAGAAATATTGCCTGAGTAACTCTTGAGATGGGCTTGGAGATTTTTGCGGTGTTATTAAAAAATGATCAGGGCAAATCCTGATCAGCTTATAATAATATCAGGTATAATAATCCACATCGTTTTAGTCCTCACAAAAAACAACTTTTCAGCACTTGTAGGATTAAATATTTCACACAAAGGAAGAAGAAAATGGACACTGGCCCTACACAGAGCAGAATTCTCTGGGGAACAAACTTTCTTATCAAGTTTTATGAATTTTCTCCTTCCAGACACATTGGGGGCACAGGTTTTTCTATGGTAAGAGAATCTCCACTTCCAGCCTGGGTAGGAACCAGGATTTACAGAGAAATGTGGAAATAATTAAAGTAGGGGGAAAAGCTACTCATGTTTTAATTTCATGCTCAGGTTCATTCAGAGTTTAAGATGAAGGGATGAGTCACCAGTTCTTATTTTATTCAAACCCAGCCCCTGAGGAGTGTTAGATTACACCGAGTTACAGCCTGTGCTCTGGCAAGAACCAGTCTGGGGTATTGGCTGCCATTTTTCTGATCCCTCATCTTTGAGATTTAGCCCAAAATGCAGCAGCCCCAAGCTGAGGCTGAGCCAGACTCAGCCCCTGCCAGGCACACCCTGCACAAAGAACGGGCTCCAGAGGCTCCCAGCTCTGTCTGGGACATGCAGAGCTGCTCACAGAACTCAGCCTTTAGGGTTATTGGTTGTGACAACCTACAGGAAGCACTTCCAGCAGCACTTGATGGAAAAAGAAGGAGCTGCTTGTCTGCCTCACCAGCCCCTTCCCCTCCCATGGTGACGCCACGACCTCAGGGGAGAGAGAAAACTGCTGGATGTTGCTTAGAACAGGATTAACCACAACTTCTGAAGTTCAGAGAGTGACCTTTCCCAAAATCCACGGTTTTCTGACAAAAGCACTTGTAAATGAGTAGGGGCTTGGCTGTGTTTAAAGGTTTTGGAGGGGGGGACATTGGCCTTTTCCCTGCTCTGCCTCAGCAGCTGCACCAGAGACATTTCCCCAGTGCTGGGCAGGAGTTCTGCTCCTGTGCACAGGCTCCTGCGAGCCTCATCTCTTTTCCTTCCATGTGCTCCTTCAAAAGATTGTTTTTAAGATGCAGCACAATCTGGGATCAGAAAACAGGAAAACAAAGCCAAAATCCTCACTTTTGGTACCTTTCACACCCCAGCTGGAGGTTGTGACTGTCCTTTAAGAATATGACTGGTTTTGAACCACTGCCCTCAACAAACCCCCTCCTGATGGTGGTGTGAGACCTCGGACCTCTCTGACCCCTTCAGACTTCCAGAGCCTTTATTCCTAATGTTTTAGCAATTAAAAATGACACATTGCATAGACTCCATGCTCGAGCTGCCTCTAACTTTGGTTTGAAAAGGAATGGTCTGACTCAGTGCCTTGCCCCAGTCACTCCATCCTCACAATGAAATGAAGACTTAAAAATCACGGCCTGTTTATTCCAGGCATTTCACCAAGTTAGGGGAAGCAGAAGAACAGCAAAAAAAAAAGAAGCTGAGAAAGAATGAAGACTTTTTTTTAAAAAAAAAGACTCACACCTCGATTGTGGCTTTGCCAGCTCAGAAAACAGCTGGTTTCTGGGGGCCCTGATCCCTGGCCTTGCTCAAGCAGTGTCACCATGGTGCCTGCCTGTGCTCCCTGGGGGGAACCCCAGCAGCTCCTGCTCAGCCTCCCCTCTCACTCAGCTGCACACCCAGCCCAGAGCATCAGCCCACAGCCACCCAGAGCTGACCCTGCAGCCCTGCTCTTCCCACGGAGTCCATCCACGAGATTCCTAAACACCTTTCAAAACAAAGCTGTGAGGACAGCTCTGCTAATTACAACAAACTAACCACGCTTTGAGGGGTAATTTGTGATGGCTTTCGGGGAGGACTTGTGCTCTCTGTTGTGCTCCTGGGCCTTTTGAAGCTTCTGTTGAATAAGAATTCTAAATAATCCCTCGCAGAAGTACAGCCCTCTCAGCCCACGTGAAAGCTGGCAATTACACAGCTGCAGACAGCAGCGCCCTGCCTTTCTCCAGCAGCACGAAAAACATCCAAGAAATCCGTGTTTCACTCGGTTTTTTCCTCTCTTACGCTCTTTCCCCCACTTCTCCCAGCTAAACATTCACATTTCCTCCTCCTTCCCAGCATGTTCACACACGAGATAGTCCCGTAATGATTTCCCAACCCCAGCTTGCCATTCAGCAGAGACACTCTGCCTCTCCAGTTTAAAATCAGAAGCACAATAAAATAGGAATTAATTTTAATGTTTTCTAGAGGTCCTTGCAACTATTTTTGAGGTCATAGAGTCATCAAATGTTTGGGTTCCAAAGGGACCTTAAGGATCATGTAGTTCCAGCCCCCAAATGTCTTCATTCCCTTTATTCTTCCACTTGACTGAGAGCCTTTAAGTTGTTTAATTCTTCCGTGCTGGATGGAGCTTTACCCTCAAACAGCAGAGTATTTTCTTCTGCTCAGCTTGAAAGGATAGTTTTAACTGATTAACTCAGACATGCTCCAGAAAGAGGGTTTTTAAATTCAATTTTTACATGAACATCGTGTTCACATTAGAAGCATCAATAACAGGGGGAAAAAAGGATGATTTCTCAATAATTATTAAAAAGACCAGAATTTCAATTAAATTCATGACCAGTAACAGGAAGGGTAAGAGAATCCAATTACAGCAACTCTTGCTTCCATCAGATGCTCCGTGGGGATAAAAATGACCACATGTGTGAGCAGAAATTGCAATCTGAGATCCCACACTGGGATGCTGGCTCTGAACTGCAGCAAGCAGCTTTGATTTTCTGCCACTTCCCCTGACAAGCAACGTGCTTCCCCCCTAACTCACACAAAATCAGTATTTATCACCAAGGGTTCCTTTGGGTTAAGAGATACCAAGAACCCATTACAAGCATTTTGTTCTCCATCCTCCCAGCGTGCAGCAGAGATCTGGGGATCTGCCATCAGCTCAGCTAGATCGTGATAAGTGGCAGCAGAATTGTGCCAGCCACTCTATAAATGGAATTTTCAAGACAGCAAAAAAAAAAAAAACCCAACATGAAATGAACCAAACCAAAACAACAACTGAATCTGTGCTGTTTAATAGGGTAAGAGATGGAGAAAATTCTCAACTGCCAGAACAACTGTAGTCGTTGTGGGGAGAAAAAGGATGGCTGTGCCCTGGATCCCTTAGGCCCAGAAACAAAGAAGAAAAGAAATATTTCCCTTTCGTATTTGTCTCATTGCAGGGAAATCATCTCAGTGCCACGATCTGGGAGTGACATCTGAGTTGCCAGCTGAGCTCCTTGCAGAGGGGAGCAGTGACATTTACCTTAATACCCTGCCCAGGCAAGCAGGAAAGGCCAGACTAAGAGATCTCCTACGAAACAAAAGGGGTGAAGTTTAAGAGGTTACAGCTTGAGAATCAGCTGCAAGATGCATTTATAAGACCAGTGTTCTGCACCTTGCACCTTTGTGCTCTCACCTATGCTTCTCTGCCTTGGTAAAGATAAACTCCAACTCTTGCAGACACAAGAGTGCTTGGAAAAAACTCTTCAGGGCTCAAATACCTGAGCTGGGACTCTTTGTCACCCAGCTGGGCTACTCTGCTTCCTTTGCTGGTGCTCCCCAAGCCCAGACCTGCAGAAGGGTGAGCTGGCCTCAGGATGCTGCCACGAGAGGCTCGGGGCAGTTTGTCCCAGCCCCCAGAGGTCCCCTCCTCTGCGGGGTTCAGGTGACCCAGCTCCATCCCAGCCCCACCAGTGGCACCTGGGACCCCCAGCACCCCACGGCTGCAGAGAGGAGCAGGGCTGGTGCTGCTGCTCTGCACCATCTGGGAAGCTCCACACACAGCCAAGGCTGATCCCCCTTCCTGAGGTGTTCAAAGCCCCACTGTTCCACTCCCAGGTGCTAAAATAGCATCGCTGTTAAAGTCTAAATGCTGGAACGCCCAGAATAACCTTTTTCTGCAGGAAAACATAGAGGAATATTAACGAGACAGAATTGGTTCACTCTGGAATTTTACCAGGCTCAGATTGACGCTCTGTGCAGAAACAGCCACCCCTCCCCTCACAGAGATTTCACCTGCAAGGGCCACACTGGATTTCCTGTGCACAGATAATGGACACACTCTTGAAATGGCACCTTTGGAATGTTACATTTCCACTGTGATAAAAGCTTTAATTCACCCTTTATTCATAAAAAGTCCAGCAACTTTCTGAGAATGTGGCTATACTGAAATAATAGGGCAATTACACTCATCTTTAATTTATGATGAAAGCCAAAAAAGCCACTTTCACTCCTTGAATTCCCAGTACTTCTGTGACTTGCCGTAAGCCAGGCCACAGAGAGACAGGGTTTGTTTTTTCTGTTTCAGAAAGTAACATAATCAACCAACTAAACTCCAGTATTAAAGCTCACCCCGCCTGTGACAGCAGTGACACATCTCCACACTGACTGGAAAAGAAAAGCCATTCACCACAAAAAACAAAAGCCTTTAAAAAAAAATTGTTTCTTAATAAGGACACGTCATTTTATATAAAAGAATCAGAGAAAATTATTAATTTTGTTTGACCCCAAATGACCCCATGCAGATACAACAAGACCTCAGTGGAATTTAAAGCATCAGGCAGAGCCTTTTACCTCCAGCCCAGTGGAAGTAACTGAGCATAAGCAACACAAATAGAGAGGCTCAGATGTTCCTGTCCTCACTTTAACTCAGCACACGCTGTCAGAGGGAGAACAGGCTTTTGGAAATGGTGGGGGGTTTCCCAAGGACAAACACACTTCAAAGGAAAACATGTAGTGCTTTTTTAAAGTATTGAAATGGATTTTTAGGCAAATAATGGCACTGCACAATTACTGTCCTCATTTTGTCCTAGAGGTCTCCCACTGATGGTAAGGCTCGGAAAATAAATCGCTGGAGAAAGGAGTCACAAATCAGCAGTGGAAGGAAAGGGAGATAGCAAAAACCCATTACCTGACAGCAGATAGCTACAGAGCTCAGCATTTTTATCAGTGCTTGAGTAATGGAGCTCCCAAACTGGGCACAGCAGGGAGGGGAGCAGGTCAAGGCCAAACACTGACCCTGAGAAGGATGCCAGACACTCGTGGCCCCCAGACACTCAGAAATGCCCGGCTGGGGCACCTTGCTGCTCTCAGTGCCACTCAGGGCCTGGTCAAAATCCAGGGAAACCAAACCAAAATTCCTGGTGTGCTTTGATATACAAAACATACACCCAGGTTTCAGTCTCTTCTCCAAGAACTGGCAACACTTATGGTTATTAAGTGCCTGGTTGGTCGTATGCAGAATACCAACCCTGACCATCAGAGGAGCAAGCCCGGGGTGACAGGGATGGCACAGCTCCCCAGGAGCCTGGGTACCACTGACAGGGACAGCACAAGGCAGCTGCGGGCCAGGAGGGCAAGTTTTGGCACGTGAGAAACAATATTTTCTATTCTTAAACCAGATCAATCCAAGTGCTGTGATAGCACTGCTAAATAACCTCTT
Organism: Platysteira castanea; assembly: GCA_013397175.1. Classification (NCBI taxonomy): domain Eukaryota; kingdom Metazoa; phylum Chordata; class Aves; order Passeriformes; genus Platysteira; species Platysteira castanea. The sequence continues at coordinate 311,837 of VYXC01008880.1, forward strand.
ACCCACCACCGTTCCTCTCCTGGGCTCTCCATCCCTAAATTGGTAGGACTGGGGAGTTTAGGATGCTTCTGAAATGCTTTGATGGTCTTTAGTTTTCCATTTTCTTCCCCTCATGCAGCTCTTCCCTCTTACTGAGTCAATAGAATAATGAGGATGCTGTTCTTAGGTTTAAAGCTGAGTAAGTGACATTTATATCCATTATTTATTTGCCTTGAAATTCTCATGAATACCACCAGTGATAATCACCTAATTTCTATCAATTTCTTTCTAGATCACCATCACACGCAAAGCCTGCTGCAGGTAGCAGCTCAATCCAATATTTATGAAGCGATTTTTCTTTCAATGAATGTAGAGAGCCTCAGCGTGGTTACAACTACAGCTGTTCTTTGAAATCCCGGGCTGGGGACACGTTGAATAGAGAGGCAGCCCAGCCTGCTGGCACTCACACAATCGCTGGGAAACGTCAGAGCCCTGCGAGGGAGCTGCGGTGGCTGTGCTCACGCTGTGCCACGCAGAGTTAGCTCTGCACAAAGCTTACTCCCTCTCGGGTGAGTTCTGCTCTGGTGAGCAGCACCGAGCATTGCCGGGGGCTCCGTGACCTCTCCGACAACCCCAGGCAAGGATTTCAGAGGTGGCTGCAAAGAGCTGGAGCAGCCTGTGCTGGTGGGGCAAACCCACGGGCAGTGCCAGCCTCTGGTGGGATCAGACCCTGCTGTGGGCACCCACGGGGCACTTCCCTGCTGCTCCCCAAAGGCTGCAGGCACAGGGTGTTCGTTCACAGCACTGACACAAAACCCTGAGGTTCAGGGGTTGTAAAGCTCCGTTCACAGCACTGACACAAAACCCTGAGGTTCAGGGGTTGTAAAGCTTCCAGCAAAAGTCAGGAAGGCAGGGATGTCCATGCTGGGTTTTGTTGGACATCCTGGATAACTTCATCATGTTCAGCAAGTGTGAACCATGGAACTTCATGGCCTTCACGTTGGTTTTTCTACATGGCTTTGTCATAGGTCATTGAACATCCCTACACAACTTGGGATGTCTTGGTAAAATGCAGAGCAGTAACTATGAGTGACATTTTGGACTGCAGTTACTGATAAAGGATGATAATGAATGAATAAAATACAACCCCTTTGTACAGATACCACGGGAAAAATGGTGCAAAACCAAACGAAAAGCAGCATTAATGACTGCCATGACAACAAGCTATATATTTTGCTCAAATCAAAGACATGCAATTGCATATGACTACAGATTGAAAACCAAATTATATTTCTCACTACAGCCTCTGCCAGTTCCATGGGTCTGTATAAGCCATGACTCTTTTCACATTTGAAGACCATCACGGATTTCTGTAGGAGGTTGGAGGTCACAGAACACCTCCCTGTCCTGGCTCCTGTCAGACAGACACCTCAAAGCCTTTCAGTTCCAAGCAGGGGCCAAAGCCAAGACCTTTGAAATCTGCCGGATTTCTCAAGATGTTTTGACTTGCAGCCTTTGAAATCAACATCATTTATGATCCAGCACCACCATCCATCCAAACCCCACGATTTTCAGCTTCTGAATCTGCACGGCCAAAACAATCTTATGAAGACAGGTGACGAAAGGATTTCAGGGCAGCTCACACTGAAACTGTGCAAGAGGATTTATGAGGTTTTAGTGCCATCTGATTCGAACTCAGCCCCAGAGGTGTAGCAAGGGCTGATGTGTATCTGAGTGCCAGCAGCTCTCCCCCACAATCTATCTGCCCTCTCCCTGTCCCAGCTCTCCCCAGCTATTCCCGAAGGGACGGCCCAGCAGCAATCTCCAGCAGGCCCCAGCAGTTGTGAGTTATTTTCCTCGGAATCTGACAAACTTCACTCTGACTCAGCCTGATCTCCATTCCAAAACAGGGAAGAGGAATGCAGCCAAGCTGAGGAGAGGAGGAGTAGGAAAGGGAGGAGCAGGCAGCTGATCTGTTTTTAGAAAGAAGAGCAAAAGGAAGCTCAGATGTCCCTGAATCCCAAGCAGAAGTAGTATTCCAGTTTTGATCTTTTCTTCCCCATCGGATTCAAGACTCACACAGGCCTTGGGATCAGAGTGGAGCAGAGAGAATGGGCACAGCATTCCGTTGGCATGGATGCAGAAGTAGTGGGTAATTACACTAAAGATGTTTTTGGCACACATGGCCACCACCCATGAGGAGGATGATCAGAAATCCTGGCAAATGGCACAGGGAAAGATCTAAAGGGGAAAATTTCACACCAAGGATGCCCCAGCCTGTGTCAGGATCAAACAGAAGAGACACTGCAGTCCTTATTTGATCATTTGCTCTTTTCTCTCCCCCTCTGAGCACATTACAAGAGTAAATTCTCCCTCCCTCAGAGTCATTTGTAGAAGAAAATCTCCGTGCCCAGCTCTGCAGTCCCTCAGCATCAAAACCTGGGACTGCTGTGAGCTGGCTCTCGGACTGGCTGGAACCTGGGATCTATTAGCAGGAGAAATGAACTAGAAAATATCCATAATAAGCATGTGACCGAAAATAACACATCAAAATGAGAATCCATTCATCCCCACAGGAAGGCAGCCGTGAAACACGGTGTGTGCTCCTCAAAAACCCCACAGCAGGCACAGGGCTTGCTCCCTGCAGTTCTCCTGCATTAAGGGAATGTCAGGAAAACACAACAAAGGTTTGGAGTTTGGCTCTTGTTTCATGCCCACCACTCATTCCCCTTGTGCCTGCACAGACACCAACCAGGCCCTTTACAAAACCCTTTAAGGACTCAAAACACGTTTTTCTTGTCTAAATGCCAAACCTACTGCTCATGTCCAGCACTTACTTCCTTAGGACCAGCTCTTCCAGGGACCAGGTGCCCTCAGCCTTTTGGGGCTGTTTCATTCCATAGAAGGGGCACGGAAAAGTCTCCCTTGTCCCCTTCCTCCCTGTAGGACCAGAGGAATTGTTTGTGAGGCAGCTGAGCCCTTCCTATCCAGGGAAAGCTGCTCCCACCAGAGCTACGCAAATTCACCTGGGTGGGTCCGGTGGTCCCAGGGCCAGCAGCTGAGTGGGTGGGACTGGATTTGGGGTCTGCGTTTCCAGAAGGGTGGGTGGTAGAAAACCACGGGACAGAGGAAGGGAAGAAGGGACTATCAGAGGAAAATTCTTGGGCAAAGCACAGCGACAAGGAGGGCAGTTCTGAAGGAGCACAGAGGAACATCAGTGCAGACCTTGGAACTGGTGGTGGGAGGCAAGGCCGTGATAAGGAGCTGCAGATGGACCTCAGGAGAGCTCAAAAAATTACATTTCCTACTCCTCAAGTGTGTAAGTACAAATAAGCCCCACTCAAACACAGCTTGTGCCCAAAGGCCCCAAACTCTGCTGAACACCAAAACCTGACCCCAACACGAGGAGGGCACCCCCGGCCCTACACTGCCCCACAAACCATAACAACCACAAGAAATGGCCACAAATAGGATCTCCCCTGCCAGCAGGGCAGCTCCCTGGCAGGGGTTTAGCTGCAGCTCCTCGCAGTGCCCCGCTCCGGGTGTGTACAGACACGCGGATGTGCAGCCAGGACGGGCACAGACACCCACAGGCGCTGCGGGCAGAGCCTCGGAGCCCTGGGAGCCCCCGGCTGTGAGAGTGGCCCTGCTGGGCTCTGTGTCACATCCTCTGCTTCTCCTCTCTGCTGAGGGAGGCTCTCGTCCAAGCCCTCACGTCCAAGGCCTCTCATCCGAGGCCTCTCGTCCGAGGCCTGTGGCCTCTGGGCCCTCACGTCCGAGGCCTCATGCCCGAGGCCTGTGGCCTCAGGGCCCTCACGATCCCCATCAACTCCGTCCAGAGAGAAACCCCAAAGCTTCTGGTGCCCGTCTTGCTCAAGCAGCAAAAGAGATAAAAGGCCCGCTTATTTGAAAAGAACGTCAAAAAAATGATGGAACTGCCCGGATAAGAAAGCAATTTTCTGCAGGAAAGAGCAGGGGTTCTTGGCAATGCTGGCGGATCCCAGAGCCAAGCAGAAAGGTTCTGCCCCACACCACAGCTCTGCTGTGCCCACTGGGCCCAGTTCCCACCAGTAAACCCCATATCCTAACTGGGACTGGAATGAGCCCTGCCATGAGCCACAGCTCTCTCACCTGCACCAGATAATACAGAAATGCAGATAATAAAAAAGCTTCCCAAGGACCCAATTATGTCCCTAATATTTACTCCTGGACTCCTGCAGCTGCTTTAATCCTACTGATGCTGGGCTAAACTTCAAAATAAACAACACGGTGCGTTTCCCACCACCATTAAATGTAATTAATGGATACAATTAGTCAGCCAAAGATAAAATCCTCTGGCAGAAAGTCCATAGCAATGTAAATTTTAGTCTAGTTTTTGAAAGTATTTTATTTACTTGGCACCTTTGGCTTTGTTTTTCATTCATCATAATCCTTTTATCCCCTGAAATCTCTATTGATTCCATTTCAAACTCTGCTCTTAATCTCATTTAATACATGTAGATGTTAGACCACTTCATATTCCAGTTGCCTGGGAATTTGACAAAACCACCTTTTTATAATCTCATCTTTCATTTAAATATTTTTCAAATTCTGTTTTCAGCGCCCTCACTCATCTGGTTTTCTTTCTCTGAGCCTAAATAAGTGTGTATCCTGACAAACACCTGTGATTATGGAGCAGTAAATACTCAGATTCCAGCTGCCAAGAGCTGATTCCCAGGTTTGTGTGTCCGATTTGGGACCTCTCAGCCTCCACACGAGGGTGCAATATTGGCACATGATGAGGCACCTCCTTTGTGTGCCCAGTGCCTCTGCACTAATGGCTTTTTATTTTTCACCCACAGCAACACCACTTGTGCATTCAGTGCCATTAACTCCTCGTGTCCTTCAGGCCAGGGATTGTGTGAATGTTTTACTGGAAAATGGCAGGGAAAATCAGAGTACAGGTATGTGAGCAAGGAAGACTGATCTGAAAAAGCTGAACCCTCGTTCTTCAAGCAGCTGTGAGTTGCACTGGTGCTTAAAGCCAACTGAAGTCAAGCAGGTAAAGCAACAGCAAAATAATTTCTCTATATATTCAAGAGATTTTCATCCCAAGGGTTGCTGAAGAGCTTTTCCTAGATACATAATGAGAGAGAAATCAATAGATCTCAAAAGAGAGAATACTTCTGGGCTGGAATTTGATACATTTCTGTAAGAGAAGCTTAGAAGGATGGGCAGAATATGTTGTGCATTAAAATTGCTATGAAATACAAGGCTGGGACATAGGGCTGATGTCACAGGTCTTTCAAAAGGCACCTGCATTGCCACGAGATCCTGGTAAGGTCTAGATAAAAATAAATCATCAGCTTTTAACAGCTAAAGGAGCTCATTAGCAGAGCCCCACGTTCTGTGGTTACTGGGCACAGCGACCGTTGAGGGCACAGCCTCCACCCTCTGCTCTCCTCACCCACAGAAATCCTCCCCTGGGGCACAGGGGAGAGAAAAAACTGCGCTGGGAGCTGACCCTTGGGTGGGAAATGGGTAAATAATGGAAAGCAGTATTCTCCCTCTTCATACAGTGACATTTTTGTTGCTGGATAATGCTTAAATTCTTCCAAATGGAAGTTTGCACTTGAGGGCCGAAGAAACTCCAGTGGGACACAGCCAGCAAATTCTGAGTGCACCAGTTCCCAGGGACCATCTTGGTGACATGAATCTCCCCCCAAGTCCTCTCATAAGGAATAAGAAGCTTCAAGAAAAGGCCTCCTCAAAATAATACGGTCCAAACTTGCCCTCTGCAGTTGATGTGCTGCAACAAACTCCTCTCAAACTGACCCTGGCAGGGCCTTTCCCTGGAGAGATGAATTCCTGAAGCACTGCAGGGATCACTCCCTCCACCTCCTCCAGACACCCCTGGGCTCCCTTGGAAGATCACACCTCGTTTCATATCAGCCAGTCAAACTGAAAGGCAAAGTTCAAACTTAATGTCCATCTATTGTATTCACCGGGAAAATGGGTTAAACAATGTGTTATCAGCAGAAGTTCTTGTAGAGAACAGAAAAAAAATCATGGACAAATGTTGTTGTAATTGTGGGATACATTCTCCCTGAATAATAACAATCACAGAATATGGTGTGGAGCAGAAACAGCTCAGAAACTTCAGGTCACAGCTTGGAGAAAAACAAAAACTTCCCCGGATCAATATCAGTAACCAGGAAAACCCATGTCAGGTTTTGGTTTTGCAAAGCCACTGGTAATCAGACCAGGAGTTCTTCTCATCTCAGATCCAAGTTCAAAGGAATATTCTAATATTGATTTGGCTCTAAACATCTCCCTTGGAACAGAAACCCCAACAGGAGAAAGCCAGGCACATAAAACCATAAAAATAAAAGAAAACCTTTAAAGAGAAAGTTTTCATTCTTACCAAAAAGAACAGGAAAAAAAACCCAAACCCCCAACAAACCAGCAAAAAACTCAACCCAACCCAACTCAGTTGTTACATCCCTTTCCAAATTCTCTCTACACCTCAACTTTGAAGATATTTTTGCCTTGAAAGAAATACTTTTAATGTAAAATTATTCCATAGCATGTACAGTTGAGATCTGCCTGTGCAAGGACTACTCCATGCTTCATTTTGAAGAGAGAGAATGAAATGTGAGGGAAATGTTTATTTCTGTAACACAAATCTGTAACATCAAAAGTCAGCTGTAATTTAATTAGCAGCTCTGGCAGATTACAAGATTTGCGATTCCTCCACTAAAGACAGATTTTTTTAGGAGCAATTAGCACAAGACCAGATGTGAAGCCTTGAAATTCAGAGAGAACAAAAGTGGGAGGTGGAGTTGACAGTAAAAACGCAGGAAGTGGAAACAAATAAGTTGTTTTCTAATTTTTATCACAGTTGTCCTTGCTGGGGGGAGACAGGTTACTGTTACAGCAGATCAAATGGCTGGAAGTGGTGCAGAGCTTGCTCGTGTGCAGAATGTAATTCCTGTTATCCGTGCCCCTCCGTTCAGAGCAAAGTTGTTCATCCATTTAAAAAAAAAAAATCCTTGTAGCAGTAATTTGGGGGTTCATGAACTTTTATTATTTGTTGCATTTAATAAGCACAGGGAAAGAAAAAGGTCATGTCTTGAGTGGAATAGCCTGTAAGTGAATTTATCAGCAGAACACAGAAGCTGAAGATAAAGACAATCCATGTTTAGCTGCTGTATTTGATTGTTTTCCTTGTGGCTTAATAGTGTAAATTAAAAGAGAGCTTAAATGTTAGCACCACTGACAAGATGGCACATCCAAAATTATAAGGAAGCAAATAAAATGATTCATGTGGAATTTTGAAATATCTCAAAATATGTCAGCCACCAGATGTCACAAAACCTGCAGGGGATGATGCACTGCACCAAGAGAAGGGCAAGGCTCTGGCAAAGCACAGCATGGCAGGGAATTATCCTACCAGTCCCCATAAATCTGAGAGCCTGGGAATGAAAGGAATAAAACACACCAAACACAAAACAAACTGAGATTTTCTCTGCCGTCCTCTGCCTCAAAGGAAAAGTGATGTGTTCAAGACCAGCATCTTGAGGATGGCAGAAAATAAGACTGCCATGAACTAAAAAAGAGCATTTAAAAATATTTAGGGCCAGCCTGACCTTACCCAAGCGTGACAAGGTCAGCATGCTCAGCATCACTCACAAATCCTACAGACCAAGCACTTACCTGAACTGCCAACAGCACAAATTCCCAAATATTGATTTTTATTCACACACAAAATGCAACAAATCCCGTGTGAAAGACACCATTCAGAACGACTAGAAAGTGCTTTCCCCACTGGCTTTGCCAAATGCATTTCCATGTACTTATGGAAACACAGGAAACGTGTATGAATTCGTTTATATCCCAGCTTGATGCTGATGGCAAATCCTCAGCCTAAGAAGAGATGCTCAGTAAGGAACTGGACAAAACCTGACCCAACTGAGCCAGAACTGAGGCAGCAAAGTGTGCAAACAAGCATTTATCCTGTGCAGGAAAGAGCCCCAGCAAACAAACTCTGTGTTAAGACCCCTGAACACTTCTAAAGGCCTTCCAAGACCATTATTCCTCCTGACTCTGGATTTATTCACTTGGACTGCAGGGACCGAGGGGCTCTGGCAAAGCATCACAACCAAACCAGGGCACCCAGGCAGGGATGCAGAGCCTTTGGTGTGGGGGTGCAGCAGAGGGACTGCAGAATGCTAGGGGAGGAGCTGTGTGCTCAAATTAATTAATCTCATTAAATATCAACAGTAAGAAAGGTTAATAAAGAGAAAAACAGATTTTTCAACTGCTTTGACCTTGAGTTGTTAATGAAGTGCAGATCCTCTCCCTAGGAAATGTGGCTGCTCGGTGGAAGCAAGACAGTCTGCAAGTGCACCTGCAAAACAGCCACAGCATCCTATTTATCTCCTTCTGGTCAGGGATACAATCTGGGAAATATGGGGCTCCTAACTTGAAGCAGCTTGTGACATATAGAAAGGAAACAGAAGTGGTTTTTCACTCAGATCACCCACTACGTCCAAAATAACAATCCACCCTATCCACTCTGACAAAATAACACATAATAGAACCAAAACTGTGCTGACAAAAATAGTCTGTTAAGCTTCCCATTCCTCGGAGGCCTGCAGTCTATTTTTGCTGCTGAGAGCTGAAGTTACACACGCCCCACCGAAGCTGCCTCGGCTCAGCCACTTGAAAGAAGCAGCCTGCAAAGCATTAATAATTCATCTGATTGAGTTTAGCCAGCATTCAGCAACCAAACTGCACCAAACTCTCCTGAAAGGAGGCAGAGAGGAGCTGTTGCAGAAGGATATTTCCTGCTCTACAGCACGTTCCTTTTAAGTTTCTCTCTTCCGTGTGTTTACTGGTGATGAAAATCTGCCTGGGGCAGTCCTGGAGAAAAAGGTGCTCATGTAGCACCAGAGTAGGGAAAGCAGAGACATCAGAAGGATGGAATTGTCCATGTCAACCACGATCCACCAATCCAATTTACTTCTGGTGGTTCTGTGCTCTTTGATAGCCCTTTTGAGAAGCTACCCCTGGCACAGGAAGAGCAGCAAAGGTCTCTGGTGCCATCTCTCCTCTTTCCACTCAGCCTTAAAAACAACCAAAACTGAGATGCAGCTGGCACGTGGAACACCCCATTATCCTGTGTTGATACAAGGCACAAACAGCTCCCACAGGAGAGGCCCTGCTGCCACCCCAGCACATCATTAACCGAGCCCTGCATTTATGTCCGTCCATTTCACTTTCAAAACATTTTCTAGAAAACGGGACTGAATTAAACCTCTGGCAGCCTCCAGGTTTATTCACTCTATCGATTGCTCTGGAGATGAGTGGGAGTAATTATTTTGAAAAGGTTGATTCTCCAGAGTGAAGATGGAGAGTGTTGAATGCATTCAAAGTGGCGAAAGACAGCTGAGAGTGAGAGAAGGTGCAGCCATGAATGACTGAGAAGGAAACGCAGAGTCTGGGGTCTGCAACAGCAGCTTTTGGTGACCACAGTGGCATAAAGGGGATGTTGAGAAGGCCCCAGAACAGGGATTTCTCTCTGCTGAGGGGAGATGGAAAAGGCCCAGCTTTATTCCTCGACAGACCTGTTCCCTGATATGTGAGACAGAAGAGCTGCAGTTTTTATTTTCACAAACAGTGCCCTGGACACCAAAGCCTTGCCCCTGGCTGGACAGAACTGGCCCTAAAGCAGCCAACACAGCCAGGGCAGCCCCAGCCCCAATAACCTCCCAAGGGGAGGGGGACAACAGCTGCAGGACTCACGTGGTGAGGCAGGAAAAGGATTTATTATCTAAAAGGATTTGCCCCAGTTTAGTTACAATAGTGGATTTCAGTGTTTTGCAACTAACACAGGTCCTGTGAGGCCCACGGGTACCTTTTCTATCACAGTTAAAAGTGCAGGTGTCAAAACCTGAGAAAGGTGATAATCCATGGACATTATTCATCCCAGCACCTGGGGACACAGAGCTCTGCAAAACACAGGACACAATGTCTGGCAAAACACCTCCAAGAGAAAATCCACGGGCTGAGGTTTCATCGAGAAGAGCTGCGCCTCACAAATAACTTTGTGCTTTCAGCTCTCTGCTTATGTATAATTATATATATATATTTATATATATAAGCTGTATCTTCTTAACAGATGGGAAAAATCCATAAATTAGGCCTCTCTGGCATTAATTTGTTGGTGATTTTTCATTTGCATGAAACCAACCCTAAGTAACTTGTGTTTCGGAGGAAAAAAACCCAACAAGATCTTTCACCTTATTGAATGTCACCCTCTCATGGAACAGGTCATTTATTGAATCATTATTGGATTATCTTGCAGTAATTAAGTCTCTTCAGGATAGCAGTTATTCATTTGAGTAGGTCTTAAAATACCACAGCAAGAGAGCATTGGCAACCACTTTTAGNTCCATTTCACTTTCAAAACATTTTCTAGAAAACGGGACTGAATTAAACCTCTGGCAGCCTCCAGGTTTATTCACTCTATCGATTGCTCTGGAGATGAGTGGGAGTAATTATTTTGAAAAGGTTGATTCTCCAGAGTGAAGATGGAGAGTGTTGAATGCATTCAAAGTGGCGAGTGACAGACAGCTGAGAGTGCGAGAAGGTGCAGCCGTGAATGACTGAGAAGGAAATGCAGAGTCTGGGGTCTGCAACAGCAGCTTTTGGTGACCACAGTGGCATAAAGGGGATGTTGAGAAGGCCCCAGAACAGGGATTTCTCTCTGCTGAGGGGAGAAGCTCACTGTGGAGCTTTATTCCTCGACAGACCTGTTCCCTGATATGTGAGACAGAAGAGCTGCAGTTTTTGTTTTCACAAACAGTGCCCTGGACACCAAAGCCTTGCCCCTGGCTGGACAGAACTGGCCCTAAAGCAGCCAACACACCCAGGGCAGCCCCAGCCCCAATAACCTCCCAAGGAGAGGGGGACAACAGCTGCAGGGTTCATGTGGTGAGGCAGGAAAAGGATTTATTATCTAAAAGGATTTGCCCCAGTTTAGTTACAATAGTGGATTTCAGTGTTTTGCAACTAACACAGGTCCTGTGAGGCCCACGGGTACCTTTTCTATCACAGTTAAAAGTGCAGGTGTCAAAACCTGAGAAAGGTGATAATCCATGGACATTATTCATCCCAGCACCTGGGGACACAGAGCTCTGCAAAACACAGGACACAATGTCTGGCAAAACACCTCCAAGAGAAAATCCACGGGCTGAGGTTTCATCGAGAAGAGCTGCGCCTCACAAATAACTTTGTGCTTTCAGCTCTCTGCTTATGTATAATTATATATATATATTTATATATATAAGCTGTATCTTCTTAACAGATGGGAAAAATCCATAAATTAGGCCTCTCTGGCATTAATTTGTTGGTGATTTTTCATTTGCATGAAACCAACCCTAAGTAACTTGTGTTTCGGAGGAAAAAAACCCAACAAGATCTTTCACCTTATTGAATGTCACCCTCTCATGGAACAGGTCATTTATTGAATCATTATTGGATTATCTTGCAGTAATTAAGTCTCTTCAGGATAGCAGTTATTCATTTGAGTAGGTCTTAAAATACCACAGCAAGAGAGCATTGGCAACCACTTTTAGAAGAGTGATTCAGTCTAAAGAAAATGGAATATCATCTGTCCTTCCCGGTGTGTTATTCTGGCCCCCAAAACCTCAGGTGCTCAGGTACTGCTGGATCAAACAGAACGGCTCAGAAACAGTGGCTCACCACACAGGAGAGCTTCTCTATGTGCAGAAAATTCAGGATTTAAGCAGGGTGCTCATTTTCCTGGTTTTTACAACTGCTTGTGCCACACCAGTAGAAAACGAACAGCCAGACGTGTCACATCCTTAGAAAGACATCCAATACGTTTTGACTGGTTTACTCTTTTTCAGCTGAAAAATGTGCCCATGCAGAAAGAGAGGAATCTGATCGTTTGTCTGGGGATTTCCAGGCCTTCAGTGCTGCAAATCCCAGGGCTGCAGCCATCAGGAAGGCCCAGGCAAATTGCTGCTGAATGGGCTCCGTTTATCCAGCAGCACAGGACAGGTTTTGTAAGATAAAGACAAAACCCAGTGAAACCATGAGCAGAGCCATGCTCTCATCACTCATTTTCCATCCCCGTGGCCACATCCATTCTCTGCTCCTGGGAGCAGCAGCCTCCAGAGCCACCAACACTGGGGTGCCCAGGTGGCCCCGTGGCCTCTTCCAGGGGGTTTGGTGCTCCAGGAGGGTGATGCTCTCACAGGGTGTGAGCAGCTCATTGTTCAAAAGCAGATGATTAAACAGCTTTGACCTGCAAGCCAAGGATTCCAGCCCATAAAACAAACTCGTGCAGCCAGAGCAGAAATTCCACGCGTGGAAAGAGGAATATCAGCAAAGCTGGGAGAAGCTGTGGGTTTTGCAGAGCTCCCTGCAGGGTGGGCTGTGCTCTGGGCTGCCTGAATGGCACTCACAGGGCAGGGGCTTCCTGCAAAGATACAGCCAGTCCTCATCAGAGTTTGGCTGATTAGGAAAGGAAACCAACTAAAGGAGTCAAAATTGCCCACTGACCCAGCCTGAATCCCCGGGATAAGCACAGGGAGCAGATGAGGTCTGTGGTGGATCTGTGTGCTCCCTGCCCTCCTCGCTCTCAGCAGACACTGATGGATCTCACACGGGTGCCAAGGAACTCTCATTCCTGGGCAGAAGTCGTTCATTGGGAAGAGAAAGTCGCAGCTAACACTGAGGGACTTATTTTGCTTTAGAGCTCGTAATTCAGGCTGCCTGCCTTCGCTGGTTTCTGCAATTCCACATCTATATGAGCTTGCATTAAGAAGCTGCCTGGCACACAGCCGGCATCATTTGCCTCCTCTTTGATGCCAAATGCTGTTGCTTTTTACATCTTCCAGGATCTCAGGCACAGCCCAGCAGCCATCTGCAGAGCTTTCCCCTCCTCCCCCCCAGTTTCAATTATTTTGCCATCTAAGCAGCAGTTTCTCCAACACTGAGCTGCAATTCCTGGGGGACTGCAGCTCTCCTGCAATTCCACTGGAGTTCTAGCCAAGCTTCTTCCCCATTTTGTGATATTATTCTAATCAGCTGAACACCACCAGTGCCATGTAACCTCACAACTGCTGGACAAGGCTGTTTGGAGTCCTGTAGCTTATTTCCTTTGAGACTTATGAATAAATTATAGTTCCCAGCACCAAAAGGTTTCGTTAAACTGACAAACACCCAAAAGATTGGAGGTTTTTTTCAATGGCTCTTTCCATCCCAAGAGAGACAGGGTGCACTGGGATCTGCACTGGCAGAGCTCTACAGGGTAGCCTCTCCCCACTGTCCTTTGTTTTCCCCTCTAATTTGTCCTCCAGTTTTGATGTCTCCAGTCTCCCTGCTCACCTCTGCCAGGGCAGAAGGGGTTGTGTGGAAATATGGAAAGGTAAAACCAGCCTCATTATTACAATAAACAAATGTTCTACTTCCCTGGTTACCTGCGCTGGGTTTTCCATTTACTCAGGTTTGTAGCTGGCATTTGCTTTATTTTTAATTCAGTGACCTGACTTTGCTCCCTGTCCTGTGCCATCATTGCAGGAGTGGCAGAGCTCACTGTGGTTGTGAGAAGGATCAGATGAGCAAACCCACCCTGAGCCCTAATGAGCATCATGATCCTGGCACCCGGGAAGTGCCCTGGGTGTCAGGGGCACCTGAGCCTGACTTGCCCAGGCTGCTCAGCTCATTACAGAGATCAGAGCAGCAGCCTGGGCTCCCTCCCTGTGCAAAGGCATCTGAGTGTTTGGATAATCCCCGTCTCTGCTGTACCGGTGAGGATGGGCTGATGTTAAATGAAAGAAGGGGAAAAAGCCACTTCTCTTGCTGGCAGCTGTGTTGTACTACACCGCTGAAGTGAGCTGGAAAGTGTTACCTAAAAAAAATTCCCAATTCAGACAACAAATAAACACAACCAGTCCTTTGTGCATCCTACAGAGCAGCTTGGGCTGAACTCAGCGTGTCTGGGAGCACAGATCCTGCAGTAATTAATCCTCTGATGATGCAACTCAGGTGTAGCTATTAAAGCTTGTGCTGCCCATTCCTGGAGTTCCCCGTTTCCCTTCCTGCCACAGTGTGCCAGCTGCCTGCCAGCCATGCCAGGAAACACAGAGCAGCAGCAGCAGCACAGGAGGGGAGTCTGTCAGCACAGGAGAGCTGCCACCAGCACTCGCCAGCAGCAGAGCAGCCTCAGGCACCTCCCTGCCCCACAGCCCGTGCCCTGCAGGCTGCAGAGCTGCCCTGACTGCCCCTGGCATCGAGGGCTGCCCCCTGAACAGAAACCTGTTGCCCTGGTTTTTGCTAAAGCCTTCTGTTTTAACTTTGGAGTCGGAATTCTTTCTCACACAGTTTCATGTAAATAATGGCCAATGTTTACTTAACGGTATTTTCTGTTTTTCATTCCTTTTGTAATAAGAGAACTTTGATGAGCATCCTTTTTCTCCAGTGGGATTGAGAAGGAAGTGCCATGTCCTCCAATCCCTGGTGGAGTTGAGAATTGTATAAGAATGTGACATATGTCAATAAAGGGTCTTTTCCCTCCTTTCTGCTGAACCTGGCAGGTGTGAGAGTGTCTTTATTGTGTTTTCCCAGACACAGAAACCCGCGTGTTCTCCACCTGCAGGGACACTCAAACCCACGAGGGCTGCAGGAGCTGGCTGCTCACCCTGGTGACACCCCGAGCTCCCCACCAGCCTGGCAGTGCTTGGGTGTCACCCAGCAAGTGCAGGTTTAAACTCCAAATTATGCCAAGTGTAGTTGCTTTTTTTCAACTGCCTGTGAAGTCTTTATTCATCCCCCCAGTCGTGATGCACAATAAGGTTTTTGGTTTAAAGCAGGCTTTTTCTATTTCTCTACTGACTGAGGTAAATATTTAATATTTAGAATGTAATAGAGAAATCCCTTCGAGGTGCAAAGAAATGCAAGTGTTCCTACACTGAAAACCTCATCAGAAAGAGAAACCAGCAGTAAACACTGCTCTGAACATGAAGTGGAGCAGAACAAAGCTCAGAGTATTAGAGAGACATTAAACTATTTATGGCTGAAAAAGCACAAAATACCAGACCAAATTCCAGAGAGCCAGGCTACGCCAGATGTTTCACGACTGTGTGTATTTTCAGTCCTTAATTAAAAGAAGAAACAAGAACAAGAAGTCCCAAGTCACAATCATTACAAAGCTTTGGAGGAAAAGAACTAAATCAAGTCTCTCACTATTCCTTAGGGACTTAAATTAAGCACTCAATAAAGTGGGCAGTTAACCAGGTAAGAACAGATCTCGTAGTGCTTTAATTAAATGTGACTCATCTAAGTCACAACTGTCTTGGAAACTTCAGGTTCTCTTCTCAAGGGGGAAAAACCCAGGCCATACAAGAGGAACAAAGCTGAAAGCTCACACCTTGGAGGTTAAAAATGCAGAGCAATGGATGACAAGGAATAGAAACAGAGAATTTGCAGGGTGTGCCACGGGACGTTTGCTTTTCCTGCCAGGGGGAGGATAACAGGAAGAAGCAGCACTTCAAGAGAATTGGAAATCATAATATATACAAATGTACCCTGGACCCCAGCCCCCTCAGGAAAGAGTAATCCAGGCCTACTTCTCCATTTCAGTTTTTTATTGTACAGAAATTGGGAGTGGATCTTTGAGCCTCAGCAGATGTTCTTTACCAAGCTCTTGCTCACAGGTGGGCACAGAAATGTCCTGGCTCCTGCCCTCTGCAAACCAGCCCCGAGAGCTTGGAGGGATGACCAAGGTGTGACACCTTTTTCGTAAGAAATTAGGACATTTTGGAACACAAAGTGTTCTGCTTATGCAGAGTAGTTTATTGCATGTTATATTCTAACCCCTCCAGGCCTCTCTGTAGCGTAGGAAAGGGGCTGAACACTGGATTTACCAACCCTAAAACTTGTGTCATGACTATGATGGCAATCAAATAACTTCAGTTTTAAGCAGGAATTTAGATGTGAACTTGAGTTTTAATACAGCTAAACAGTCCCTTGCCTGAATTACTGCCTGCCCCCAGGCTGACCGAGGTGAGTTCTCAAACACTGTCCCAGGACAGGGGTGAGCAAACAACAAAGTGACTGCAATAAACAACTCGCAATCTAAGCACCTCCAAACTGCCCACTTGTCTTAGATCCTGTTTTCAACCACTCATCCACATCCTTTACAGCTCCCTTTCCCTGCCAGAACCTCTATGTGTTGTGAGATAAGGTAGGCAGCACCACTAAATAGGATTTGTGCAGCTGACACTTACCCCAGTGCTCATTCTGCCCCTGACTGAAGCACAGCTTGTTCTTGCTGCACAAAGTGGGCACGGAGCAGCTGGGGCTGCAGGAAAAGATCCATTTCACTCCGGGACATTAAACTACACTTGAACTTTCAAAAACCTCATTTTCCTGGGGATCAATATAGTCAATACAGGTGTTAAGGGAACAACAATTACATTTGCTGTGCTTGTGCACTGCCTGGTGACCCTGACACAGCTCTGGCTGCTGGCCCACGAGAGCTCTGCTCTTTCCTGAATCGAGAGGAAGCTCTGGTGATACACAGCCACAGGAGAGACCCCCCTGACAGTGGACACAGCCCTTGCAGGTGTTACAACCTGTGATTATTTCCTCTGGTGGTTTCAGTCGTGCTGCTCTCACCTTGAGATTCACGAGTCAGGTGCTCTCCCCTCCCCACCTGTGTATTTGACAGCTGATTTTCTGGCATATTAAACCAATGATTATTAATGGTGCCACAGCTGTCTATGTCAGTGATTGTGATCAGCTCAAGCTCTCTTCAGCAGATAAATATTTTTCTATAAACCTAGCAACACTGGATTTATGGAGAAAAGTGTCAGCTTCTCAGTGAAGAAACTATATCTTCTCAAACATTTGTGCAGTGTGTAGTAAAACATAACCTTGATCCAAATATAAAAAGTGTTTAGGTAGGAGATAAAAGGGGTGGTTTCTTGAATTAGAAATAATATCCTAGCCAGGAGTTATTCATGAAAGTGGAGTCTTAATATTTACTTAGGCTTTCAGCAGCAGTGATTTGCACTGGAATTTATTAACTTTTCAAATACTGCACAGTGTACCTGGGCACTGAAATGTTCCCCACAAGAAGCTCACCAGAAGGAGGGTCTGTCACAACAGTGTCTATTTTAAGCATTCAGCTGGGCTTGATTCTGCTTCACCTGGAGTCAAGGTTTAAAATGCCCATTTCCAGATGAAAAAGTGGGGTTTGCTTCCAGGCAAGAGGTGCAGGAAGGGTTCTCAGCCCCTGAAGGGTCTGTGGGCAGCTCCTGAACCCCTGGCTGCTGTGCATTCCTGTGCCAGGGACAGACCCATCCCCTCCATCCTCACCCAGCAGCTCGGAGCTCCCAGGGGTCTTCTGCAATGTCAGCCCCCCCTGTGACTCCTGCCAAAAATCCCAGGCACTGCCAAACCCAGAGCAGGATCTGAGGAACCCTCAGTGAGCCAAGGCCAGCTGGAGGCAGCTTCACACGTGCACAAACACCACGCCAAAAATCATCTCTTGGCACTTCTTTCTGCATGTCCAACAGCTGTGCTGGTTGGCTCCTGATTCCAGTTGTTCCCAGGATCCAAAAGAATTCCCTGCCTGGCACTGTGTACAATCCTTACTTTATTTTACATTACAGTGCTTGAAGCCCTGACAAGACACAAAACTCATCAATCAACTCATGGCACGGCACTCAAAAGTTTACTACAAGCCTTCTCTCTGCTCAGTTTGTGTGCAGAACGTCTATTTTAATAAATCGGGTTCTGAAAACATGAATCTAGCTGAAGATTTCCTTAAAAAAAATCAGATTTTATTTACACAACAAAAGCTGCCCATTTTTTTATGGCATCAGACTCACAAACATTGCTTGGAGAATTTGCAGTTGAATGGTGAAAGGGCAAAATGCATCCAGCACCAGAGATGTGAAAGTTTTTTAAATGGGAACAGGGATCTGGCACATGGCCTTGGAAGAGCCAGAGCAGGTGTTCAAGAAACACCAAGTTCTGTCTCGGAGGCACCAGGCTCATCAATAATGGATTCCTCAGCATTCAACTGCCTTTCTTCCCCATTTAAAGTTTGGTACAGCTTGTTCATTTTCAGGAGATATTTTTTCCCCCGAGGAGCCCCAACACTTTGTTGTCACAGCTCCTGGAACTTCTCTGCTGGCGCTTGGCCCAGACAAGTTGTTACTGAGCACACGCCTTGATTATTGCTGAGAGACAGATTTGACAATCCTGATAACGAACAAGTGCTGGGTGCTCCAAGGGACACTGACTGCTCCCCATGCCCTAAATGCTTCAAATGATACCTTGAACATCTACAGACCTCCAGGCTGAACTTGTCACGATGACAAACTCAAGGCAAGAAATCCTCCCTCCTCTTTTGCTGAGTCTGTGCCACCCACGGACCTCACACCAAGAATTGCAGAGGTGCAGAAAGCCCCAGGTATTCCTCTGGAAATGGTCAGTGCTGATGTACTTGAATTAGTCTGGCTTGCTGGGAACCTGATTCCTGGGTTAGACTCTTGCCTGGTCACCTGCCACAGCTCTGGGCTCGTTTCAGAGCTGTGGTTTAGCTGATGCTGCTGATTTCTGCAGTGCTCCCCATTCCCCGAGTCAC
Organism: Platysteira castanea; assembly: GCA_013397175.1. NCBI lineage: Eukaryota > Metazoa > Chordata > Aves > Passeriformes > Platysteira > Platysteira castanea. Next base: position 330,486 of record VYXC01008880.1, read on the forward strand.
ACAGAGCCTCTCTCTGCTGTCACTTGGCTCAGTCCCACTGAGGTGGAGCACCCCAAGGTGACAATCTCATCACAAATTTCCAGATAGCCCAAGCTCTCCTCATTAGGCTCGTCTGCACCGGAGGAGTTTGCCAACCAAAAACCATATGGTTTTCCTTGGCATGCCTGGAGACCCCAGTGCTTCCCTGTGCAGAACACTGCAAACAACAGATGGGGATGCAATGGATCCCCCTCCCAGCAGCCCAGAAACCAGCACTGAGGACACTCCATCCTGCTTTATCAGATGCCCCCCAGAACATTCTCCCACTACTGCCCTGTTGGGAACTGCAGAGTTCAGGGACATCAACACCAAACTCTTGCCAGCAGCCACTTGCAATGGCACTGATCCAACTCAGAGCCAGTTTCAGACATGAATCCAAACCCAACACCCAGCTCTTTCCAATTCAGGTGGAAGCTCCTTATGTAAAATGAAAACAAGAAGTTAAACTGCTGTGCCTTTATGTGCACCTTGAAAACTACAGGCCAGCACCCTGAGCTGCCAGCCTGGTCCTACCTGAGCTTCATCATTTCTCTTGCTAATTGTGTTTACAGCCAGGAGCCACGGTGGAACGTTCAGAGTCACTGCCCAGCAGTGCCCCTGCAGAGGGTTTAGCACAGGGATCCCCATCTGCTCCGTGCTGGAGATGCCAGAGGAACCCTTCCCTGCCCCAGAGGAGGGACTGGCAGCACATCGTGCTGGGTGTTTTAACACACCTGAAGATTTCATGTCAGGGCTCAGCTTGTACAAATGGCAGGAAGGACTTGAGGACCCTGAAGTGATGGGAGGCTCTGACACAGTGACAGAGCCTTAAGCAGATGGATCAGAAGGAAAACAAATGCTGCTGGGAAGAGCTGGTGCCCTGAAACACAGCATTTATTCTGTGCTTGCAAATACACTCGGTGCTGAAGACAAACTTTTACTCATGTTATTGGTTTTGAGGCTTGTAAGCGTTTTTCAGCCAGAATTCCCAGTGGGAATGGTTTGATCTCTTCAGTGCTACTAAATTCCCAGAATCAAGTCAAATCCAATAACACGGTGCAGCTTGAAAACAGAATATTTGTTTCTAACCCATTTCTGAACGATTTTCATTATTACTATTGAAGATGTAAGGATCAGACAACCATTGTACCAGAGACTTTAGGGGTTTTCTGTAAAGCTTAGGAAATTCTGTAAGAGAGGGACAGCAACTGTAACTGCAGTCTGACCACAGATCTGAGGTGTGTATCAGCAAGCAATAAACACAAATTAAATCAGCTTTTGCAGGAGGATGGAAGTCAGAACTGAGGGCTGGGCAGGCTCACGAATTCAGTGTTCTCTAACCTGCAGGCAGAGGTGCTGGAGGAGGCAGTGAGCAGTTCCAGGCAGTGCCAAGGCAGCCTCTCTAACCATGTAACCTGTCAGAAGTGAGGAACTTTCCACAAGGGCTGCCTTTCATTTATGCCCAACAGCACCATGTAAAGGGCTTCCCTTCAGAGCCCACTGCACCAGGCTTTGCTCTGTCCATCCTCTGGCAAAGCCCAGGAGGGAGAGCAGAGCTGTAATCCCCTCTGCCTGGGAGCTCCCCAGAGGTTTGGCTGAGCTTTAGGCCTTTCTCCTCCCTCAGCATCTCCTCTAGAGCAGCTCCTTCCCCAGAGCACAGCCTGTGGTGCCAGAGCTCTGGCAGCAGGGAGAGGGGCAGGAATCACTCCCCCAGCATCTCCTGAACACGGCCTGGCCTGGCAGGGGCAGGGCAGGAGGTGAGGAAAACATTCCTGGAGGTGCAAAGGGCACACGGAGCCTCCAGCCCCAGACACCTAATTCTGATTTAAAGTCATCTGCAGAGCACGTGAAGCTAAGCCTGTGCTTTGGACCCAGCTTTATCCACAGCTGATCCTGCTTTGAAGAGAAGCTGTATGGGAAGTTAAATTAACCTCAGTGAGGTGTAGTAAAACCAGACCAAACAAGCTCCAGCATCAGTGTTTAACTCTCATGTCACGATAACAAAAATACAACACAGCCCAGAGCAATGAGATCTGGACCATCTTCATCTGAACTGCAGCTCAAGGTCTGCTTCATTAGAGGTTATTAAATGCATGATTTGGTACAAATCAAGAAGGTGCTCTTGAGAGTGCTCGAGTGGCTTCTCAATTTTATTAAACAGTTTGAGGGTGGAAGTTCTTAATTGTCATGAAATCCATCTTCTAATACAACCAAGCTCTTGTCTAGACAGATCAAAATCAACAATTTTATAGCCAGCGTTGGGCAAATTGCTTTCCTTGTGCCATGACAGATGTGTGTTTAGCAGATGCTTGCCAAACAGCTTTATGTAAATATTATTTTTAAAAAATCACGTGGAACAGAGTCACCTCACCCTACCAGAGGGACAGAAAGCTCAGTACCTCTTAATCATGAGGGAAATAATTTCAAAACCCCCCACACACTACACCTTATCCAGGCACTGATGTTCAGTGCAGCTCTAAGTCTTTACACAATTAACTTCCCTATCAAGAAACTGCAAAAAACCATTAATGACTGGAATATCTCATTAATTCGTAGTAAATACAGGTGAATCAGCCAGACCAGCCAACTCAGTAGAACTTCTGGTGCTCACAGCATGTTAATGTATTGCTAATTAAGACCACCAGCATTCCTTTTAATTAATATATTGTCTTGCTTGAGATTTAATTGAAGTTTTACCAGCCCTCATTTTTCCAATTCAGAACACGTACCAGACAAAGACTACACAAAATGAAAAATGAAACCATCCTCTTCACATTTGTGGGGATAAATTCAGCATTTTAGCTCCCAGCTGGTTCCACCTTCCAGATTGGGATGGGAATGTGAGAGAAGCCCACCGAGGGCATTTGTGAGTGTGTGCACACGTTCACGCTCAGTCCCAGCTCTCTTTGGGCAGGAAGGGAGCTGTTCCTGGCTCTGGAGGTGGCACATGGGCACCAGATCCAGAGGAACCCAAGGTTCTCGTGTCTTTTGGTGCCTCTGAACCCAGAGACTGAGGTTCACCAACACCCACAGAGCTCTGCCTCCAGAGCTGCAGGTTTGGGAACAAATCCCCAGGGGACAGGATTCCTTCAGTCTCCTGTCCCATGGAGTGCAAAGTTCCAGACTAAACTGGTTTAAATTTCTATCTCCAAAGGCAAAATGAGAACCATTTCACTGTATCACATTTTTGAAAAACAAAAAGCACTCAGTCTATCCCCCCATCTGCTTTCTTCTGTGCTTGAATCACTTCAAACCTACCAGAGCTCCTGAACGAGTTGTGTGTTTAACACAAATACCCTGAAGAGCTGTTGAGATTCAGAAAGTGTCAGATAGAACCTCCAGAGAATTTACCTAGAGGCAGAAGAGGGAGATGAGAAACAAAACTATTTCCATTTTCCCTTGCTAGAAATATTTCAAAACATTAGAAAAATATCTGAGTGGTTTGCATATATTAAAACTGAACAGTGAAATGCCTTTAAACTGCACAGAAACTTCAGTTTCACAGAGTTACAGAGCAGTTTATCAACCCTTAAATCACATTCCCATTCCCGCTTTAATTCCTTCTCTGCAGTACTGGTTTCCCTTGAGACTGAACATTTCCAGGAACAGGAGATTTCCAGGGAATGTAAGAGCTGCACCTGAGACCTCCTGCCACGAGTTTGGTCCTTCCCATGGACCAAAAGGGAACCCAAAATCCCCAATTCCCTGGGATCAGCCCACGGCCTCTCACTGCCACAGAAAGTGCTGGTGACTGAGCCCCTCCTCGCTGGGGTCACAAATAAAATATATTCACAAATAAAACACTCACAGCCTTTCCTTTCACTGAGGATGGAGCTCAGCACAAACCACACGCACAGGAGTCCAGCTGGTCTTGGCCATTTACTGCAGTTTGCTTGGGAACGTGGGATCCCTGTCTTAAAACTGCATTGAATTATCTTGAAAACCACACACACAGAGCTCATTTCCCCCAGCAGCGAGGCAGAATGAGAGGGAATTGCTCTTTGTGTGTGGCTGCAGGCCCTGGGCTTTGCACCAGGCAAGAGCTGTACCCACACAGGTACATCCAGAACCCCTTCCCAAAACAATTCTCCTCCTGCCCCATTCCCAGGGAGAGAGAAATTCTCCCCAAAGAGCAAGGGCTCTCTAGAACCTGACCCACTCAATCTTCTAAAAAGAAAACAGCAAAAATTCTTCAGCCATTATGTTTTTTGCAGGGGAATTGCTCAGCGATGGAGACACCCCAGGGCTGTGATCCCTGCCAGTGTGGTATTCCTTGAAGGGCTGAAATCCAAATACGAGTGTGCCTGGGAGGGAGAATGGAGGGGGAAGGATAGAAATAGAGGCAGCAAGAAGGACAAATATGCTGCTGGTAGGCAGGCTCATGATGGAAGGGGGATTATGATTAAAGAAATTTCAAGAAGACAACTTTAAAACAAAGAGAAGAGCTGCCCATGTTACAAGACCCAAACCCAAACAGAGCTGTGCTGGCAGAGGAGGCTGCATCTCCTCTGGGCCCCTTACATGGCAAATCCCTGAGGAATCCCAGCCCTTTGTTTGGATTTCATGTTGCTCTGTGTGTCTTCGGCGTTTGCTCACATTTCCCGTTTATCTTAGGCAGTTTCACGTTTATTTTTCAGGCCTTTTTTGGGGGCAGAAGCACAGCCTGGGCTGTGTCTCCGTGGCTTGGCCAGGCAGGCAGTGAGGCTGGGGCACTGCAGCACCAACCATTCCCCCCAGGGATCAGGTCTGGCAGCACGTGGAGCAGCAGGTACATGTCCTGCACTGACACTGAAAGCATCACTCAGGGGCTAACAGCTGTTCTGTGCTGTGAAATGTGGTGCTGCTGTCCCTCAGTCAGCTGGGCATCACCCAGGTTTGCCGTGGCACCTTCACAAGAGCACTGTGGGCTGGCTCAGGCACACCTGCAAATACCACTACAAAACCATCTGAGATTTGACACCTCATATTGTGCTGATAAATCAAACTGCTGCTAGTTTGTGCTGCTTTAAAGAGAAATGTTTTACTTTACCCTGTCACGGGCACCTCTCGAGGAAGCTGCTGCTGCCCCTGCACTACAATTCCAGCACCAGGACAATGTTTGGCCTGGAGTTACTGGGCAGCAGTGAAAATGCATCACTCCCAGGTGTCCACATGTGGATCAGCTACTTAACCAGTCACCTATCTTTAGCTCTGCCAGGCAATCAGGATGCTGTTCACAAAACACTTTACCTTAAAATAAGATTGCTTTCCTCAGATGACATTGTCAGGTTCTGCTCTTTTCACAGTTACTGTGAAACTCCAAAAAAAAGATAAGGTAGTTTATTGAGAAAGGAAAGACTGTTGTTAATGGGAGAGAAAAATTAATGTATAATAGCCTAAATTTTAGTGATTATCACTCTGAAAAGATGTTGAGATGTAATGGACATGAGATAACGGGGGAGGCACACTGGTGTAGAAGGAGCAGCATTGCCTGTCATTAGCACTTTGAGGAGGCCTGGTTTGAAGAAGCCTTTCCACAGCCACAGCCCCAAACCACTGGAGCCTCAGGGGGTTTAGGGGTCACTTCCTCAGAGCCTGCACAGCCCCCAAGGGGCCCCCTGCCCTCCAAGGGCTGCCCAAGGCCTGGGGGAGCTCTCACACTCAAAGCCCAGCTTTAACACCATTTCCAACACCAAATCATCCACGTGCTTGTTCTGCCAGGCTCTCACCCTGCTGGTACCTTTCCCTTCTCTCCTCCCCTCCTGACCCCTCAGATCCCCCACACAAATGCACTTTCACTCTTTTCCAGGCTCTAAAAGCCTTCTCTCTAAAGCACAAGTTTTTCTTGAGCTGTCCACTCTCCCTAATCCCCACAAGTCCTGGCACTTTCATCTTCTCAGGCTTAAGATGAATGAGACAAGCTGAGGTTTCAGGAGATTTGCAGACAAGCCCTGCTCTGGTCTCTGGGATGTTTGTGTAAGCCCAGAGAAATGTCATTTACAGCCGAGTCAGGCTGGGTGTTACAGAGCATCACTGAGATAAGCCCTGGGCCTGCACAGAGAGACAGAGGCATTTAGAGAGCAGAGCAGCATCAACCCCAAACAACTGGGTCCCAAGTGCTCAGTGCCTCTCCAGACACCAGCTGAAGAATGGAGCTGCATTTGTGCTGCCAAAAACCAGGAGGGGCACAATTAACCTTGCAAAGTGCCAAGAGAATTCTTTGCTGGACCACAAATCACCTTCATCCTCAGCACAGTTTGACTTTCACACAGTCCCATTTGCAGAAGGGATTCATCTTTATCTGAAACTGTAATTGAATGCCAGCAGTTACCTTGGTGACATTTAAAAATCTATCCCTGTGCTTTGCTGTCAACACTTTATAACACAATAAAGTGCCTCATGGAACAAGTCAGAGCACAGCTCAGGGAATAGTTCCTATGACAACTCCATGAATCAAGGGGATGGCAGAGATCCCCAAATGTCAAATGGACAGCAGCACACAGGTAGAGAAAGCCCAGGCTGGAGTCAGTGCTGCTCCTAAAGCTGTGCTGAGCTGCAGCTCCAGCCCAGCTCCAGCCATTCCTGTAATTAAACGAAGCCTCCAGCTCTCCAGGTACTCTCATTTTCACTGAAATTACCAAGAACTCTGAAATTATTATGCAATCAGTCCACCTGATTTCAGCAGGGCTCTGCTGGGGCTCATCATTGCCAGGGAGGAAGAACCACACTTCCTGTGAGTGCTGTTTGTTGTGTTTCAGGTGTTAAATACAAGGGGAGATTGAATTATTGGCCAAAACACAGGATTCACATTCTGCTTATGGCAGCACATCCCTTTACACCCTGGGACAGAGGGCACTGGGCTCACATTCACCCCTGACATTCCCACTTTTATTGTCCATCAGGTTTGTTTCCCTGGGCCTGGCCCACAGCTCCAGCTCCCCACGAGAGGCGGGGAGAGGAGCCTGGAGGCACAGGATTGCTGAGGAAAGGCCCCACTCAGCTCTTTCCTCAGGACTGCCCAACTCCACCTCTTCCCTCTGTGTTCTTGCCTTTCCCTTTCTCTTCCTTTAAGTTTTCCTGCCTTTCCAGCCTCTTCCAGGCTTCTCTGCTCCCTCCCAGCTGCCTCAAGCAGCAGGTCTCCTCCCCAGCACCCAGCCCTGGGCACTTCCATCACTGCCCCTCCAGGCCCACAGCACAGGAACAGCTGGACCATTGCTCCCTGAAGCAGAGAATTCATTCTCTTGTCTTGTAAAACTAAATCTGAGCACCACTTTGTCTGGAAAAGGCTCCAAACCCAGCTGTCTGTGGCCTCCCTGCAGCCCTTCCACCCTGGGAAAGCTGAGCTTGTCTCCTGGAGCTGTCCCATATCTACACTCCAAACTCCTCAATCCATCTCCAGGAGACAAAATCCGTCCTGGCATGCCCTGAAGATAAGGCTGAGCTTTTCAGCTGCTCTTGCACTATCAGCAGAAGAGTGCATTAGAAACCCAGGTTATTCATTTTATTAAAGAGCATTTGCTACTCGCACAAAAGTGATGGACCCTGCTAAGCACACTCAGGTGGAGATATGAAAAGTGAAAAGGGCACATCTCAATCAGAAAATGCAACAAAAACTGTGGCTTCTTGGCACTCTGTAAAAGTATGAGAAGTTTTGCCATTTTCACTGGAATTTCAAACCGAGGGAACAAAACCTGAGCAAATTGATAATAAAAACATGCCTGAGAAAGACCAGCTAGGTAAACGAAGAGATTATAATCCTGCCCTTCAGTAAAGTTCTTTTCACCTTAAATCCACTCAGTGTAGAGATAATCTTGCCACTGGAGACCACAAAAGAAAAGTTATTTGCATACAGAATAGGCTCACAGAAAATTAAACCGATGTGCAAAACTAGAGCTTATTATGCAAGAAATGTGATAAGCTAAAACATACAAAAAGTCCTCCTCAAGATCTGAGCAACATGAGCTAAAAATACCTCTAGCATGTCATTTACAAATTCAAAGGGTTGTTTAGGCTGTGTTTAGATTGTGATCAAACAACACTCGATAAATTTTTTTTCCACATATGATTAAAGATAGTGCTGGATTTTAGGTGTTCTGATTGCTTTCCTCACTTAGTTTTCATTGCTATTTTTAATTTGCACTTGATGTTCCCTGCACCCTTCCTGAAAGCAGCAGCAGTGCTGGGAGGGTACCAAAGTCCTGCTCATGTTCTTCCTGAAGGGACAGCAGGGATGGCCCAGGAGCAGCCCTGATTTACACCCCAAGGGCTGGAGGAGGAGGAATGGTGCTCCCAGCCCTCAGCCTGGTCCATGTCCCTGCTCACACACCTGCCCTGCAGGGCCTGGCACAAGCAGCCTCTCCAGTGCTCCCACGGCTGCTAAACATCACAGATCTCTCGTGCCAAAGGGTTTCTGCATCCCAAACTTCCCAAAACTCCAGGTGCTCAGCGCTCCACTGGTGTCACAGCATGGGGTGGCACCGTCCCCTGCAGTGGGCCAGCACTGGGACAGATCAAAACCAGCACGGGGCAGGGGTCCTGGGGCTGCTCATCAGAAATGCTCTGCAGGTGCCAGGGCAGGTGAATTAAGAGTCCCTCAAACTCTTCCTTCTTTCCAACAGCAAAGAACAGAGCTCAATGCCATGATGAAAAATTCTTGAACATAAATTACCATCATTTTTCTGTTACATAACATGATTTATCCAAAGCATGCACTGGGCTCATTCCAGTTTCCACTGAAGTCAATAGAATTGTAAGCGTTCAGCACCTCTGAAAAACCAGGACATGGTTATTCATGGGTATAATTTATGGTACCCAAATTAGAACATTCTGTCCTTCAGTTCCCAGTGCAGAACTCTTCTGTACGGGCATTAACAGAGCAACACTGAAATTTACCCCCAGATCTTCAGTGGGATGCCCAGGACTGCTCAAACTTGAAACCAGCACCACAAACATCTCTGAACTCCTGACTCTGGAGATCTCCTCTGCTCATCTGCAAGATCCAACTGGCTCCAGCCTGGATCTTTCTCTACATGAGCCCTTACCTCCAGGAGGTGTCAAGGAGTAACTGCCAGAGGTGCTCAAGTGCATTTCAAGGTAAGCATGAAGAGCAGCCATCCTCTGGCAAGGACATGGGGGAAAGCCAAGACAGAAAGTAAAAGAGTAAAAAATCTCCTGTACTGGAAGCTCTGCTCATCCTCATGAGCATTTCCTCAAGGAAGTGCTGTTTACCAATCCCTCTTGACGTGTCCTTTGGGCAGAGCCTTCATTCATTCCTTCAGGATGTGTTCACAGCTTCAGTTGATCGAGGCTGGCAGTAAAAATCCAGTCACAGATTTTGCATTTCTTCAGAGCACAGCAAACACAGAAATCAAAACACAGCTCAGTCTTGCTCAAAGCCCCTGGGATCTGTCCTGAGGCACTCAGTGAGGGGCTGCTCATCTCCAGCTTCCCTGCAGGTGAGGAACCACCAGGGCCCTGAAGAACCAGCCCTGGGTCACCTCAGGATGCTGAGGGGTTTGGGCCTGCTGCACAGCCCAGCTACCCCAAACCTGCCACACCTCCTCCTGACATCCCAGTCCCGCAGCAGGGGCTGGCGTGGCCTTTCCCCACAGCTGCAGGACACGGCCACCGAGGACCGGGCTGTCCAGCAGTGCCCTTTGCTCCTGTCCAGCCCCAGGGCTGCTGCCCCCCGAGGAAGCACCCCAGTGCTGGGGACAGCCCCAGGGGCTCTGCTCAGGACGTTTTGCTCACTTCAGGTGTGGCTTTCTCCTCTCTGCACTGCTGAGCCAGGCCTTTCCCACCGGGGCCTCCCCGGGGCTGTGCAGAGCAGGGAGGCAGCTCCAGCCCTGGGGGAGAGGAGGGAAGCTCTGGGGCTGGGAACGCACCACAGCCAGCAGGAAGATGATATTTTCCTTCCACCACATTCCCAGATCTCGTCTTTCTCCCGTCCCCTGGGCCCCACACGAGGGTGGGCAGATGGAGCCCGCCCATCACTCCAGGCCACAGACCTACCACACAAATGGGCTTGGAGGAGAACTCCTGCAGCACCACGAGCAGGGCTGTTATAGGAGTCCAGAAACAGCAGCTTGTGTGTTCACATGTCTATTCCAAGTTTCAGGTTTCCTCAGAAAGCAGGAGGCCAATCTCATCCTTTTGACTTTGAATCCCTCGGAGGAAGGCTGCCCAACGTGCCTGTCAGGCTGACAAGGAGACCCAGACCTTGTCCCCCTCAGCTCTGCTCCAAACCAGGCTCGTGCCAGGTCCACTCCACATCCCCAGGCCCTGCAAGTCGAAAGGACTTTGCAAGAGATCTCTGTGCAGGTGATCAGGCAGCATGGCATTCAGTGATTAAACAGAGCTGGCACATACTGGGAGAGAGATACAAACCCAGAAACAGCCCTGAGTTTTGCAGTTGCAGCATTTAAGTTAAAAATAATCAGGCTGGTGGAATTACATAAACTCAAGTTTTGTACACGTTCCTAAACCTAACAGTCCAGAATGGCCTAAACCTCACCCAAACACAGTCCTCCTGGAACCCCTCAGAGATGTCATTTCTTCATTCAAACATGTCAGATAATCTGAGACTTTGTGCACAAAGACTCCCAGCAGCAGTGATGAGAAGGTACCAACCTTCAGACGGAGCACTTGCTTTAAAAACCACATTTCTGGAACAATATCTCCCAGTTTCTTTGTTCTGTCCTTTGTATCTTCCAGCACTGGGCCCTCTGCCCACTGAAGCCACCTTTACAACCTGCCTTCCCCATCTCCACGATGGCAGAAACACATCCTTACACCAAAGGGCCATTTTAAGGGATCCATTTTTCTTTGGAACTTCTATTTAGCCAAGGATCGGGGTCCACAAGTTCCCTCCAGCCTCAAGACAAATAAAGAGTTAACCACAGGTCTCAGCCCAGGGCATTTCCAGAGCAGTCAGCACTTCCAGGCCATCTCAGGGGACATTCTGTCCCCGGGGAGGCAACAGCAGAACCCTTCCCTCATTTCCATGTGCACACAGCCCACATCCCCGCGTGCCTGTGGCATCTCCACGCTCACACATCCTGTGGAACAATGCACATTGGCTGCTTTATCCACCTCTCTTCCAGGAACAACTCCCCCCTCCAGCCGAGCAACATATGGCCCTCAAGCATCTTCCCAGAGGGAAGCCTCTAGGCTAGAAACTGGTTGACAAAACTGGAAAAAAAGTTGAGAAATTTCGAAACCAAACTTGTTTCCTAGAAGACTTCAGCCTGAACTGAAAAGTGCAATTAGCAGAATCAAAAAAAGCTTTTCCACCTTTCAGCTAATTCGGGGAGAAAAGGGGGTGGATTTCCTCACACCCCACTTGTTGCCCATGAACCTGAAGGGGCCGGGTCCTTTCCCAAGGCCTCAGAGTCCCCAGAGGAGGAGCTCAGAGCTGCAGCAGCTCCCTGTGGCTGCGGCTCCATGTGCTCAACCACATTTGTTTCCTGGGAGGAGGTGTGGGAATGCCTTGTGAAGCTCAGTGATGCACCAGAGCACGGAGACAATGGGGAATTGTTCTTTTCCACTTGCTAAACCATTCCTACAGCTCTCTCACGTGCTCTGGTGATGCAGCACTCAGAACCAGGCAGAAATGAGCCCCCAGGAGACAGGAAATCCTTCCCGTTAATCCCCAAGTGCCAGCGAGCCGCAGCAGCTTCACACCAGCACAGCACACACAGCAAAGCCCCAGCTGCAGCTAAGAACCTTCTCCAGCTCACACAGCCTCAAACCCTGCACCATTCCTGAACAAACCTCATGTTTGCAGGAGAAGAGATCTGTGAAGGAAATTGCAGCGGGGTGACCGATGGTTGTTACCTCGGTGACGCTGAAAACACCTGAAGGGTCTTTTCCAACCTGAACGATTCCATGAAGGACCAGATTCAAGCCTCACTTCCAGGAAGCTGTTTCTAGAACGTGACCTTAAAAAAGCCAACCAAACCCTTCCCCCAGTTTTTGAGTCCTGCTGGCCATCGGGGAGAGTCCAAGTGATGCAGCCCAGTAACTCAGGTCAGCATTTGTGATATTTTTTTAAATATGAAAACATTAAATCCACCGAAGACCAAAACTGACTGATTTCCCACAGAATTAAGGGTCTCAACCAATTCTTCAGGTACAGCTATGTCTAGAGTGCATCACGTCCTGCATAATACAACATTTCTGCTCAGTCTGGGGGCAGGCAAGGCCAGCAGAGAGTTTGAGGGGAAGACAGGCAGGTCCTGTCCCTCTCCAGCTCTGTCAACCCGAGTACAATGATCTGTTTATCGAGCCCAACACACGTGTGGGTGGCTGCACTTAAAAAAACTAATATTAGGTATCATGTGTTACAAAGTAAACTTTTCACAGGAAGGTGTTTCCATAGTAACTAATGTTTTTCGAGCAACACATTTCCCATCAGGGTTGCCATAGAAACAGAACTATAGAGATGTGTTCAGCAAATAAGTTGTCAATAGATTTCCCCCACTCTACCCTTGTCACCCTGGGGGTGAGCACAGCACCCCGTGTCTGCCCTGGGGGGCTCCAGTGGTTGTGGGAGTGTGAAATCCCCCCTGCCCATGCCAGAGCATCATTTCCCCCATGCAGGACCACACTTTCCAGAGCAAGTGAAACAAGCACTCACTTTGGATCAGGTCAGAAATCTAGACAGCTCTCAGGAGCTGTTGTACAGGAGAGTCTCAGTGAAACACCTTCATCTGCAGGAGAACAGTGAAATTTCCCTGCTGGAAACACTGAGCAGGGGGACCTCAGAGAGACCTCAGGGTGCTGCTGGGACGTGTCAGAGGGACGTCAGGAAGAAGTCTGAAGCTCCCTGGCTTCGAGCATATATTTAGGCTGAAGCACTCCCAAGGGTAATGTACAGACTCCCACTCACCTCCAAGGAAAATCTGCAAAAAGATCACAGCTCTAATCTGGCATTTACATAGTAGCTGGGATTTTAATTACTATTTGTTCAGTGCCTCACCATTCATCCAGCAGCAGCCACTTGCACACCTTCAGGGCTGCCACTGCTCCTGACCTTTGCTTTCCCTTCTCTCCCACTCCTCCGTTTCTCACTCCTCTTCCCTGCTTTTCCCTCACAACTCCCTCCACCCCTAAACCCCCAACCCACCAAGCAGCAGATGCTGATCCTCGTTTACACCAGCAGCCCTCGCAGGCTGCTCTCTGCCTTGCCTTCTCTTAGGGAGAACCTTTGCTCCCCCAGGCAAATTTTGGCGTCTCATCGTTGGCTCAAACCCGAGAAACCCAAACCCCCCACCCAGAGATGCCACCTGAAGGGGAAGAAGCTGGAGCTGGCTCTTGCACCAGGCATCAATCAGCTCCAGGGTTATCAGCACATCCACCCTGTCCTCCCCCAGGCCTGTCCTTCAGGTAGAACCCCGTGAAACAGCTTGAAGCATTTCACATGGGAGGCAGAGGAACAATCACTCAAGTGCCATTACGTTTAGGTTCCAACTCAAAACCAGCTTAAAAGAGGACAAAACACACGTGGTGCTGAGACCTGAAGAGAGTGTGGCTGGAATTCCCTTGCTGAGTCCCTGCCAGTGGTGGCCCCAGTGCCTTTAGCTGGGGGATGTCAAGCACTGCACAATTCCTGTTTCCACCAGTGCTCCCAGGGCTGATTTACATTCCCAGCGTGTTCCCTGTGCTCAGGATGTTGAGATGCAGGGCTTGGTGCTGCCACACAGCATCTGCACTTCATCCAGGGAAAAATAACTCTTAATGCACTGCAGAGGTCCAGTGCAGACAGACCTGGTGTCCCTGCTAGGAGAGTCATTTCTGCTCCATTCTTTAGAGATCTACATGAAAATATCACACTGGGGTATGTGATAAAATCTGCTTTTTCAAGCTCATCCTCCAACCTGCAGCAGCGCTGGTTCGAGTATTTTAAATTGTTTCGTATTTCTGTAACTATGCAATGGCATAACACTGAATATGACACCCTCCTTATTTCACACTCTGCCCCCTCCTACCTGCTACCAACAGAAGGAGCAGCTCCTGGTGCTCCATTCTGAGGTGTTACAACACGACAGTCCAGATTCAACCATCTTTAAGGAATCATTTTCAGGAGCAGAGTGATAGCGTCCTTGTTCCCACTAAAGACTCAACAGAATAACCTAAAACAAATATATAAATCTTACCTGGGATGGCCCATACCTGGGGTTTTGGAGGAGCCATGTACCAGGCATGATGGTAAGGGAATATCTGAGCTTTGAAAAATACCACCAGAATTGCAAAATAGCATTTTATGGGCTTGGGAAACAATTGGAGAGTGACCTTAAAACTCCTCTGCTGACAGATTGTGAATTACAGTGAATTTTACTAATTCATACATACAGGTCCTGCTCACCCTGTTTGCCTCTGGTTGCTTGCAAAGCCTTAGGCTGGAATCTGCTCAAGCCAGGAGCTGCTTGCATATGCCCAGGAAATGCTAAATATAAACTGGACAACGTGCAGACAAATCATTTAAATGAACTTTTTAGGTCAAGGTCCAAGCCTTGGTTTGCACCCAAACAGCACCAAGTGAGCAGTGGACACCTGCCCCACCACAAGTCCTGGAGCACAACTGCAGCTCGAAAGGGAAGTCTTGTCCAACCCAAACCATTCTGAACCTATAGAACTTATGAACCAATTAATATCCTCACTAATAAAGACAGAAAGTAAGTCTGACTGCAATTAATTACCTCTCACATCATCATATTGCCCCACAGTTCCAAATGTCTCCTTTCAGCACTGTTTCAGAAGTAGGCACTGCCTCTTGGATGAGCCCATTTCCTACACGTCCTTCAAACACTTCAGATTCTTTCATGAGTAGAGGAACAATCTGTAAATCAGGAATTGCAATGGGATCATTTCACCATGGTCTTCTCACAGAGTGGACAGACTTTGGGACAAAAGAGCCAGAAAGAAATTAAATGCAAGACCAGAAAAGGTCCTCACTCACAGGCTTCTCACACTCCAGTGTCATCCAACATTTCCAGCCAGCTCAGTTATTTTATTCAGTCATAAACCGAATATAACCCACAAAAACAAACACCCGCTGGGGTTACAACTAAGGCCTGTTTGTCCTCTCCTTCCCAGCTGTGTCTCAAGAGGCAATACCTGAACCCTGCCTGAGGGCAGGGATCCACTCCCCAAACTGAGAGGAGAGCAGCACAATCGCTGTGAAATGCACATTTACATTTGAATCGCGTTACGCAGGAGCATTAGCTTTTCCAAGGATTATTTTCTCGGCATCCGAGGTCACGCTAATCAATAACATCAACAGAGGCGAGCCACGAGATTTGGGTGAAAGTTTGAGTGTGCAAAGTATTCGAGAGTGCTGGAGCATCTCCCAGCAGAGATCTCTCGGCTGCTGAAGTTTAATCACGAATGACCAGAGCTGAATTCTTGAACCAACATTACCCCAAAAGCTGCGTGGTCAGTCACACGTGTCCCTTTAGATTTACCTCACTCATTCAGTTCTCAGATACAGGGTTTAAAATCCACCTTCAGTCCCTTGAGAGCCAACATTCCATCCCGAGAGCTCAGCTGCTCTAACCTTCGGCTGTCACAGGTAAAGGTGTCAGGCAGGTCCTGTGCCCACGTTTCTTTTGAGGACAGCCTGATCCTGCTTTTAGATCTCTTTATCCCAAGCAAGTAAAATTCCAAACACTTCAAAATCCTTCCTAACCTCCACCCCAGACAGGTTCCACCTGCACCAGCCCCTCCTCGGGGGGTTGCCAGCACTGATGCCAGCTGTGCTGCCACTCACAGGGTCCGGGTTTGGCTGGAAGGAGCACTGCCCTGCACACAAACCCTTTTTTGTCCTGCTGGAAACACAAAGCCCCAGGTTCTCATCCCTTGCACAGACACATCAAACCCCCCTGTCTGCACTCACGGATCCCCAGGTCCAGCCCAACCCAATTATCTGCTCGGGCACCTCTCCCCATCCCTCAGGTCACTGCAGTAACATCAGAGTTTGAGTTCCTCCAAGCTGATGGAGGGCTCAGTGTTCAATTGTGTCTCAGAAGTCGGCAGTGTCTGAGCTGCCACCGATGTGCTCTGCTCATTAAATCAGGGAAATGAGGTGGGGTCATTAGAGCTCGCCCCTAACCAGGCAGCGCCAGGGGCTCAGGAGCTCCTAAAGCACAGCAGGTGCCCTTAGGGAAAGGGCAGAGTTTGGTGCTGGGCAGGACCATCCCCCAAGCAAAGAGAAGCAGTAATGAACACAGGAAAAAAAAAAAAAAAGAGAATTCCAGCCTCTCAAAAGCACAGAAATGCCTCAGAAGGGGCCCCTTTGCTGCAGCCGCTGCTCACGAGGGGCCAGGAGCAATTCCTGGAACCAAATTAGCTTTTCCAAATGGCAAAACCAGAAGGTGACAAACTGTGGCCTTTCCCAGGCTCGTACACTAACAAAGCTGCCTGCAAGCACTTTCTTTAAAAGTTATTATTAGGAAAACTTAAAGCACACAGGCTGGAAAATAGTTACAGTCTTAATACAGATGAGAACTTCTACCCTGCAGTCCACTCACAAAAACAAAGAGAATAACAAAGCAGGTGACATTTCCTATTAGCAATCTCCACTGGTTATTTCTATAACTCTTGAGAAGCAAACTAGTAAAAAACATCAAGCCTGTTTTATTGAGATGGTGAATAAATTGGATGCCTGTTAAGGCCTGATTGCTTCTCAAATATTTGGCTAGACATTAATTTCTTGAGAGAAAGAGGTTTAAGGACTTTTCAGTCTGATCCTGTGAGACCTGAATACAAAGCTCATCTTGTAAAATACCCTCCTGCTTGTGTGAAGTCTCACAGAATCAGCTTAACTGCTGAGATTGGACTGAACTCACCGTGCCACTAGGCTCAGAACCCAAATATGAAATGCTCATTCAGAGTTGGGCATCTCAAACTGCCCTGGACACCCCACACAGACACACACTTTTATTTTTTTAATTCCAGTAAATTCCATGGCCTTGCTCCCTCCACCTGGGTTGTCCCAGTGATCAGAGGCCTTGGATCTCCAGGTGGATTTGCCCTCCCAGCCTGCAGCTGTGTGAGCACAGGGATGCCCTGCACAGGTTTTGTTCCAGGAAAATGGATTATCCCAGGCTCTGCTGCTGCCTTTTTCCATGGCCCCAGCAGGCACAGGACCTTGTGACGGCTGATGTTCAGGGTGTGAACAAAGAGGGGACAACAAAGCACTAATGAAAGCCAGTTTTAATCTCTTGCAAAGAAAAGCAGACAATACCTTCTCACAAACTCCAGCAGGCCACCCACCACTCCCCCAGGTCAGGAGCCAACCTGGCACCAGGAATGTCCCTACCAACCTCCCCCTTCCATCTCTGCAGCTGAGGGATGGCTGCTTCTCCAAGCCAAAAAGGCTCCAAAGGGTTTCAAACCCCTAAACCCAGCTGTAAGGGTGCTGTTGCCATCCCAAGAGCTATAAATAAATCTCAAATCACCAAAACTCTCATGTCAGTATAATTTCAAGTAAACTCAGGCAGAAAAGACCAGCCTCTCCAGGGCTGCATGCTTGGTTCTAATAGCATTGACTGCCTGGTAACAAGATGAAGAGCTCTTATAAAAAGAGACAAGCAGCAAGAAATTGTATTAGGTACCAATACCCCCCTTATTGACAGCACTTATCTGCAGGAGCGAGGTCTGCGCGGGGAAAGGGAGTTAAAAGCTCTGTTATCATCAACAACGGCTCTGCCTTCTGCACCAGAGGCACTCGGGGAGGGTTTCTGCCTCCTCTGAGCCCAAGAACAACATTAACTCTGCTGGAACCAGGTCCCAGCTGCAGAAGAGTTGCTGTTGTACCCATCCCACGCTGTTTGCATGGGGGTAAAGCAGCAGAGCTTGGCAAGGAAAGCTCTGACCAAGTGCAGCTTCTCTGCAGTGCAGCTGATGCCTTCTCCCAGCCACCCAGAAACAGAGACCAGACAGGAGTAAGGGAATAAAGGCAGGGATTTATTTGAAGGCCTTCAAGGCACACCCTGGGGAGCCAGAGGCTGCTTCCATCAAATGGACCCCAAGGTGGGCAACGAGTCACGAGTTCTTTACCCTGTTATAGGTTTGGTCCATTTGCACATCAGCATAAATTCACCAATTAAAACTTTAGCTCTCTTCAATTTCTCCACCTCTCTCATGGTCCCAGTTTACACCTTTGGGCCTAGGCCAGCCCGAGTGCCCTTGAACAGCTCAGAGAGGCTTTGTTGTGTCTGTCTGGCCTCAGAGAGCAGCTCACGAGCTACAAGAAACTTCAGAGTTACACACTGGACAGTGCAGGATTTGAAAAATATAGGAATTAAAACCTAAGGCATCACAGCCTGGCACTCACACATTGCCACCCTCCCCAGCTGGGCCAGCAAAGCCCTTCCAGGGACCAGCCACAGCCCTGCAAAGTCTCTCCCCATCCTCAGGGACCAAGGCTGTGCAGAAGGAGAGTTTGGCAGCACAAGAAAAAGCAGCAGTTCACACCTGAATTTCAAACCCCCTTACCTGCACTGGGATGTCCTCGTTTGATCTCCCAGACTCGCCAGCAGTTTGTTTAAGTCTGGTCTATTCAGTCTCCTCTTCTGTGAGGAACTGAAAATTGATGGCTGAATGTGCTCTATCCCAGAGTGCCAAGGCTTGGCCTGAATTTTAAGTGCTACTGGCGTGTAAAAAAGATATAAAATAAAAAACAAGTAAAGCAAGACCAACACATGGAAGAAAGCAGCACTGGGAGTTTTTCTGGGAAGGGAGAGCACACGTCCCCCCCACACAAGAGACTGCTTTCAGCTGTTCAGAAACGAGGGTTAATCACCCCTGCACAGCTTCAGGTGTGACCGATAAATGCTGACATAAAATGCTGATTTTTAAAGCAAAATCAACATATTCTTCTGAAAAGCAAAACAACTTTAAGCCCTTTCTAACAGGAATGTCTTTAACTAGCCCCCAGAATAATCTGAGGTTTGTTGAGACAGCATGTGCACAGCCCTGCTGCTGGCAGCAGCAACATCCTGCTCCCTTCCAGAATTTGTTTTTTGAGGTTGTCTTAAAGGTCTAAAGAAGAATCTAAGAGACTTCTATTGCAAAAATACCTTTTCAAACTCCTGCTTAAATCAGCTGAACATGCTTTGGGTTGGGGTGGGTTATCCTTGCCCTTTTCCTCTGGGTGAGGAACACTTTTATACCAGGTTTTTCTGTCGTGTGAGGATGTGAACACCCAGCCCTGTTTCCTTTCAGCAGCTCCCAGCACAGCCCCTCCTCACATCAGGCACTGGGGCTCTGCTGCCTTCAGGGAAGGTGATGTCCAGGGGAGATTGGAACCTTTAAAACTCTTTGCTTTTGTTTCCCAGCCCCCCATAAACAGCAACGATGCCGTGGAGTTACCAAAATTCTGTTCCAGGATTCATTTTCCAGCATTCCCAGGAAAGCAGAGCCAGAACCCCAGAGGGGGAGCAGCCACACTCCCTGACCCTGGGCTTCTTTTCTCCTTCTGAATCCACAGCTCCAGTGGGACCAGTGGAGCTTTACAGGAACCCAGGATGGTGTCCACGACACCCACTCCAGACAAACCCTCCCTTCTCCCAGATATTCCATGGTGACATCCACTGCCAGTCTCGTCTGCATCCACAGGGACACCGGCAGCCCCTGAGAGCAGCAATACAACATTTTATCTTTTTTCTCCCACAAATCCCCATCCCAGGAGCAGTTAAACTGTGATTCTCACCACTAACCCAGCTAACTCCCTCTAACAAGAGGATATGTAGTAAACAAGGAAGAGGGAAGAAAGAAACCAGTGAAGTTTTACAGCTTAGAAAGCACAATTAAAATAAAACAACCCCTTTTGGAGAAACCCTAGATACACAAGCAGCCCTTTTGTATGATCTGTTGTTTGACAGCACTCTTAAACGAAGTAAGATCACTAAAAGCAACACTAAAATTAAAGAGCAAATATATGGGAGTGAAGTAGATTTCATGACAACACCAGGGAAGAAAAACTCAAGATGTTGGTCAGAACGACGGGGTTTTGTTTAAGAACACATGGACTGCTTTGTAGCTGGGAGAAGAAAAATTGATTTTCCAGACACTGCTATAAAACATGCCAGGAACCCAGAGCAAACCAAAGAAAACACCAGCTGCAACTGGATAATAAAGCATCCCAAATTTTCCACGTCTGCCCATGTATGGCAGGAAGAAATTACCCTGCCCTTGACTTTGCTCCCTCTTTGCTCCCTTTGTCACAGGTCAAAGGACAAGAAACATCAATAGAAAGCAGAATTAAGTGTCAGAACCCCTGGGCATGGAGAATTACCATCAGGGAGGAGCTGAGGAACAACCTGGGAGCAGCATCCTGTGCCTTGCTCAGTCCTGGGCAGCAGCCACGAGCCCAGCAGGGCAGGGGATGTGAAAAGGAGAGCAAGGAAAACTCCTTCTGCATGGAAACCCCATCCTGACCACGGGGGTGACTCGTAAGGGGTGACAGGAAGGATGCTTCAAGGCCTCAAGTTCACAGATATAGAAGAGAATGACAAGAAAACAGAATTAACTGCTTTTGTTTAATAAAATTGAGTAATTGGCTTGTCCTTTGTTTGCTGTTTTTCACAGAGTTTAAAAGCTACAAAGGGAATAAGGTTGGAAAGAACTGGGAACTCTGCAGCTCACCTCAGTATGGAGCAAGCGTTGTGGTATTTCCCACCTGGGGGTTATTTTATCTGGGTTTTCCAGCCCTGCCATGATGTCGTGCCTTGGTGAGGTAAAACAATGTCCTGTGTATTTTCATGAACCCACAGCCACCAGTGTAAACCTGCCAGTCACACACAAGGATTTCCAACACCCCTAATTAATGCAGGGGTATCAGTTCCAGTTCAGAAGTGACTTTGCTGCACACAGTGAGTGTTGTGAAGGTGCTGGGCCCTGGAAGATGCAGACAGGCACCTACTGGAATTTTCTAAGGTATCTACCAATGCCATCATATACAAAATTACAAGTAATTACCCTAATGGGAGGGGGAAAGCTGACTGGAGCTGCTGTTGCTCTGTTCTCCAAATCTGGCTTTCAGAATGGCTGATATTCTTCATTTTGATGCCAGACAAAAACGTGGCACATAATTTATCATTGATTTGATCATCGTTATTAAAGCACACAGACATTTCAGGAAAAGCTGGGAAAACCAAAGTAATGTGGAAAAGACTTGCTGAAGATCTCCAGCCTCATCAGTGGTGGAGGGGAAGCCTCAGTGAGAGGTGCACAGGGTGGGGGAAGGTGCAGAAGGAATTTGCACATGGACATGGATAACCACGGGTTGGGCTCCACCCTCCACGTGCCCCTCAGACTGTCACTGGTGAGGGTGTGCACTCACAGAGCAGGCTCCTGAAGTCAGCCCCAATCAATAATTCAGTGACATGATGACAGTATTAGCCCCGTTAATAATTCACCGTGCCTATAAAAATATTCAGAACATTTTCATCAGTGCCTCTGACAGGCAAACCTCTGCCATGAGCCATGACATTCACACCTGGCTCCCAGGGTGGAAATACCCCACTGCCTCCAGGGTCACAGCATTAACACCTGGAGCGTGTTCTCTTCCCTGGAGAACACTTGATGCCTTTCAAGATCCCAGTTTTCTATTCATTATTAATCCTTTCCAGCTCATTTCTCAAGCTATAGCTCCCCGATCACACAGAGCCTTGGTGACTCCTCAGAGCAGGGAGCAGCTGCACACAGAGCCCTGGGCACGTCCCTTTTCCTCACAGAAATCACTTCAGTGACACCTGGGGCCCTTCGTTTTTATCCAAGGGATCTCAGGCAAAAAGGAAAGGAAGAGGAGGAAAGGTTGGCTTCTGACAAATGGTACCTGTTCAGCACAAACAGCTGCAGCTGGGGGCTTCCCTGGCACTTCTCTGGAGCAGTGCCTGGACAAGGGCCACCAGAAGAACCCTTCTCTGTTTTCATCCCAGGTGAAATGGGAATGCAGCACATCCAACCACTTCTGGCTGGGTTGTTCAGCAGCAACGTCAAACAGCAGCTGTGAAATGAAGTGTCTCACTGAGAACACCCATGTGGGATGATTAAAAAGAGACTAAATCACTTTGCCACATCCTCCCAGGATAACAAACAGCCCCGTTTATGGGCCAAGTCTCCACCAGGCCCCCACGAAACCACACAGCAGCTGCTCCAGAGCACAGCCTGGCCTGGCCTGGGGGCACAAACGTGGGAAATACACCACAAAGAGCCCTTCATTTATTTATATTTTCTTCACCAGCACATGATCAGAATAAGACACAACGTTCACATCTTGGGCCTCACTTCTACTCCTTGTGCAGGTGACTGTGAAATGCAGGTGCCTGTCACAGACCCTTCCCCCAAAGGCAATTTGTTCCTGCCTGCTGGGAGCCCCTTTCCCCTTTCCTTGAGATTGAGGGCTTTGATCTTCCCCTTATCCAGGCAGGAGCTCCAGCTAAACACCCATCCCTCATCAGCTCCGTGGGGAATATTCGACCTCAGGGTGTTTAAATGTGTGCCCCGCACAGGTCTGGGAACATCAGATCCAGCAAAGCTGCTGGGTTTGGGTTTTCCCAGCAGGTTTTATGCTGGCTGCCAGTCCTGGCTCCAGCTCCTCCTCCGGGCAGAAGGGAGGGATGGATCCCAAGGGTGGAAAACACTCCCAGTCCTGCTGGTTTTGGTGGCTGTCGCCTGTGGGAGGTCGGGGAGATCCCAGGAGAGCTGCAAAGCCACTGCCCATGGACAGGGACGTGTTTGGGACACCCCGAGTGGCCTGAGACTGTTGTCCTGTTTTTGCTAAAGCCTTCTGTTCTAACCTTGGAGTCAGAGAATTTTCACACAGTTTCATGTAAATAATGGCCAATGTTTATTTAACTGTCTTTTCTGGTTTTCATTTCTTTTGTGATGAGAAAAAGTTTGATGAGTATCTTTTTTCTCCAGTGGGATTGAGGAGGAAGTGACATGTCCTCCAATCCCTTGTGGAGTTGAGAACCCTATAAAGTATAAGAAATGTAAATAAAGTCTCTCTTTTCCCTCTTTCTGCTGAACCTAGCAGGTGTCAGAGTGTCCTTTATTGTGCCATTACCAGCACAGTGCAGGGCAATGCAGGTTTGCTGTTCTGCACCTCCTGATGCTGACAGGCTATAAATAGGATAAAACAGAATTCATGGAAAGATTTCTGGACACCTACTTAAAAATCGGAACCGTGTTTGTTTTATTTTCAGTCTGCATCCCTAAATAAACAAAGACGGCATGGAATGTGTGTAATCTGCACTGGTGCCTAAATCAGCCTTCTCCATTTGCATCTTTTCCTTTCAACTTCTGAGGTACATTTTTATGCAGAGAAAATAAATAAATGCTACTTTCTTTCTCCGTCGGCCCGTTTTTGTACTTTTCCGTGACAAATTATTCTTTTAATTTGGAGTCTGGGAAAGAGACTGGAAAGCTTTTTTCTAAAGGCTGAAACGTCATTGTCAAAGTAAAATGAAATCATCCAGTTCCACAAATCTGGAGTTTTTTGTGAGGATAAACCTGTAAAGCAACAGTGGTGGAGCTGTTGTTCAGAACCAGTGCAGCAGGCAGGGATGAGCCTGCCACTGACAGAAGCAAGCAGAGATAATTTAGCACACATCTCTTTTTATTCTTGCTCTTTGGAATGGCCCGGTCTGTACAGCAGCACTGCTGTGGGTAAATATTGCCTTTGTTTCCTCTCCTTCTGTGGGTAAATTTACTTTTTCCTCTTTAGATAGCAGCTCTCATCCTAGGCTCTGCCTGTCATGTGGGCCAAATTCACATCTCATCTCACAAGAAGTTTAGTCAGGAAAATATTGGATTAAGAAAAATGAAAGCAAACCTGAAGCTCTTATTATTCACTTTAACTAGAAAAGTGTTACAGGCATAAGAAAAACAAAATCTATGGGCCAGTAAGACCAGAATCAGCCCCAGATATTCTGAACGTGGGCAGAATATGGTCCAGCATTTGTTCCTCCAAGTGTGTTTGTAACCTACCTGTGGCCCTGGTTTTCTCAGCCCTCTGAATTTACATTTTTTGGAGTCAAATTTCTCACAGTTTTCATGTAAATAATAGCTGGTGTTTACTTAACTGTTCTTTTTTATTATCATTCTTTTACAATACAAAATCATGATGGACAGTCCTTTTAACCAGTGTGGTTGGAGAGGTGTGAACCTCAACCTCCAATCCATTGTCAGATTAAGAAATGTATAAATACTGAGAAAAAATAAACACTTGAATTCATTCCCCTTCTGACATCTCAGTGTGTCCTACAGCCACACCTACCTGCCTTGGCCCTCAGCTGGAAGGCAGCATTTTGCAGAATTTGGGCCATGGAGTTGTTTTTTCCCACTCTCTCCTGGGCCAGCAGCACCAGGGAGAGCCCCGGAGCTGCCTGGCCATGGATTCGCTCAGCTCCAGACTCCAGGTGGTGGTTTCTGTCTCCTCCTTGCTCCATGGATCATCCCCCTGGCATCCTGCCGCCTTTGTCATCACTGATTATAATTCCAGCTTGATGAAAAACTTGTTCTGAGTCATGGCAGGCAGTGAGTGTCTCATCCTAGGGGTTTCATTTGTACCTGCCAATCCTCGGGCTCACGGTGCTCTGGGAAAGGGTTCAGTGACAGACACCAACAAATCACCCCTGCTGGAAACTTCAGGTGTGCCAGGGTGTCCTCATTTTATTATGTAAAACATGGAAACAATAAGGAGAGTCTACATTCAAGAGGAGTGCAGGTAACTCTGGGACGGATGTGGTGGGTCTGCTGAAAGAAGCTTTATTTACTGGAAGGGATTTTCAGGGGAATTAGGAATTGGTTAAAAATGAATAAACTGTGCTCAGGGCAGCACACTGGGAAGTTGGGCTAGAGGAGAGCAGTAAGAAATCTGCCATAGGAGCACTCACAGGGAGCACAACACATCTCCCTCTGGAATATCAGCAGGAGCTGGAACTATCCAGGCAGCATGGAAAAAAATGGGAAGCTTTTCCTGCCCAAAGTGGCAAGAATTAGCATCCATGGTAGAATGCTGCAAGATTTTAGGACTGCTGGAGGATTCATCTCAAAGCCTGGGGACAACAGAGCAGGTGGGGATGGGCTCTGGGATGAACAGGGAAGGAATTCTGCTTTTACAGAGAGGGCTGGACAGGCCCCAGCCCCTCACAGGGCCCTGGGGCTGCAGCTCCACATGCAGATAAAACCATTGCATCAGCTCTCAACCAATAACTGCTGCTCACAGCAGGACACAGAGGCATTTTCCAGGAATTAGAAGTTACCCATTCACTCAGAACGAAGTCATACTCTGAGTGCAGCAAATAATTATTGCTGCCCACAGTGCAGCATCAGGGAAGTTTTTAACAAGTCATTATGCGGTGGCTTTCAGAGAGAGCTAATTGGATGTCTCCAGGTCACTGCCTGAGTACTGCTACTTCCAGCTGGAGAGGAAAGGACCAGCTGTAATTTCTGTAATTAAAACTGCAGTGGGTGTGTGCTCAGTGCCCTCCTGACAGATCCCAGCCCAGCACAGCGAGCCCAGCTGCACCCCTGGAACTGGAACCACAAACCAGATCCTGGCCAGGGTGTCGGTGTCGTGCCTGGAAGCAGAAGGGCTGTGTCCCTCTCTGTGTCCCTGGCTGTGTCCCTGTCCCTGTCCTTGTCCCTGTCCCTGTCCCTGTCCTTGTCCCTGTCCCTCTCCCTGTTCCTGCCCCTGTCCCTGTCTCTGTCTGTGTCCATGTCTGTGTTCCTGTCCCTGTCCATGTTCTTGTCCCTGCCCCTGTGTCTGCGTCCCTGTCTGTATCCCTGTCCCTGTCCCTGTCCCTGTCTGTGTTCCTGTCCCTGTCCCTGTCTGTGTCTGTGTCCCTGTCCGTGTTCCTGTTCCTCTCCCTCTCCCTGTCCCTGTATTCCTGTCCCTGTCCCTGTCCCTGTCCCTCTCCCTGTCCCTGTATTCCTGTCCCTCTCCCTCTCCCTGTCCCTGTCCCTCTCCCTGTCCCTGTCCCTCTCCCTGTCCCTGTCCCTGTCCTATTCCCGTCCATGTCCCTGTCCCGCCGAGCTCCCGGCACAGACCCCACAATCCACCCAGACCTGGCACTCCAAACCCTGCTCTGGCCCAGGGCAGAGCAGGCTGGGCAGGAGGGGAAGGGGATCTCTGTTGGACAAATGGGAAGTCTCAGGATGTCAGGGCAGGCTGCTGCAGACCCCTCTGGATCACTGATGATTCATTAATTAACAGATCCCCGTTATCCCCAGCAGCCTCCCTGGAGCATTCCAGGCTCCACCACTGCAAACACCACAGCTCCTCTGGGCCTCTGAGCACAGCTCTGCTCCACAGAGGGGCAGAGCACAAACAGAACCCTGCAGCTGCCCTACAAGTGCTTCCCTTCCTATAGACACAGGAAGGATTTACACCAGAGCCTGGAGGAGAACTGGACCCGACCAATCCATCAGCTCTGGGTGTTCAGAAAGCCACGGACACCCCAGAACTTTGTGCTTGTGCTGTTCTTGGCAGTGAGTGTGACAAAATGCTGGAGATGAGAAATAACACACCTAAGCCTCCCTTTGCTGGAGATAATTCAGGCTCACCTCTACCATATTTCAAAGGCAAGCAGCTCTAGAAGGTGACTCCTCTCATGCTGCTTGCCTTGCCAGAACCGTGTTAGCCTCTGGAACTCCCACACAAGTGCCAGTGCAGCCTGGGCTGATTCATTCCTTTTCCTCTGGGTTCTGTCTGTAGTGGTGCAGAGAGAGACTGGACAATGCTAACACGACTGCTCCTGTTTTCTGAGGTGCCAGTGAGTGTAAAACCAGAAACTGAGAGGAGTGAGGCTGAAAAACAAACGCGGCCGCAATTCAGTACAAAACACCCCTAAGCATATCCATAAAAACAACTGCCTGAATTAATTATTAAAGTAGTTTTATACACTCTACACTACAAATTGCAGAACTACCGAAGTGACTCCCAAACAGCCCCAGCGAGGCACTTGTGAAAATCCCACACTGCAGTTCTGTTCTGTTCTGGGTCTCCTGGACGTGCAGCACTTTCCACAAGAGGACACTGAAGTCACTTACTGAAAGAGAGGAGATGGGATCTCTCCCCCACGCGCTGTGCTGGTGCTCCAGTGCCCATTTTCCAATTAAACTGGTCCAGTTTATCTGCCCGTCTGACAGAAACAGAGTAATGGCCAAGAACTCATTAATATCTTTTTGTCAGTGCCCTGCTAAGCTAAGATTTGATCAGCAAAGCAATCAGACCTTGTTATAGCAATGACATGGCATTGCAGAGGTGATTTAGAGACTGGAAATATGGAGATTATGCTTATATTTGTATAAAATAAAATAAATCTTTACCTGTCGTAGTCCTAGAATGCCTGCAGGTGCAGGGGAGTGACCTTAGGGTGTATTTGTTCCTGCAGAGGAACCATCCATTTGTGAGTTATTTCAACAGATTTGCCAAGACAGTGCTGGTTCCTCTATTTTATGGGAGAAACAGCAAATGCTGACATTGTTCTTCAATTCCCAACAGCCACGAGGTCCAGCAGAGAGCTCCGTTGTTCAGTGCACCTCTCCAGCTCCCCTCCTTTGCCAGATTAAACACAGAAGTGGCAAAAAGCACAGATTTATTGGGCTCATGCTGGAAAACCACTCTTCTTTCTTTGTTTTGTGGCAGCCTCCAGGAGCCACAGCAGCGGAGCCCATCCTCTCTGCACGAGGACCAACAGAACTCACAGTGCTAATTAAACCACAATTAGCTCAAAATCTGAGCCAAAAAAGATGTCAAGTAAGAAAGAGCTGTGATCATCCATGAACTTCCCTTCTGTGCCAACAGAGGAGCAGAAGCTCTGGATGCCTCCAGAGAGCAAGAGGTACCAAAGAGCCTCAGAGGCTGTCTGAGCCCCTGCCCAGGATGGAGCTGGGACCCCACACCAGCTCTCACTGACCCCAAGGCAGTTCTGACAGGAATTTCAACGGGCAAAACAAGCAAAAAGTTGCCATGCCCGAATTCCAAAGGTTTGCAGCTGCAGCCTGCTGCTAGGAGGGCTCAATCAAACAGGAATTGCCAAAAATACTATTTATTTTTAGATAAATCCGTGAGCTTCAAGAGTTCAGCAAATGTGAATGACCAACCCACAGCAAACTGCCAGTGGAGAACCTGATCTTATTCTTATGATTTCTACAAGAATTATTCTCGGAGCAATATTTCATAAACTTAATAAGAAGGGAAAGAATCTTATTAAGCAGAAAGCTGGTCTACATTCTGTGGTAATTTTGCTGTAAGCAAGTCAAACAGCTGAACAGTAATTAGGTCTAATAACTGCATTATGCAAGTCTTGCTTCTTGTATGTGGGGTTCCGTTTCTGAAGAATCACCCATTGGTTTAACTTTGAATTTATTTATATTGATTTTATCACATACTAGGAAAGCTAAACCTCTCCATGAGATATCTTACCTGGCCTCTGCTGCCTCTTCTTTTATTAGCTGTTGATAGTTTCAGCAGTCATTGAATCATGATGAAATGAAATTAATAGTCTGGATTTAGCAAAAGAGATGTTCAGGTTCACCATACAGCCATATGGAAGATTTAGTTATTTATTATTTAAAAAGGAAACACTATTATGGGGCTGTACACTTTCCAAAGCAATGGAGTAACCCACAGGGAAGTTTTAGAAGCAGGATCAAAAGCATTTCTTTCAGAGCTACAAACAGCTGAAAATTAATGAGTTCCTTTATTATTTTCACTCCCGGGTTTATCTGAGATGAGCACATTACAGGTTCATGGAGGTTCACAGAGCCACACCTCTTCCACGAAGAAAGAGCTGAAGAAATCAGCAGGAAACTCCATCAGAGCCAAGGGGCACTGGCACCCGAGGGTGCCCTGGGAGCCCGCGGGCCCTGGCAGGGTCCGGGTGGGCTGAGCTCCCCTCTGCCTCCCTCTGCAGCTCGCTCTGGCCAGGGGATGCAGAACCACCTTGGGAGGCTCCTCAGGGAAATGGCCTCGCTCCCAGAGAACAGAACTCTCACGGTCTGGTCCAAGTTAAAAGGAAATTCTCATTAGAGATCGTGGAATCACAGAAGAGCCTGGGTGGGAAGGGCCTTAAACCTCATCCCATTCCACCCCCCTGGCAGGGACACCTTCCACTGTCCCAGGCTGCTCCAAGCACCCAACCTGGCCTTGGGCACCTCCAGGGATCCAGGGGCAGCCACAGCTGCTCTGGGCAGCCAGGAACCCTCCCAGGGAACGATTCCTTCCCAACACCAGCCTAAGCCGGAGCGAAGCCGTTCCCCCTTCCTGCCGCTCCCCGCTCCCGTACAAAGGTGTGGGATCGCAGCGAGCCCCGGGAGGCAGAGCAGCGGGGGATGGTCCGGATCTCCATCCCTGCGCTCAGACTGCATTTCCCCACCCCAAACCCCGACCCCAGCGCGGCACTGCCGGCCCTGCCGGGCACAGCCCCAGCGGAGCAGCAGCGCAGAGCCGGCAGCAGGAATTCCCTGCGCTCACCTGCCCGCCCCAGACCCCGGAGGGGCCGGGTGTGCCCTGGGCACAGCTGCACCTCGGGCACAGAGAGGGGAAAGTCCCGTGCCAGGGGCCCCAGAGACATCCCCTGGCATTCGGGACTGCGATTACAGCAAGGACTCTGCTCCGCACTGAGCTCCCCACGCCTCCCACCGAGCCCCAGAGCTCTCCCGGGGCCGTGTCTCCAGTTGTTCTCCGGTTATTCTCCAGTTATTCTCCAGTTATTCTCCGGTTATTCTCCAGTTATCCTCCTGTTACTCTCCACTTACTCTCCACTTACTCTCCAGAGGATTCTCTTTCCAAAGGGAAGCTTCCCAGCAGTGAACATGTGCACTCTCTGCTATTGCAAATGTTCTGCTCTGCAGACACAATGAATTAGAGAGGGAAAATCAGCCCAGGCTGAGCAGGAATTTCACCGGTGTCCAGAGGAACTCAGATCTCTCTGCCCCATCTACCAACATCCCATCCACTGCCTTATTTGCAGAAATAGTGAGATCTAAATTGTTCCAATTCTACTGTATCCCCCCAGCTTTAAGTAACAATAATTACAGGAGTCATGCATGATGGCTTTTGCCTAATACATTTTTTCCTTTATATTGTCAAAATCGTTTTAAAAGCTGCAACGCAAAATAGCTTTTCGTATGAATCAAAAGTATTATGACTAAGATAATTATTTGCCATTCACTGAATGTATCACCAGTATTAAAAATTGGCTGAGCTAGAAAAAGAGAGGTAATGAAAGTTGATCACTTCTTACCCGTATTTTTGAACAGAAATAAATGACTGAAAATTGTGTGCCTGGTGACATTTGACAGTTTGAGTGATCTATCATCAGGGAATCCGTAAATTTAGTTTGGAATTTAGGACCCTCTTGCCCTCGGAGTGTTTCAGAGCACGGGTTCTGTTCAGGTCCTAACCCGAGGCAGATGCAGTAATGAAGTATTTAGGAGCATTATCCATTCTCACTCACAAAGCTGAACAATGCTGCTGCTTAAGCACATGCTCGGGAAGGCATTTCTCAGATCCTCGCAGGGCTCTTTCCGTTCAGTAATCTGAAAAAAACCACAGTAATATGTTTTTGGAAGCCTGCCAGAGCCGTGATAAATAATGCCCTGTTCCTGATAGTTTCAATACAGCAGTTCCCTGAAACTCATTTCAGCCCAAGAACCTCCCTCTCCTGTAAACACTTTCCACTGCTCTTGTTGGTACATGATATGAATTAGTTATTTAAACACACTTAAAGTTCTGCATTTTACCAAACATGCTGGAATATAAATATTTTTAAAGCTGGTTCCTGGTTGTGTGGCACAGTTACAACTGCATTCCTCAGCTGCAAAGGAATCCAAAGCGACAAGAGTCATCTGCAGGCAGAAATCCTGCTGTTTATCCTCTGCTGGGAGTTAATCACACGTTCAGATTAGGCAGGAGTTATGCTAAGCACACAAAATAGATGCATGCAGAGGTTCCTCTCCTCACTCGTGCAGTCCCAGGGTTTCCCAAGGCTGGATGCAGCCTGAATTGGAGCAGAGGCTGCACAGCCAAGCACTTGAGACATCATTGAGGAGGAAAAGCTGCACAGCTCAAACCAACCCCCGTGAGGCTCTTTGAGCACATCCACACCTCTGCACTTTACCAAATTAAAGCGTTTTCTGCCCAGTTGTACACCTGACTCCTTTCTGTTTTCCAGCTCATTTCGTGTTCATTTCCCAGTTTCTCTGCAGAGTTAGAGTTTATGTTGATTCTGGTGTCACATCCAGCAGCCTCTCCCTCTCAGATGCTTTCCAGCAGCTCCCAGGTGCCAGCACACACCAGGGGAGGATCCAGGAGGATCCAGCCAGGAGAGGATCCAGAACACTTCTCCGTGGCTCTGCAGTGGGAATATGGGGGAGGTTGGCAGCACGAGGCACTGGAGTAAAATCTCAAGGGTTTGTAAATTAATTTTAGTCACATCGGGCACCTTGCAAACACAAACACAACGTCCCCAGAGCTGCAGATGGAGGAGGGATGTGTTACTCCTCGCTCCTCCAATGCCACTAACACGACACAGACGTCAGGAGCTCGTCGGGAGCTCTCCTGGATGGTTTGCAGTGAGGACAAACAGAAGCAGAACGAGAGAAGAGCCTGGTGCTGCCCGAGCACAAACACAAAACTCCCGGAACACCGCACAAGGAACAAAGCTAAAGGAAAGCTTTTATCCAAATATAAATGCCCGAGGAGCTGTTTAATGATTAAAGGTGAGAGTAAGATATCTAAATTTGATGCCCTCTCTGCTGCAGAGCTGTGGTCTAATCCAGGTGACTGCAGGTGGGATCCTGCTGACCAGACCTGAGCATCAGTGCCAGGATCCTGTAAAATGCCCTTTACAGTGAACTGGGCCCTGACTCCCCCTTTGAGGCAGACACAGTCTATTCATGGTGGGCAACCACATTTGCTCAAACTCACCTCAAATGGCAATAGAGGGACCATAAAGGGATTAAATTCATTTTTGCCTCAAGCAGGTCAGGTGAGGAAATCTTTAGCATTCCTTGGAAAAAGGCACCAAAGCCAAACACACCAGTACCTGCCCCATGTGCTGGAGGGGAGCTGCACTGAGAGCTTTGAGACACACCTGGAACAGCAGTTCTGAGGCTTTTGGTCAACTCCTGGTGGCTGGCAGAGCCCTCACTCGATGGGGCGGTGTCGGAGACAGGAGCAGAGCTGCAAGGCCAGGTCCCAAAGCAGGGCTGGCAGGGACAGGGCTGGCAGGGACAGGGCCCAAAGCAGGGCTGGCAGGGACAGGGCCCGGGACAGGGCTGGCAGGGACAGGGCTGGCAGGGACAGGGCCCAGAGCAGGGCTGGCAGGGACAGGGCTGGCAGGGACAGGGCCCAGAGCAGGGCTGGCAGGGACAGCGATCAAAGCAGGGCTGGCAGGGCTCGAGCAGGTCAGGGTTTGTAGGCGTTTTGGGGGCTGGTTCCAGTGGGAGCAGGGAATGCCAGATGAGAGGAGCATGGAAATGTGGCTCGCTGAGTCCAGGCCCCTGCTGCTGCAGCCCTGTATCCTGGTACCTTTGGATCTAAGCAGCTCTGAACCCCAGCAAATGATAAATTGCTGGTTTAACTGGGTTATTTGTAATAAAACTCAGGGACAGGTTTGGAAGGTTTATCCATGGGAAGGTGCACTCCAGAGACACTGTGCTAAGAGTAATGGAGCTGTTCATGAGAAAAGACAAGAGAAGCAAGCAAAAAAAATGCTTGCATAGGCCATAAATCAGCAAAAAAAATGTATCAGCGTGCAGTGACAGGAGAATTGGGTCCACTTGCAGGAAATGTGCTCACCCTGAGGAGCCAGAGCTGCCCTCAGTGCAGTCTCCTTGATCTCAGGGGGAGCTGAGGATGGCAGCAACATTGCAAACAGCAATTACCACCCATCCCCAATGGTCCAGGTCTCCAGTCCAGCCTCCTGCACAGGGCAGGGTGAGCTGGGAGAGCAGGCTTGGCTGCTCAGGGCTCAATCCAATGGGCTTTTGAAAGCCTTCTATCTCTCTGATAAGCTTTTTGTTGACACTGGAAGCCATCAGGAGGCCCCAAAGGCAGCTCTTCTCCAGGCTGCACAAGGCCAGTCCCCAGTGTCTCAGGTTCTCCATGCACTGACCATCCTGTGGGTTTGTTTTTCCTGCCCTGAGCGCCCCAAAAGGAATGCAGTACTTTAGAAGAAAGGATTTTCTCCTGATTTGTTTGGGAGGTGAGAGGTGAAAGGTGCTGTGAAGTTGAAATATCTTGTTTTGCTGGCAGCACTGCTCCTGACTGCAGAATGATGCTGGAATTATCTTAAAAAGCTGGGGAAACTGATAGAACAGGATTTCAATGTCAACAGTCAAAGGAACAGAAGGAAAAGCAGCCACAGGCTGTAGAAGTAATGGAAGTGGGATTAAAATTTTTCTCTGAAGCACTGCCAGTTCCTTAAGGAGCACAAAGTGGTCGATTGACTCTGGGAATGCTCGGCCAGTCCTCCATGCCCAGCTGATCACTGCAGAAAAACTGCTGGGGCACTCCTGGTCAGGGGCAGGATCACCTCTGGTGCCCACAGGAATTCCGTGCTCCTGAAGGACGTAGGAGAGACAGGCCTGAAGAGGGAAGATCTCCATTTGCCAGACCAGATCTAACACTGGGCAGTCAGTGACCTCACACCTCAACTCCTCACACTCCTTGACCTCCCCTGAACCTGCCAGGCCAAAATCCAAGTGAGGGAGTGAGTCCTGCAGTGGGCAGCAAGCGAGTCGCAGGACATCCATATTAACACTGACCAAGAGTAATTACCTGGTTTATATTGAATTTTCAGTCATTATTGCTCAAAACTGGCCTTGCAAACTGCTTACTTGCAAGGGAGAGCCCCACTCCTGTCTGTCTCCAGATGGAAATGGGATCCTGATCCAAGCAGCACAGTCAAGGATGATTAATTAAATAGTAGAAAAACTCTGCATTAATCATATGGGGTGGTAATGACTTGTCCTTTTGTGCCTCCTCCTTAAAGAACCACTGT
Organism: Platysteira castanea; assembly: GCA_013397175.1. Lineage (NCBI taxonomy): Eukaryota > Metazoa > Chordata > Aves > Passeriformes > Platysteira > Platysteira castanea. Next base: position 364,508 of record VYXC01008880.1, read on the forward strand.
AACTCGATGGGCAACCAGAACTCACAGAGATAGGGGCTGGCAAGTGAAGGTTGCTGGAAGTCTCCCCTGCCCCAGGCACAAATGTTACAGCCTGTCCTGAGAGCTCTTTACCCAACCTTTTTAAATCTCCACTGACCAGATTTACAACCTCCTGAGATCCCAGCTACTCTCCAGCTACTCACAGATTTACAACCTCCTGAGTTGTATCAGGTTTTTCCCCTGATATCTAAACTAATCTCCCTAATTGCACTTCAGTAAATTGCTTTTTGTCCCATCATTTGTGGTCACAGGACAAGTGTTCACTGTCATCTTTACAAATGTGTTTATACATTTGAAGACAGTTGCTGAGCCCTCACACTGTGTTTTCTTTTCCAGCTCAAAAAATGAATTCCACCCTTCCGCACACCTTACATTTCTAAGCCTCTTACAGCCGCGGTTGCTGTTCTCCTCTCTGGTTTGCCTGCATCTTTCTGTAGGGGTGAGTGCAACGCTTGAGACTGGACAGAGCGCTCCAGCCGAGCCTGGCCAGCGCTAAATGGAACAGAAATGACGCCCTCTGATGTCTCCCAGCCGCTCCTCCTGCTCGGAGCGCTGCGAGCAGCACGGCTGCTCTGCAGCACTGCCCGGGCTGCGAGCACTACATCCCGAGGCTCCTCTGCAGTGTTTGTGCCTCACCGTGCTCATTTGACATGTGATATTCCTCCTCTGTGGCACACGACATCGTTTTTTCTCCTACAGTTTCAATGTGTTGAGTTCAGACGGGCTCTGCAGTATCTCAGGGTCATTTGGAATCTCAGCCGCGCACTCCATGCTGGAATCACTGCGAATGTTATAAAAATGCCCTTCATTCTGTCACTCAAGTTATTGCAGCAAACACTGACCAAAACTGTTCCCTGATTACTCCCTACTTCATATGTCCTTCCTCTTTGACAGCAAAGACTATTAAAATACAGGCTTTCATTAGCAAGATTATTACAGACTGTTGTACAAAAGCCAAAACTCTGGTACCTGTCACTGTGGTCAGTAAAACCAATCACCCCCTGCTACAGAGAAACCTGAGAGCCTGCTAAGAAACCTTTCCAAAGTCAAATAAAAATCCTGTGCAATCTCAGGGAGAAGCAGCCCAAGCTGACAGCCCCAGCCGCTGACAGCCCTCTACACAACTGCTGTTCAACAGCTCCGGCTGAGGAATATCAGCACGACTATTCCTGCGTGCCCACATAATCCTGAACCACAGTCCGATTTAGTTCAGGGGGAAAAAGAGGTGTTTTGCTAAAATTACCATAGTATAGATCTTTCATTTGTATTACCATAGCAACAAAGGACTTTGCTTGAAATGAGACCCCGCACTGCTCCGGGTGAAGTGCACAATGCCCACAGCCCTTGTCCCTTTGAGGTGACTGTCCCCATCCCGCACGGAGGTGCGGGACATCACCTGCGGGAAATTCCCTCCAAGAGCAGTGCCTCGGCAGGGGCGGGAAATCAGAGCCCGGGAGTATCCTGGTCTCTGCACCCACGGAGGGCAACAGCACACGGGATGGGAGCGTTCACTCAGTGTGTCTGTAACACAGCTTGAGCTGCTGGTGACTCCCTAACCCTGGCACCGAGATTTAATTCACCGCTTTAAAACGGAGATTACATTCATACAGAGTAACTTCCACCCAGATGTCAAACAAATTTCATTAAAAAGTAGAGCTAGGCAGTATTCTCCAAAGCTATGACAATAAACCAGTGTGCTAATTGCTGCCGCACGCTGCAGGGATGCCCGGGAACAAAGCACGGGCTTAGCTCTCCTGGAGCCTCTGCGTAGATCGGGAACAGAGCCGGGATGGGATTTATGCTTTAACGGACACTTGCAACCCCTCTTCTCCCCGCAAAGAACACAGATCCGCACAGCAGCAGGAGCTCCCCGCGGCCGGCGGCAGCCCGGGATGCCACCTGTGCGCGGCCGCGCTCCCGGCGCGGGGCAGGGCTGGCGGGCGGCCCCCCCGGCCGCGGCTCCGCTCCTCCTCGGCTCCGGGAGCTCCTCCTCCCGCTCCTCGTCCCGNGCGGGGCGGACGGGCCCGCGCGGCTGCAGCAACAGGTTCTGTCCCTCCGCAGGGATGGAAGAGAGGGAGCGGCCGTCATTCCCTGCCGGAGCCGGGCTGGCCGCGCCGCCAGCAGCGGGAGGGGCTCGGCTGCTGCCCGGGACCGCTCGGCTCGTTCCTGCCCTGCCCCGGCCCCGCCGCGGAGGAGGCTGACGGCGCTCGAGGCTCATCCATCGGGCTCGGTTCGTGCTGCTCGGGCTTCCCCTGGCCGGCTCTGCCGCTCCCCGCGTCCTGTGGCTGCACGGCGCAGGATGGAGGCTCGTGTTTCCAATTTCTTCCGCCTTGCCTAATCTGAAGGTCCTTTATAGCTTTCATTTTTAAATAATTAAGGGGTGTCTTTTATATCGGTGTTTTTACTGACTTCTGCTCGTTGGTGACTGACAGACACATCAAGTGAACTGTTTTGATAGGCAGTGTCTTTCTGGTAGTTTTTTTTTTTCATTGGAAAAGACTTGGGGAGGGGGTGAGGACAGGAAAAGCATGAAAGGACTCTTCTATGACTACGTATCTTCATTTGGGTAGCAAAATATTTATCTATATAAATAAATGTCAAATCCTTTACTTTTTAAAATTATATTTAAGAGATTGCTATGAATGTGACTTGCTGAAATTTGTTGACATAAATATGTTTCACAGCAGGAGAGTAACTGCAGTTATTAATCCTAGTGTATTTCAGAGCATTCTCCTGGGGATATAAGTTATCTGCAAAGTTATTTCACTTCTGATTATTATCAGTAGAATAAGGCTCAGCTTTATAAAACCAAACAGTGAGTAACATATTTGACATAATTCTGTTTGTAGGTTGACATAAGATGCCACAACTGTCCAGCTCAAGGAGAGTAAGATAGAGCATATTTTTTCAGCTTATCTGCTTTTCAGGAGAGTTTTATTTTATGTTATACATTGACCTTTCTAAGTTTTACTCTGATTTGCCTGGAAGTGCACTTTTCCAAGCAGAGTTGAAGTTTGAGATCTGTTCTTAGGCTGTAGAGCTGCAGGAGTACGGCTTGAAGTGTGTCAGGAGGTGCCTGGCAGTGAGGTACAGCACGGAAATCCTGTGCCAGGAGAGAGCTGAACGTGGCACTGCTTGGAAATGCTGTCTGCTTAACTAAGGAAAGACTAAAGGAGGAAGGATCACTAAATTGTTCCTTATGGAATTCTTTCCAAAAATCACTGTATTTATATTCAACCTGCACTGAAATCTGAAACTTTTTTTAATGTTTTTTTTTTAACTTAATTTACAAATGGTAAAAAGCAACAGAGATGAGTTGCAGGCACTGGAATTGGTAGGAGAGTCTAGGGGGGAGTTCTGCATCCTCTTTGCAGGCTTGTTATCATCCAGGCACAACTTTGAATTGTCTGCACCATGGAGCAGGACTCCTTGCAGGAGCTCTGATTACATCAGAGATGCACTGCAGAATTCAAAATACTGCAGAGGACACTGAGGGGGGGAAATGACACTTGCAGTGGAATTTTAGCATGTTTCTCATGAGTTCTATTTCTTTCCCTCAGAAGGGCATCTTTAATAATTCTTTTGCCATTGCCTCGGAGTCTGGCATCCTTCCTGAACTTTGGCTGAAAGTAAGGGCAGTACGGATTTCTAATTTGATTTCTTCCCCAGACATAATGGATATCATCTTGTGCAGGACAGATTTTTGAAAATATGTTCTCTCTTACTTCCCATGCACAATCCACCCCTTAGAGTCACCCAGAGCCATTGCTGTAGGCCAGTTTTTTTGTGTTACTGAAGGTTCTAAAAGCCAGAGCAATTCCCAGGGTGGGTAATGTAGGAAGAGCCAGTTCCTGCCCCAGTAAGTTTACAAACATGAGAGCAGCGGTGCTCAGAGAGAAGGGATTTGCCCAAGAGGACAACACATTTGTCAGCAGGGGAGCCAGGACGCTGAACTGGGCTTCAGAAAATCCCAAACCTTCCAAGGGCAGAATGCTGCTCAGCCCTCAGACCAGGAGAGCTTTTACCTTTGGGCCTGACTTAGCCAGAGCAGAGCAGAGGATTTTACTGTTACAGGAGATCCCTAAAGTTTATCTTGTTTAATTGCTGGGAAGATTGGGGCTGTAGGCTAATGTGTTTGTCTGACCTTATATTCCAGTGTGATGTCTTTACCCCTGAAGGCATTTCTTATCAGCTGTCCCCAGTGACATCAGGCTGCAACGGAGGAATAAAGCAGTTTGCTTGGGCTTTAGGCTCAATAGCAGAAAGTCCTTCCATTAATTAGATCTCTCATCCTAAAGCAAGACTGACCATCGTTCTGTAGAGGCATCCTCAGAAGGAAAACAAGAAACACCCAGAGAAATGCTCTGGTTTATTTTTCTCCTTTCTCCGTTGCTTCAAGTCAGGCCATGTTTATTATTGTCCTTTACTTCCTCCTACTCTTCTCCTGTAGATATGATGCTGCGTGTATCTGAGGCAAAGAACATGAAAATAACCCATGTGGAGCATCAGATCCTACGTGGGATTTGTAGGCTTGCCAGCTCTGGTTATGGCAAACCAAGGAGCAACCTTTTCTAAGTGCAGCCGCTCCGTGTGTCACACATGGGATTCATTTGTCCAATTTATGGTTTCACACAGGTCAAGGAGCTGGCAGCAAAGAAAGAAATTCCTTTCTCTTTGCTGTGCTCTTTCACAGTTGCTGCCTCAGGGTTACAGCGTGTCTCACACACGCTGAACATTTACATTTCCCTCTCTCCATTTCTTCCCATTGTGTCAACAGTGGATGTGCTGGGAGATCAAACCAGTGACAGAGATGAGCTGCCTCCTCATTTTTCCTGGCTGAGATTCAGAGGATAAGTTGTTGCTAACCAACATCATCTGGTATTACAGAAGGGAAAATGGTTAACAGCTCCCACTTATCCATATCTTATATCAGTCATAATCTTCATTCTCTTTGGACCAGCCCTGCCTCAGACATGGCTGAGGCAGAGGGGAGAAGGCATTTTAAAATAAAACAGCAGTTGGTCTGAGAGATGAAGCCCTAGATAAAGAGCCATCAGGCAGCCCTAGTCTCCATATCAAACCTACAGCTTGCACCCCAGTGGCATTTCTTCTGCTGGCCCATGGCAGGGGGTGGGACGAGATGAGCTTTAAGGTCCCTTCCAACCCAAACCGTTCTGTGATTCTGTGCAAGCGAGGAGTCAGGAAATAACACTCCATCCAAAACTGACCTGGGGCCACCTGTTTGTAAATGTGCACATAGCTGCTCTGTTCAGCCCAAACCCTCTGGGAAGTTTAGGAGCAGAACTGAGAGAGTTTTTAATTGAAGTATTGTTAAGTGCCCTTGCAGCAAGGAGAGCTCTTAAACTGATGTGCAGCTGTGGTTTGAGTCCTTTGCTGCTGTGTGTTCACGGGTTTTTCTTCTCCAATAGGTATGTACCACTCCTGGTGTGGTTTGTAAACCCCAGCTTCTGAAAAGGAGGTTTCTGTGGCTCAGCAAGTGGCCCTCACAGGGGGTGTATCCCTGGGGTGCACATCCAAGGGGAGGTAAGTGCCGCCAGGAGAAGAACAAAACTCTGCTGCTACTGAAGCCAATCAACTGGAATCTTATTCCTTTCCTGTGAACCCGAGGCTAGAAAGCCAAAACACGGGTGCATATTTAATGTCTCTATATTGTACAATCTCCTTAATAAATTAATACTCCTATCCAGTGAAACTCAGCGAGGCCGTGCACCAAGCTGAGGCTGAGTGTGCAGATGGGAGGTGTTGGAGCAGTGCTGCACAGCCTCCTGTGGAGGAGCAGATTTCAGGCTGACTCTTAAAGTGCAGTGAATTAGGGAGGCCAGAAGTTCCAACATTTCCAGCTCCTGTGTTTTATACCCAGTTGAATTCTGTTCTCTTCGTTCCCTGGACTTTACGCCAGTGTTGCATGAGCAGAATTTGAACAGGATTTTCCAAGTTAGATTAGAAATGTTTGGGTTCTTATAATCAGAGGTAAAGGCACCTTGGCTCAGCCTACTGCTAGGGCAAAGCCCTATCACTGCACAGAGGGTGTCAGTTACAACTGAAACATTCCAAGGTCTGCATGGAAATTCAGTATTTCTTTGCAACCTTTTGTACATGAGGCCATAAAAAGGGAGTTGCCATGTCATTAATTGTGTATAAACGCTATACAAATGTTTATGTGATTACCAATACAAGTGAGCTTTTCTCCCCCAAATTGTTTCCAGATGGCCTTTTAGAAATTAGTCTTGTACTAACTGGTTTTCAGAAGTGTGTATTTACTGAATTACAACATAATGGACTTCTGATTCTTTCTATATACTTCATGGGTACTAAAATACTCCAGATTTTTATGTGTAATACTTCAAAAAATTATACTGTTTCCTTTCCTACAAAACACACTTGAGTTCTGTGTCCTAATGTGATACTGTCATCATTTTTGTACCTGCACTCTGAACCAGAAACATCCTGCCACATGGAGGAATTATTCCTGGTTTCCCTCTCCATCTACTGGGAACTGAGACCTCTGTATCTGAGACAGGAGGAGCCTCCCAGTGTGATAAATATGCTGAGCAGAGCTCCTGAACCGGGCACAGCCCTTGGTCCGGGGTCAATGTTGCCCAGCTGGACAAACCCAGCCTGCCCAGAAAGGTCTTCTGACCACCCTCAGCCACTGCTGTTTTCTTCCCAATTGCTCTTATCATCCATAAATGCTTTTGAGCTCCAACCACTACATTTGTTCAAAACCTGCAAACAGCCTGTCATTTCCTCACCCCCTGTGTCTGTTTTCTGTTCCAGAAGACACTTGCAGAAGCAGCGAAGGGATGCAAAGTTGTCTTCCAAGATGACTCTTATGCCTGGAGAAAATTCTGACTATGACTATAGTGCCCTGAGCTGTACTTCAGATGCTTCCTTCAACCACACGTTCTTTCCAGAATCTGAAACCCTCAAGGGAGTGTTTTACCAAAGAGCCAGGCTAATCCACCCTCAGGAGGATGTCCTCAAAGGCTTCCACGCCGACGACCGGAAGCGTCACATAATTATCAACGTGGGGGGCATCAAGTACTTGCTCCCCTGGACCACGCTCGACGAGTTCCCCTTGACACGTTTGGGACAACTCAAGTTCTGCACTAATTTTGACGACATTCTGAACATCTGTGATGATTATGATGTGACCTGCAACGAATTCTTCTTCGACCGCAACCCAGGGGCGTTCAGGACAATCCTGACCTTCCTGCGGGTTGGAAAACTCCGGCTCTTGCGGGAGATGTGTGCGCTGTCTTTCCAAGAGGAGCTGCTCTACTGGGGCATTGAGGAAGACAACTTGGACTGGTGTTGTAAAAGGAGATACCTGCAAAAAATGGAGGAGCTCACAGAGATAAATGAACGGGAGGATGACCTCCTAGAAAATGAAACAACAGGTGAAACAGTAGAGGAGACAAAAATTGGTTTGTGCATGAAAAAGTTGCAAGACATGGTGGAAAGGCCCCAGTCTGGCCTTCCTGGAAAGGTGTTTGCGTGTTTGTCTGTTTTGTTTGTAACTATTACAGCAGTGAACTTATCCATCAGCACCATGCCTGACCTGAGGGAGGAGGAGGAAAAGGTAAGTTAGCTTTTAGGATGGCAAGTGGTATGTGCTGGGAAGAGCAGAGCAAGTACAAGGTCTGAGGTTATTGATTTCAATGGGGATTTTGCAGCTGTCTTTAGAGGGGGGGAAATGTCATGAAGAATATTTGAAATCTTACATGACTGTTCAATTACTTGTAAGAGAATTAATCATACCCAGTTTTATGTCCAAAGAAAATTCTGTTAGCGTGCACTCTCCTGTATATTACCTTGTTAGACTCTGTATTTGCTATTTAGAAAGCCTGAAATTCCCGAGCAATATCTTCTGTGGAATAAGCAGTGCCTTTCTAAGTTTTGCATTTAGCATGTTCCAAACTGCCAACGTGTTTCCCCATAGCAACAGCTTCAATGCCTTTAATATTTTGGGTTTAAAAAAACCAACACAGAAGCCTCTCCTCCTGTCACCACACCAACTAAAATAGTTATTATCCAGTGCCGATTACAAACTCCTCCTTTTTCCCGCAGGGTGAGTGCTCCCAGATGTGCTACAATATTTTCATCGTGGAGTCCGTGTGCGTGGCATGGTTTTCTCTGGAGTTCCTGCTCAGGTTCATCCAGGCCAAGAGCAAGTTCGCCTTCTTGCGGAGGCCCTTGACGCTGATCGACATCATCGCCATCCTGCCCTACTACATCACCCTGCTGGTGGACACGGGCTCCGAGGGCTCCAAGAAGCCCAGCTCGGGGAACATCTACCTGGACAAGGTGGGGCTGGTGCTGCGGATCCTGCGGGCGCTGCGCATCCTGTACGTGATGCGGCTGGCGCGGCACTCGCTGGGGCTGCAGACGCTGGGGCTGACCGCGCGCCGCTGCACCCGCGAGTTCGGGCTGCTGCTGCTCTTCCTGTGCGTGGCCATCGCGCTCTTTGCGCCCCTGCTCTACGTCATCGAGAACGAGATGGCCGACTCGCAGGAGTTCACCAGCATCCCCGCCTGCTACTGGTGGGCCGTCATCACCATGACCACCGTGGGCTACGGGGACATGGTGCCCAGGAGCATCCCCGGGCAGGTGGTGGCCCTGAGCAGCATCCTGAGCGGCATCCTCCTCATGGCGTTCCCGGTCACCTCCATCTTCCACACGTTCTCACGCTCCTACCTGGAGCTGAAGCAAGAGCAGGAGAGGATCATGTATAGGAGAGCGCAGTTCTTACTGAAAGCCAAGTCTCAGATGAGCAATGAGTCACAAGGCAGCGAGGTTTTGTTCACCACTCTCTCTTCCGAGGCTAGGGACAATGAATGAAATTTACGTTAATGTTTCTCCTGCTGTTGTTGTATCAGATTCCATCTTTTAATTTGCTCTGGAAGCATCTTACAAAGGTAATCCTCATATTAAAACGAAGAAAAGGAGCTGTAAACAGGACCTGATGTGGTTTAAGAAGTCTGTTATTATGCTGTTCCTTCCTCCCCCCCATATAATGTATAGGGCAGAACTTTCACTGAGATCATGCAGTGGGATTTAAGGAATTAAAACTTCTCTGGCAACAACAACAAAAAAGAGCAACATATAATTATGCACTTGACAGGCTGTTTTGCCATTTGTAATACACATTTTTCCAACCGAATCACAATGTACATAATCATTAAACAGGCTGCCATTTTTCTTGTTCTTCTTGTATATAAATAATGTAAATACAACAGAATTAATAGCTAAATTCTCTCCCAGTACCACGCCTTAGAGCGTAATGGAAATAAGCACAGATGTTTGTCCCATTGTGCTTTTAAAAAATGTCAAGTAAGATTCGTCACTCAGCGCAGAACCAGCTCTTTCTTTGCAAGTCAGCCCTAAACACAGCAGAACAGAAGAATCGAGCTGTTTATAGCGTAGCCCTGCTAAGGATGTAAATACTCAGAGCTCACCAGCTTCAAAATTTAATTGACATTACAGCATTGATCCGATGCCATCGAATGCAACATTCCAGGGAACAAAGCCTTGGAGTTTTGTAGTACTTAGTATTATTATCAAGAGGTGACTAGCTGCAAACCCAATGAAATATGCATGAGGAGATGCCAGCCTTCCCCACCATCTGTTCCCAGCTTCACTTTCCCTCAGCTCCGAAAGGGAACTGGGAGAGGGCAGTTTCCAGGGATGCCCCAGCACTGCTGGGCAAACTGGGGCCAGCCCTTCCCATGGAGCTCTTGGTTCTGTGACAGGAGCAGGAAATCTGTGCCCGTGGGAAGCTGCCAGTGAGGAAAACAGAAAAAATTATTTGAGTCATGGAGGGGGGGGACACTGACAGCTTTGTGCTTCGCTGTCCTCTGTCAGGAAGGACTCAAGGCAGGATTAACTTTACATCTGCCATCGTTACACACATGGTGGCTATGGGGAAGATTTTAAATAGGGCAGGAAAAAGCAATGAACATCCTAAAGCACAAGCACGTGTTCATCATCTCGGTGCAGGCTCCGTGCTGGATCAGGGGAGCACAGGGCCCAGCAGGACACTCAGGTTGGGCACTGGGTTCTGTGCAGGCTGAGGACAGACCCCGTTTGTTCCAGAGGGAATCACCCTGACTTGCCCAACAGCTCAGGAGTAAAGCTCCAGAACTTAAGAAATAATTAAACCCACTTGTTTGATTTCATGTGTGCTTAGAGGTAAAGAAAAGCTCATTGAAAGAGTTTCACCTGTTTTCCACTCTTTTTTAGCAAAATTACTTAGCAGCAGTTAAGAGCTTGGGGAATTTAGAAGTCCCCATTGCACTGACCAATGCTTCTTCATCTCAGCTTTCAGAAATACTATTTCTTATTGGCATTTCTGGAGCAGGTTGCAAGAAATGTCAGAATGCATAATGGTTTTATGGTTTAAATTAAGGCCAAGGACACAACATTGTCCTCCCAAAAAAAGTAAAATCAGTTTCTCAGTCTGTGCTGTTTGGCCAAGCCCACAGCACGCTGATTTTCTGTTCAAATGTCCTTAAAATACAGTTTGAAGCTGTTCTGATATGCTTGCTCCTTAAGTAAAATTCCAAAACTTTTAAAACTGCACTTTACAAATAATTAGGGCTCTAGCATTCTCCAGCCTGTGGTAGGGAAATGTGCCTATGGAACATTACTGCAGAGTGCTAAAATATCCAGTCGAAACTCTTGGCAATTAATTCTGTGCCAAAGCTGCAAATGAACCAGCTTTTCACTCTTGTTCTTCATCTTTAATTAGAGTTGGACAAAAAACAGGAACATCGTGACAAAAAATTCTTCTCCCCATTTTTTTAAAATTTCAAAACTGTTTGATCATCTGGAGCATTGGCTCCAGCACAAGTGCTATACATCTTCTACCTTTGTGTCAGCGTTCGTTATAAAAAGAACTGGTAATTAGATTAGTCCTGTGAGCAACAGTTGCTTATCTAAGAATGTGTTTGACAGGCTGAGCCATAAATAAGAAGCTGTACATGAATATAAGGAGAAATCAAGACTTACCAAAAAAAAACCCTAAGCTCATTTCCATGTTCTGCGAGTTAATAAATGCTGTAGGGCCATTCATTTTCTCACTGTCTTTACGTTAATGCTCATTTATTTCATGTATCACTTAATTTTTTTATCCCACAACTAGAGCTTGATTCTAAAGTCCTTGTCCAATAAAAATAAATTAAAAATATCACCCTGGAGTTGGGTGTTGGTTGAGGAAAACCGAAAGCATCTTGCCTGTTGCAAGTTCTGCCCAAGCCAGGGCCAGATAAGCTGTTGGGGATGTACCTGTGTCGTGTTGTACTTGGCAGCAGATGCTTGTAACCATCTTGACATGTTTGACTCTGAATGGCTGTAACCACCCTGGTGTGTTCCACAGGGGGAATACTTACTGTAGTCCTTGTGCTAAATAAATCCGGCTCGGAGGCTTCAGAGCACAACTTTAGTGTGAACCCCACCTGCTGTGTTCCAGCTGCTCTGCCACGGCTGGGGGGCTCAGGTGGTCATGCCTCTTTACAGTCTGTTATCTGGATTTTTAGGTGAATTCACGGAAATCATGGCTTGGCTCAGAGGATGCCTGTTTCCTGTGACACTGAGGGCTGTCACTCCTTTTGGCCTTTTACCAGCGTGTGCAGTCACCAGGAAGGTTCCAGGCCAAGCACTGGGTGCTTAGCTGGAGCTGGAAGGGCTGTGTTGGTTGCCCCACAGGGGTGTGTGTCTGCAGTGCTCTGCTCCCTGCTCCTGTGCCCGGTGCTCTGGCCAGCTGGAGTCCCACAGCAGGAGCTGCATTCCTTGGATCAATAAAGTGATAGGCTCTCCTCGCCTGTCCGTGCTCCTTCAGGAACAGAGGGGTGGAGAGTGGCAGCACTGGGGCTGGGGCACAGCTCGAGTCTGAGCAGGGCCAGGCTGTGCCAGAAAGCACAGACAAGAAAATTATCTCTCAGCAGGAAAATCCAGGAACAAGATTGTATAGGGAAACTTCCTTCGTGCGTGTTGTGCCAAGAATCACAACCACAGTTCATTGGGACAGAATTTAAAATATTTTAATGAAGAATCTGTCAGATTCAGAAGAGAACAGTAAGGATCCGTGAAAATTGAGAAAAGAAAAATCCCTGATGAAGGCAGAATTTCCAGGTAAGGTGGTACATTAAATTACTTTCTCCGAAATCCTTCCCTTTCCACCCTCCTCCTCCCTCAAAACCACCACAAACCCCTTGGTGGGTGCAACACAGAAAGGAAGGCAGAGCCACGTGGCTTCTCTAACAGCACATCAGAGAAGGTGAGCTGAAATCATTTATATTATGCTAACATTCACTACAGGTCAAGGTCTTAAAAAACTCTCTGTAGAGAATATTTAGAGCTTGTCTCCATTTGACCCTTTACAATGTTCCCACTGTAATTCAGTACCCCAGATCTCCACAGTCAGAGGCTTCAGGAGTGTCACTGAATAGTCAGAGGCTTCAGCAATGTCTAATTAAACAAAAAAGTCATGCAGGGCTGAATCATGGATTCCCACACCATCAGCTGCACATCTGGGAAGGAAACCTGGTGTGCTCCACACATTCCTGACTCGTGTGGGAAGAGTTTCACCTGGACTTCAGCCTGATGCAGAAGCAACATTGTTTGCTGCAAAATTTCACAACCCTCTTTTGAGTTTGCAATAGGCTGAAAACTGGACTGGATAATCCCAAACCTACACAGAGTGAAATGACTGTTTAATAAGAAACTAAACATTAAAAGAAGTGTCAAATGTGACTTTGAAGACCATGACATCAATCTCTGCTCACGTCAGTCAGTGCCATTAACCCCTGCCCTGAGCAGATGACTCTGGCTGGGGTGTCAGAGATTTTACCACTTTCACAGTCATTACTCACCATTTACTACATGGCCCATTTTTTCTGTGTTAATAGTTCTGCTGGCTACCTCATGCAAGATTTGACAGTGGATTTAGTATCTATTCATCCAAAAGATGATAGTGGTACCAAAATCCAGGGAGAAAAAAGTCCCAAGTGCAGTGAGCTGGTGGATCTGGAGTATCCCACAGACACGGAGAGTGCAGCTTATGGAATCCCAAACGTTCTGAAGGCATGGAACTGGAGCTCATGACAGCAGATGAATGTCACCTCTGTCAACAAAAATGCACCTCCAAAGTTCTGTTGCTACAGCAGAAAATGCAAACCACTAGATTTACCCCCTCACTCCTCTGCCACGTCCTCAACAGGACTCCAGTCTGGTGGCTGTCAGTCACTGTGCAAAACCAGACACCACAAATAAAGATACATTTCTACACCACAAATAAAGTCAAGGAGAATTTTGTGTGCTGCCACACTGAAAATGTTCAGTTTGGCCTATTAATTATTAACAGTAAAACTAGTCTCCCTCCCTTTCTACTCACTGTTTTCCTTTGTCATTTCCCAGCGTCTCACACCCTCTGAAATACTCCCTAGAAATCCCTAACGAGATGAGGAATGTTATTAGCTATGAGCCTGCCAGGAGCATGGTGAGGAAGCTGCAGGATCAGAATATCAGGGGATCTTCTGCCCTCTTCAGCAGGGCTTTTACTTTCTCTTTGCCTGCAGGAACTAATCCAGAAGCAAATGTCACTTGAACAGAAATGAAGTTCTGCCATAACTGGAACCACAGCAGGCCAGTTAGGGTAATTAGAGCACATTTGCTCCACTTTATAAATATTCATTCATTATCCCTGTAGCCCTTGTGACAGGAGCTGGAGCCTTGTGCAGCACCAGAGCCAGGCAGGGCACACAGACCTGTGTAACTCCATTAGGCTGAGTCTCAGCTCCTCCTTTGTCAGGTTCCCTTGTTAATGACAGCAGCTTTGTAGCCATCCTTAATTATGGTCTTCATTTAACTCCTACATTCAGTGTAGGTCCAGAAAAACTGGGCTGTAAACTACAATAATTAGCCTGCTCAGGGGACTGACTGACCTGGAATATAAGAAATTCCCAGCCATCATCTGGAGACTGGGATTTTTTTAAAAACCTGACAGCTCTCAGTCATGCAAGTGAAGTGGTCAGCCAGATAATAATGTTTATCTTCCTGTTAAAGATAACAATATCATTAAAATGGTGCCTACCTCAGGAATGAAGTAGGCACCAGCATAAATTTCTATAGTTAATTCTATAGAGAAATGAAGTTTTGACACAGAATTGCTGAATGATAAATTGAAGTGCTGCTCTCATTCTCATTAGTGATGCACCTCATGTCACAAAGCAGCTGAGAGACATCATCCGTAACTTTCACAGCGATGGCAGCTCCCAGGTCAGCCAAGGAAAAGATGACTCAGTTTCTTCCCCTCATAAAGAAAAGCACATTTTGGGAAATCAATAAATATCCTCATGCAAACCAAACCCAAGAGCGCAATTGCAGGTGACTTTAATTTTGGAGAGGAGTATTTCTGGGGACAACATAAGTGGGCAAAGTTAAGGCTGCAAAGCATCACATGGCAGAGTGAGAGGAGGGTTCCAAAAGCCCTGAAATTGGTTTGAAGAAACTTTCCTTTAGGAGGGGCCTGGGGAGAGTTTTTTGTGCATTTTGCCCCTGCTGCCTCTTTGCTCTCCACTGCCAGCCGCACCTCTGGGGCACAGCTGAAGGGCTGCAAGCACTTGCACAGCACCATGAGAATTCAGGACGAATTTCTCCATGGGAAGGGTGGCCAGGCCTTGGCAGGGGCTGCCCAGGGAGGTTTGGAGTGCCCATCCCTGGAGGTGTCCCAGGAAGGGCTGGAGGTGGCACTCAGAGCACTGGGCTGGGGACGAGGTGGGCACCGGGCACAGATGGACTCAGCGTTTCTTGGAGGTCTTTTCCAACCTCAGTGATTCTGGGATTCTGGGATTCTGAGATGCTGGGATTCTGGGATGCTGTGATGAGGTACAGTTACATTTTTGCACATTCCTGACAGGCAAAGCCAAAGGACAAGTGTTCCCTGTAAAAGCGGCTCTGGTTATTTGCTGCATTCGTCTATGATTTTATTTCTCACTAGGAAAGGGACAGTGCCCCAAATGCCCACCTGGCCTCAGAGGTGGCTCCGTGCTGCTGGAAGAGTCAAGAATGACTGAGAAACACCGTAAATCCGGGGTGTGAGTCAGTGTTTGGGGAACGGAACGGGCTTTCACCCATGAGGAGTGGGAACATGGCTGATCCAAGGATCTTACATTGCCATCTACGGGCCGCTCCCGGCAAATTCCTGTCCTAAAGCACCCACCTGCACCAGCCGACTTTAAAAGAGTGGATAAAATATTTGGGGAAGTTCTTCTTAAAATTCGGAGGAAAATATTCAATCCATTGCACTGCACTCGTGGCCTCTCATTTCCAGAGCAGGCTGCTGGATCTGCAAGGAAATGAGGAGAAAGATACCATCACCATCACTTCTGGGAAGTGTGAAACTCCTACAAATACTTATACAGCATTTATTTGGTTGGAATATCGAAAAGTGATATTTTTCAAAAGGCTAATGTAACTTTATATGACTAAAATTAAGTGATTTTTTCAAAAGGCTAACGTAACTTTACATGACTAAAATTAAGATTTTCAAGGTCACATAGGGCAATGTAAGTACCTCCACCACTTGGACAAGAGCAGCCTGGTAAGTAAGTTATGGTTTTATTTATAAAAGAAATGACAGAATCTACTTCAAAGGAAAAATATAGTAATCTAATTGAGGATGAAAAGGCAGCTATAGAGTGTTCTAATGAGTTCCAATCACTGTCACACCTGCTACCTCCCACTACTCCAGTAGTAAAGTGAAACTGAGAGCAGAGTTTCAGAAGCATGTTTGAAATGACAACATGCAGGTCCTGGAAATGACTTCTATAAATTCTGCCTAAAATATGTCTATCCCACAGGTGGAATACACTTCCAGGTGTGCACATACATATGTGTCCATATAAATACATATATAAAATGGCAAATTTATACATTTTAATGTTTTTTAAGAATTCCAAACCCTTACATAGCCAAGTTAGAAGTCTTTCACCTAATAAGAACTTCTCAGCAGGGCTGTAGCAATAGGACAGGAGGAATTGATTTAAACTTAAAAGGGTAGATTCAGACTAATGATAAGGAAGATTTTTATTAATGTAAGGGTGGGGAGGCCCTGGCACAGGTTTCCCAGAGAAGCTGTGGCTGCCCCATCCCTGGAAGTGTCCAAGGCCAGGGTGGATGGGTTGGAATGAGATGTGCTTTAAGGCCCCTTTCCCAGCCCAACCTGTGATTCCATGACTCCTTCC
Organism: Platysteira castanea; assembly: GCA_013397175.1. Taxonomy (NCBI): domain Eukaryota; kingdom Metazoa; phylum Chordata; class Aves; order Passeriformes; genus Platysteira; species Platysteira castanea. The sequence goes on from VYXC01008880.1 coordinate 380,812, forward strand.
ACTGCTCCTGAGCAGGTGAATGCCCATTTGCCTAAGGGACTTCATTTCCCAGCCAAATTGCTAAGGAGCCATTTTAAATTTGGAGATAACCTTTCTTCACCAGCAGGGATTTGGTCTCCTAGCAACAGCATGAACACCTTGTGAACCAAACTACAGCTTCTTCTCACAGCGGGGCCCGTGCCATGGGCACGGAGGAGCCACGGGAACATCCCACTGCTGGTGCCTTCCTCCAGTGACTGCCAGCAAAGGGCCAGGGCACCAAATGTGACAGTGAGCACCCAGCTGAGGGTCCCCAGGAGCAGGACAGCAGCCAGAGCCATGCACAGTGTGTTCTTACTGCCTGTTCTCCTGCCCAGGTGGTGCTTTCCACGTGTTGGCTGTGGCTCCAGCTGCAGCCTGACTGGCTCTCAGTGCATACCATCATTTTAATTATCCCTAGTGCAGACTAGGAAGAGTTTCTCTGGCTGAACACCAAGATGCTGAAGCTGCCGTGTGAGGTAAAGCAGCAGGGCTGGTATATTCAACCAAGTACACAAACAACAAAAGGTTAATGCCACAAACTGATTTGTGTGTGCGTTTTCCTGTCGTTTACACTGCTCCAGATTTTGCTACCCTAATCCACGTTAATATTCCTCTCCATTTTATTTTATGTCCCTGGTCTTTTTTCCAAAAGACCTTCACAGTAATGGATCTGTACAAGGAACCTCAGCTCTTGCTAAGCTTGAATTGCATCTCACAAGCTCGGGAATGCTGTGGTTTATTAACTTGCAGTGCCACCTAGCACCCAGCCCTCACATTATTCTTTCTGTAGTTTCACAAAGGACAGCTCAAAGCTTTTGCATTAAAAAAAAGGACAAACTTGTGCTTGCAGTATTTTAAGGACCTAATGCAAAGGTTTGGTTTGAACAGTTAAGTTTTTACTGGGAAAAGGAACCCCGTGACATCGAGGGCGAAGGACAAGGCGATCTTGTCCTGACCTTATCCCTCCTAACACAGCCCAGCATGCTCAGAGCTCCTTGGCCAGAGCAGCTTCTCTTCATTCACAATGTCCACACACCCCAACAATTCAACAGTGCTTTGGCAGCAATACAAAATCATAAAGTTTTAATGCTTCTCTTAGAATTTCTAAGTAGAGTTTCTCCTGGTGAACAGAGAAACCACATGTTTGGAGTTCAAGAACTAAAGCAAGTCAAAACAAAAGATAAGCCTCCAGTAAGAATGGTTTGGGCTTAGTTATGATTTTAGGATCCTTGATTTTTCAGCCTACCTTCAAAGAGTCCAGGACTGCCAAGGACTGTATTTACAGGACAACACACAGGCAAATCTCGTAACAAGGTTAAAGATTTTATACACAATTTCTACACACTCAGATTTAGAATCAAAGAGTTTTTCCCTTCTCCCCAGATGCTTGGGTTCACCTTGCTTGGAATGACTGAAAGGAATGCCTTTGTCAGGTCAGAGGGATGTGTGACACACCACCCACTGTGGGTATTGCAGTTACTGCTACTGCTGCCTTTTACGTTTCAGTCTCTTCTTGACATCACAGTAAAGACAGAAGAATTTAAACCCCAGTCAGGCATTTCACACAAGCTCTCTTGGTTTCTAATTCCCAGGAGAGGAAACCCCCAGAATCCAGACATGGTGACTGAGCTGTGCCTCCACAACCCAATGACTTGGGCACACACCACAGTCACTAAAGTTTACTTTAAGTCCTGGCCTTCCGTGCTTCCATTGTCCTCTAAACCACAAGATCTGACTCTGTTGACAAAGTCACTACTGTTCCTTCACGAGACTGCTGTTACTAGAACCATGGCATGTTATAATACAGCTGGGAGTGTGGCTGTTCTCAGATTCATTTTACCAAAATACACCTTTTCAACTACTAATTATAATGGCACTATTCTTTTTTTTTCGCCTGGTACAATGTGAAGATTAGTCATGACAGGTGTTTTTTTCCTCCTCGGGAAGTAAAGAAATCCATACCTTAATTAATAAAAGGAGATAATTACTATGCTGAGGTGATGGGGCTTTAAGAAGCTCTGTTGAGAAGCTATTTATTTCTCTTTCTTTTCATTCAGTTAAGTACAGATACTCCTCAGATGTGCAGAGCTCTTCATGCCAGCGAGCAAATACAACTGGGGAGGTGCAACTGCCACAGCAACAGGGAGAAAACTCAGGAAACATGTCTTTGTCCTTGCAGGAGGGAGGATAAATATCTGGTTTTTCCCTTCTCACCTCCTCATTATCTCTCAATCTCTGAAATCTTCTAAGCACTGATGAAAGCATTTTCTGTCTGTTTTACACTTTCCGGGGTCAAAGTTGTGTCTTATTAACAGTTAGCCTCAGTTTCTCTATTCAAGCTGGAGAACCCTCTGCTTTGCCATCCAGCAAATGAGGATGGATGGCTCTGGAAGTTCTGAACACGCTGGTGCTGTTCTAGTGCCTAAGTGCACAAGGCTTCTACAGAGAACTGAAAGATGTTGAGCACCACGGTCTCACTGGCGCTGTCCTGGCGATTCCCTGTGACAGATTAATAGTGCTACAGACCAGCTAGAGATTAACAGTAATTATTTTTTATTCATTTCATGCACTGTTTCAATTTGTTAAGCAGTTTAGAGACTGAGTAAAACCNTCGTCTCCACCACGTCGTGATCCACCAGCCCCAGGCGGCCCACGCCGGCCGCCGCCAGGTACTGCGCCAGGGGACAGCCGAGCCCGCCGCAGCCCACCACGAGCACGGAGCTCCGCGCCAGGCGCAGCTGCCCGCGCACGCCCAGCTCGGGCAGCACCAGCTGCCGGCTGTACCGCCGGATCTCGGCCGCGCTCAGCGCCGACCGAGCCNATTAACAGTTAGCCTCAGTTTCTCTATTCAAGCTGGAGAACCCTCTGCTTTGCCATCCAGCAAATGAGGATGGATGGCTCTGGAAGTTCTGAACACGCTGGTGCTGTTCTAGTGCCTAAGTGCACAAGGCTTCTACAGAGAACTGAAAGATGTCGAGCACCACGGTCTCACTGGCGCTGTCCTGGCGATTCCCTGTGACAGATTAATAGTGCTACAGACCAGCTAGAGATTAACAGTAATTATTTTTTATTCATTTCATGCACTGTTTCAATTTGTTAAGCAGTTTAGAGACTGAGTAAAACCAGGATTCCTGCGACTTGTTGTTTTCCAGGTTAAAATTGCTAATTAGGAGCTATTCTCAATTATGACGTGTGCAAGTCAGTAGTTAGGCCAAGTTTTTACTATTAAATCATAACCAAGGAACACATTTATTTCCATTTTCTTGGATAGATTTACATTTTTATAAAAATAATCAGAAAACTACAAAAATATGCATTTTTGGGGGAAAAAAAAGGTAACATAAAAAAGCAGCGTGGTATTTCTCTCTGTTTTTTCTATATAGCCATTACACAGAGGAGATGGAACCCTACAGAACTGACTATGAAAATGTGTGGGTTTTCCACCATTTAGAATTCTAGTACTGAGGAAACGTTGAGTCAATTTTAGTGGCCCAAGCCATGAGCCCCCCTTTAATATCCTTAGCTAACACAGAACCAAACTCTTCGGCAGGTAACTCTTGCAGAATTTTTACAGCCTTCTGGGAATCATTTCCTAACTTGCAAACAACATATACATGGACAGAGGCTTGGTCATCAGTTCTCTGCTTTTCTTCGCAAATTCTTTTTTGTAAATACTGCAGAGATTCTTCATTTTTCTCTTCCAGTTTACTCAGAGGGATGTGGACAGCGTGTTCCAGGCGGCAGATATCCACCTCCACCTGCGGGCGGACATCCAGCAGCACGTGAGGAACCTGCTCATCCAGCAGCTCTTTGTACTGCTGCACAGAGATCCTGTCCTTGCTGGGCAGCAGCTGTAAAGTCCTGCACTTGTCCGTGGCAGAGGAACCGCAGAACGCCTCGTAATCCTGCAGGCAGGTGACGCTGGGGTTGTCCCCGCACACGGCACAGTCCGGTTTCTTTGGTCGCAGCTTGATGTTGCGGAATCTCCCTTCGAGGGCATCGAACATCAGCATGTGCTGGTTGAAGGAGGAGCCCATTCCCGAGGCGATCTTCAGCACTTCCAGGGCCTGCATGCAGCCGATGATGCCGGTGACGACCCCGAGCACGCCGCCATCGGCGCAGTTGGTCACGCTGTCGGGCGGGGGCGGCTGGGGGAACAGGCAGCGGTAGCAGGGTCCCCCGCGGTAGTTGTACACGACCAGCTGCCCCTCGAGCCGCAGGGCGCTGCCGGACACCAGCGGCTTGCCGGCCAGCACGCAGGCGTCGCTCACCAGGTAGCGCGTGGGGACATTGTCGGAGCAGTCGGCCACGATGTCGTACTGGCGCACCAGGCGCAGCGCGGAGCGCGGCCCCAGCGCCCCGCGGTACGGCACGTACTGCACGGCCGAGTTCAGCCGCCGCAGCGCCGCGGCCGCCGAGCGCGCCTTGGGCCGCCCGCGCCG
>VYXC01008881.1:6752-80950 GCA_013397175.1 Platysteira castanea
GGGTCTCACCTGGCCAGCAGACCCACTGCATAGTTCTGGGTGTCAGGACAGAGCAGCGTGTCCCAGACACGCTTGCACTCCATTGCCATCACCACATCCTCATACTGCATTTGACAGAGCAGGGCCTTCATGGTCTGCACTGCAAACCTGTGTGCAGAGCAAAGCCCAGGTCACGCTGGGGGCACTGGCTCCTGCCCCGGGGACATGGGAGGGACAGGACGACTGGGATGGAGCACCTGCTGGGATTAGTGGCAAGGCTGTGTTCCTCCTGGCATCCCTTCCAGAAGGTATTGACCTTCTCTGGCATCTGTTCTGTGCTGAAGAAGACTTGGAAGAGGAGATGCACAAAGAGGGGGGGGAAATATGCCGTCACTACTTTTGGCCAGCAGGGCACCTGGAGGATCTTCCACATCACCACAGTTGCCTGCAAAGGACAAACCACCCCAAGACAGCACTTAGTGCCCAGGTGTCCATGTGGCAGGGCCTGAGCGTGGGAGGGAGAGGCCAGGGGAGATGCAGGGGGGCACCAGGCCTGGTGCCTCTGAACTGGCCCCATCCCAGGTTTCAGGCCAGCACCTGAGGCAGGGAGATACAGTGGGAGAAGGAGGATGGAGAGCTGCTGGAGAGATTATCTCGGGGGAGCAAAAACCAGTTCTAGAAACTCACAGCCAAGGCAAAGACACCCGTGTCGTCCCCATCGGAGGTGCACAAGCTGTGCTCTGGCCAGTTCCCCAGCACATTGAGGAGTAGCAGCAGCACCGGCTTCCCAGTCCTGCTCGAGGACAAGATTGTGCTCCACATGGTCGTAGCAGCTCTGTGGGGTCAGAGCTTTTTGTCAGGGGGGTCTCTGCCACAGCACCGTGGCCTGGGGAGCAGCAGGGACCTGAGCTGACTGCCAGCCCTGCCTCTACCCACTGCCCCTCTCCTGCAGCACCCAGGCAGCCCAGCCCTGTGGGGACTGGTCCCTGAGGAGCAGGGAGGGAGCGTGGCAGCAGGCTCAGGGGCTGACATGCCAGGGCTGGGAAATGGAGGAGGAGAGGGCCCTGGAACTCTGTTTTGTCAGACACCTGGGATAGGCTCCACAGGGTGATGGGCTGGTGAGCCCTGAGCCCTCTGGGCAGGTGGGCCCCATACCTGTCACATGATGGGGCCACGCGTAAGAGAGTCATCACCACATCAGCGGGGTGTGCCTCGGTCAGCTCCAGAAGGGTCCTGTCCAGCCTGTGCTCAGCAGCCTCATTGGCCATGAGCCATCGGTGCATGCACCTCACCATGCCGGGTACCTGAAGAAGGCACAGGCAGAGTTGGAAGCTGCCAGAGGGAGTGATGTCCCCAGCTTCCCCAGAGAAGTGCTTCCCTTCCCACAATATTACAATGGCCTCCAAGGCTTAAAGTGACCAACAGGCGTGGCTTGGGAGGCCATGCAGTTCCTGGGAGGATCAAACCCTGGCCACAGGCTGCTTACTTGCTCTGGACTGGGGACACCCTTATCCACAAGCAAATCCAGCGTGGAGGTACTGGTGTCGGCGTTGTAGATATCACAGTTTTCCATAGACCCAGTGCCCATGACGCTGGTTTCTTCCTGCCAAATGCACTTGATGAATTTGCAAATCATCAGCAGGAGAACAAAGGACAGNCGGAATGGGGATGGGCAGAATGGGGATGGGTGGAATGGGGATGGGATGTGGCGGGGTGGGATGGGGCAGGATGTGGCCAACCTGGGCACAGGCACCAGCCCTGTGGCCCAGCTCTGCCACTCACCCTCCCGGAGTGGTTGGAACTGCTCCACCAGTCCAGACTGCTGAGCTGGGACAGCTCCATGGCCTTCCTCCTCCTCCATCACCCAGGCCAGCTTGGGCACGCTCGGGGTCTCTGTTCCATGTCACTGACTGGATTTAAGTCTACTTGCCTGAGAGATGCCTCAGAAAAGCTCTGAGCTAGCAAGTCCTGCAGTTGTGCCTTGAAGGTACCTGCAATAGAGAAGCCTCAGGAAGGCTACAGGACAAAAAGTTCTGCACTCGAGGGCTCCTCACACAATGACAAGAGACTCCTCGTAAATGATTCAGGTCACCAAGTCCTATGGTCTGGCCTCAAGAGCAGCGGCCGTGGGGATGGGAGATGCCTCAAAAAAGCTACAAATCACCAAGTCCCACAGTCTGGCCTCGAGGGCACCAGCCACAGGGATGGGAGATGCCTTGGAAAACCTCCAAGTCACCAAGTCACGCAGTCTGGCCACGACACCAGCCGCAGGAGTGAAGCCTCGGAACAGCTCTGGGTCAGCAACGAACGAGCTGGCTGTGCAGGGGCTCCTCACAGCACCGCTCTGTCCCGTCCTGTCCCGTCGCATGCACCGAGCACTGTGGCATGGCCATGTGGCCGCCGGCACCTATGTCACCACGTGTCACAAAGGGCCCTTGCACACCCTGTCCCATTCTGTGCCACGCTGACCATGCTGCACCATGTCACAAAGGGCCCTTGCACACACTGCCACGTGCCCTGGGGCCACCCCTAGCCCACGCAAAGTGCCCCAGCTTGGAAGGAATCCCTTGCCCCCAGTGTCTCAGACAGCCCAACAGGAACTTTAGGAACGGCTCAAACAAGAAGCAAACACTCCCCTGCTCTGCCTGCTCAGGGCGGCACAAGGAGCCCCCACAGCTGCCGATGCAGCCGCGGCGGGAAGGGCACGGGGCCTTGCACAGAAGCTGGCACAGCCTCCTCGGGAGGTGGCACACAGCAGGCATGACACAGACGAGGAATGTGTGGGCCAGGGCACCAACAGCGCTGGTGCCCCTCTCCTGCCCCAGAGACCTGTGCGCCCAGGGGGCTTCTCTGCCAAAGGGCCGCCAAAGCCAACGTGCCTTGGTGTCTGTGCTCCTTCCTTCAGGGGGCTGTTGGCAGGAGCACCTGGAGCAACTGGTGGCAGCAGTTGGTATCTGACAGGAGATGTTGCTGCTTCCTGGAATGATTTTTTCATGGAAGGGATTAGCAGTAGCACAAAAACAGCATCAGCTGCTGGGTTTCACAGGATGATTAGATTGCAAAAAGACACTGTGACATTTTCTTGTGCTTTTCTGACTGTCTTTCTTGCATTCTCGAAAAAAAAATCATCCCAGCCTCTGATAGTCAGTGCTCCAGTTACTGTGTGTCTGGCTGTGGCAGCTCATGTCCAAACACAACTGGGTGCCTGCTGAGCATGGCAGTGGACAGCCACAAACAGGGAGGTTCCTCAGTGAACATCAAGGCACACATGTGAGGAAGTGCAAAGGATAGGGATAACTCTGGGAGAAGAAGCTGTTCTGTGTCTCTGATTATGGTGTCAGCACCTTGAAGGAGCAGGCCAGACAAGCGCTGGAAGCAGACATGTCCTGCTCTTTTCTGCTGTCATGTGGGCACGGGACAGACTTGTGGCCGCAGGTCCACAGGACTTGATCCAGGAACAATAGAGGGCCATGCATTGGTAGGGAACAGCCTCCAGCAAGAGCAAAGCAGGATCCTCTAGCAGCAAAGCCTGAGCTTGTGAACTGGGCCATGTCCTCAGCAGACACCAAAGTGCTTCCCTCCACCCCTGGATCTCTGCCACAACTCCCTGCTTTTCTTCAGCTCCTGCTTTGTTCCAAGCAAGTCCAGGATTTTGTTTTGAAGCTCATGAAGGTGTCTTTAAGGTGCCTGCACAGAGGAGAGGGACACCAGCTGCAGCCCAGGGCTCCTGTCCCATCAGAGTCTCTTTCTCATGATGTCACCAATGCTGCTGCCTTGGGACGTCTAACTGTGGAAGGTGAGTCTGCTCTCAAGCACGGCCGTTGAAGTCAGTCAGGGCCACAGGCTGCAGCTGAAGCTGACAAGTGTTGCTGGGAGGCTGGCGAGTCAAGAGAAACCCATTGTGGCCAATTCTGCTGAAGCCTTTTGGCAAACCACGTGCAGCACCCACAGCTTTTGGCATCCCAGCTGGTGCCTTGGGATGCCTGGTTGAGCAGGTGCCGGCATTCGGGGTTCTGCTGTTCCTATGCCCACTCTGGTGCTGTTTCTGTGGCATCCAGAGCCGCTTTGGCAGCAGCGACTCGGCAGCCCTGCTCGAGGAGACATCGCCACCCTCCCCATGGTGGCAGCAGCTCTGCGGGCCCAGAGCTCGGTCACAGCACCATGGCCTGGGCAGCAACAGAGGCCCACGCTGGCCACCAGCCCTGCCTCTGCCCACTGCCCTGGCAGCACCTGGTGGCTGTGCCCTGGCAAGGCCACCTTACCCTCCTTGTCCCCAGCCAGCCCAGCCTGGGCACCTCAGGGTTGTCTCCAGCCTCCTGCTGAGGCCCGGCCTCGAGGACTTCTGCCACAAAAGTAATTTGTTGGGTTTCTGACTGCCTCTGAGGCAGGGGCTGTGATTCCTCACTTGTGGGGACCAGAACCACCAGAACCACACCCAGGACCCAGGCACTGCCTGACAGCACTCCGGACACCGGGATGGTCGCGCCTCTGAGTCTCAGCCACTCTGCTGCTGCTGCTGCTGCTTCATTTGCTCTTAGGCACAGCCAAAGCTCACTGTTAAGCCACGATGCTCCATTGCTGTGGTCTTCAGGCTGCTGTGCTGGTGCAGCTGCAGGCCCTTTGAACAGGCTGAGCAATCTGCCCACCATCCCACTGTCTGGCCTCAAGTGCAGTGTCAAGAAAGAGGCCTTGGGGAAGCTCCGAGTCAACAAGGCCAGGTGCTAGATGGTGTTTCTGTGGGTTTGCTGGCTTTTGACTTTTGTAAACATTAGAATTGGACTTGGGCACTTGAAGTCTTAAAAGCTTTTGTGAGACTCAGCTGCTTACTGTGCTGGATATGCAAGGCAACGCAAGGTTATGAGTCGAATTTTTGCAAGTGTTTTTAATCACTATCATTGAACTTCTACCCTGATGCTGCTGCAGGCTTTGCCCAAGGCCCACCGCATCCTACTCAGGCACCCTGGCGGCCTGTCGCAGCATGCAGACCTTGCAGTGCCCTTATAAATGGCAAGCTGCAGCCTGGTGGAGCAGTGCATCGCCCAGGGGTAAAGAATTGAGAGAGGGGCCGTTGTATGAGTTCCAGGACCTTTATTGTCTCGAAGGGTTCAGGGACAAGGACCAGGTTGCAGCGTTGCACAGGGGTTCTTATAGAGGGGCGGGGATAACACAGGAACCAATGGGGAGAAAGCAAAGGGGAGGATTCGAGGAGGATTGACAATACAGTAACCAATTGGGTGAACACAAAGGCGGGCTTAAGGGACAGGATCCAATGGCACACCAGGGAAGGGAGAACTTTCCAGAGGAAAAGGTGTGCCCTGGAGGGATTGGCAGGGCTTCTCCGCCCAGGGGGCGGAGAAGAGGGAGGAGAGGGGCAAGGAGTCTCTGCCTGGGAGTGGGGAAAAGGGCTTGGCAAACGGAATGGGAGGAACAGAATTCAAGGGAAGGGGTAACCATAGTAACTAAGGTACAAAGTAACAACTTATGACTCTAACATAGGCNAAAGGCTGACTGTGATGTTCAAAATCTCAGATTATATCCAGGATGGAATGCTTGGTTCCTCCCTCTGGGCAGAGCATCTCACAATGGGATGATGTAATTTTATCAGTCATGCAGTGAGACTAGATGGCCCATGAACAGAAGATAATCCCCTGGAGGGAGGATGGGGAGAGATAAAGAACTCTGCCCCACCTGGTGTCAACAGCTGGCCCATGAACAGAAGATATCCCCATGAGTTTACCAGGGATGAGTCATGAAGGAGGTGGGGAAACACCATCCCACTGGTTTTAACAGCTTATGATGGTGGTGGTAGAATACATACTTTTGGGCACATCTTACACTGTAACCTAATTGGACACCATTGGACACTAAGTGAGGAAACAGTGGTGTTAAGAGAATCTTTTTGTTGCATAGCAAGTCAGTGTCCCAACAACTATGAGTCTAAACAAAGAAAAAGCATAAAGACAAAGTACTTTCTTGCCTTTCTGGGACACTGGTCCAGACTCCATCGTTCACTTGATCTATACACTTATTTTTATTACCGTCATTTTCTTTCTTTTAGAGTACTATTAATTTTCCATGGACAGCAGTGTTCATTTTATACCTATGTGTATATTATGCCTGCATTAAAAAATGGCAAAAATAAAAAATTTAAATGTTTTATGAATGCCTGAAGGCCCCCTATTAATATCCACAGTGTGGAATAGAACAGTGCTGCCAAATAAACTTACACCATTAGCATCTATTGAGTTGTCTTGGCAACAGAAGAAGGAATCTCACCTTGCAGCAAGACTGTGCTGAATGCCCTGTTTGTGACTGATTACAGTTACTTATCTGCTACCATGTATGAAATGTGTGGTGATTTCAGGATGGGATTTTCATTCTGGCTATGCAGGATTTGAAGTCTCCAATCTTTTGGAAATGTTACGCATAAATTGATTTACTTTGCTGGACTCTGGCCATACTCAGCTCTGTTTTTTCAAGTTTTACCATTGATGGCCTCTCAAGAGTTTTACTAGAGTAAAGCCTCTCAGAGGCCTCTCAGAGCCATTTTCATATTTTTTTCCTTTCTCTATTTCATGTAGTTTTCCGTTGTGTAGAATGCAAATGCATTCAAGATGTTCAGTGCAGCTAAACATGAAGGGATTGAATACGTATTTTTTGCCTTGCTTGTCCTTCCCTGTTATGATTATTAGAGCTGCTCTGAATCTTTTTACAGAGTATTTTAAAAATTATTGTGTGACATAGAATGTGAAAACTTACAGAGGAGAGAGTGGGATCAAACTGTCTCTGAGTAGTTTCTTGCAGCAGTGGCAGCTCTTTAAACTGTAATGTTCCACTATCTAAGAGTACTTCTCATCCTGTTGTATTGCCCTTTCTTGCAGTTCTTTCTTCATAATTAATCATAAAATCATAGAATATCCTGTGTTGGAAGGGACACACAGGACAGCCCCAAGAAACCCACCATGTGCCTTAGAGCATCGTCCTAACACTCCTTGAACTTAGGCACATTTGGTACTGTGACCACTTCCTGTCCTTTTTTCCTTCTTTTCCATGGTCCCAGGTGTCCAGTGCTCTATTGAATAAAGAATCTGGCAAATAAACATAAGCAAGTTATGGAGGCCCTTGGAACGACAGGCCTCACTTCCTTCATTCCCTTTGAAAGAGTAAAGCTTACTTTCCCCTGCATTTTATCCACTTTTGACAGAGGTAAGGCTTATGGGTAGAAGCACTGATAGCATTTGGATAGCAATAGCAAGGACATAATACATCCTTCAGAAACATGGGCAATTATCATAACATCAGTCCCTCTCCTGGCATAGTCTAAAAGACAGTAGTCCAGAAGTCAAAATTTCACTCACTCAGAATGTTAACATGAAGGAACAACATCCTAGAAGCTCCCCAGTACTGAAGGGTCACTACTCTGAGGTAAAGATCACACAAACTGTCAACTATGACTTACGGTTTTCTTAAGAAGAGAGGATGTGTAGTGAGAATTTTTATAGGTTCTCCAGACTTCATCCCTACAGAGTTTCCAGGGCAAAGATGCACATCAGAAATACGAGTCAGTTCTCAGTAGTGGTATTCCCTGGCTGTGACAAGATTTCAGGATTCTTGGAAATACATTTCCAAACAACTGACTCACCATAAACCTTATAGAAGGTCTGTACTTCTGACTGATTGTGTAACCTTATTCTAAATCTGTAAGAAACCTTATTCATTTTAAGTCCTAAAGACTTAACTTTTCTTTCTGAGCAACACCCTGACAACATTGTGTCTTGCAGACCATGCTAAATAAATGAGTTGCCTGAAAAAAATAGTATCTCTTGTGCATATTCCTACTTTCTACAGAAATTACACCCTGTGAAAAGATGTTTGAAGAACTGATTCATCAACATCTTTAATGTCCATGACAACTTCAAATAAAAAAGCTCAAAAGGAGAATTTGATATTTGGTGCTTTCCAACTTCTTTTTTCACTCACTTAAAGAGATCTCAGTGCAAACACTTTTAAATCAAAGTTCAGGACAGCCTCTTAAAATGTGTTAGCATTAGAGCATTGCCGTTCAGATAGTCTTACAGTCAAAGAGATGAAAATAGAGTTTCTAACTCATTGTAGAACGTATGACATAAAGGTACTGATGATTTAGCTTACCCTCAGCAATTTCCTACCTTTAGGACACATAGCACGTTTAGAATAATAGATCTTTTCTTATCTTAAAGGAGGACTAAGATTTTTTTTTTGTTATAATAAAAAGCACCAGTCAGTATAGTCTCTCCAACCCAGATCTTTCCTCCAGTCCCTTTCTGTCTTTCCCTGAGTCTGAGGTCAGAAGTCACTTCTTAATTTGTGGTTGGGTTTTTTTCTCCGTATTTATCTGGAACTCCCTTTTTCTTTATTCACCCCAAGACAATAAATCACCTTTCCTTTTAATCTCTCACCCTTCCTTTTAATCTCTCTCCACAAAAATTTCTCCTTAGCTTATAATTGCTTCTCTTGCTGTATGGCTCTCTGTGGTACTTACCTATGAGCAAGTTTTATAATGAAGAGCATGGAAAAGACATCCTTACTTCTTAAAAACTTTTCTAAGTCTAGAGCTGTCTTGGCAGTATGTCAGAAAAATGACTCTTGTGTTTATGTTTCCAAAACAGTGTCAGGAAAAAGAAATCAGTCATCTCATGTCTGAATTGTTTAAAAAGGATGCTGTGTTCCTGGCTGCTGTACTATCCACCCATGTCATGAAGATGGTCATTAGAACAGTTCCTTTGGAAAAAAAGTCTCTCATGCTCATTGTTTGAGTTTCGCACAACAAACCAGTAAATCACTGTTCTGACAGTGGTGTTCACAGGAAGTAAGGAAGCACAGCCAGTCCCACTTGCTGCAGATAGGTTCTTTCTTCAGAGCTATGTCACCTCTTCCTTGGACACCCTGGAGTGCTCATTTGTAGTGTTTCAGGTATGGCTGGTTGGTTTCCTTACCAAAATGAGTAATCTGCATCATATTTTGTTCTTTTCACGTACCCTGAGCCATAGCATGATTTCAGAAGACTGTACAAGGGGGTGTGGCACTGGCAGGTGTTTGATTTATGTCTTACTTTGGTGGCAAAAGCCACTGATCACTCATTTTCACCCACACTGTACCTTTAAGAGTGGCGTTGTGAAGTAGATCAAGCGGTACCTGTGGTTGAAAAATCATTTTGAAAGAGAAATATTTCTGTGTATCTGGATTAGTTCCCGTGGCTATATAAATGTTTTTGCTGTGAGAGTGCCAGAAATCCTAAATGAGTATGAGGGGCAGTGAGGCAGGTATTTCATGGATCATAGAATCATGGAATAGTTTGGGTTGGAAGGGACCTTAAAGATCATTTAATTCCAAACCCCCTGCCATGAGCAGGAACATCTTCCATTAGATCAGGTTGCTCAGAGCTCCAACCAGCTTGGCCTTGAACACTTCCAGAGATGGGGCATCCACATCTTCTCTGGGCAGCTTGTTCCAGTGCCTCACCACCCTCACAGGAAAGAATTTTTCCCCCACATCCAATCTAAACCTGCCCTCAGTCAGTTTGAAGCCATTCCCCTTCATTCTACCTCTGCATGCTCCTTAAGGCAGTTTAGGCAGTCCTGATATAGTACATCCTGCAGCCTAGCATGGTAGTAAGGATTTCTACATTCTTGCAGAGAAAATAATCAGAGGTCATTACAGGGCTTTCTTAATTAATGCCTAGGTCATATTTACTGCAATTTCTTTTTCACAGGTTTTTCTGGTTTAGGGCATCTACAGACAGGTACTGAAATGGTCAGTGCATTAACTCATTGGTTCTCATCAATCTCTAGCCTATGTATCCGTGGATATCCCTAGGATGTACCTACATTCTATTTATTTATAGCTACCTTTCAGAGTGGCAAGTGATAGGGGATGTGATCCACACAAAGTATCCAGAAGGGTGTTTCCAGTCACACATCTCTGTGTCCCTCCGTGGGCAAGGGCAGTGTGATGCCAGATCCGTGAAAGACTGCTGGTGTTAATGGGCAGGACCCAGGAGTTTATCAAGGCTGATAATTATTACTCATAGGCAGAGTAAGCTATTACTCAAGCTGTAAAAGCTGATCTCCCTTACATGAGGGTAAATTAATTCCTTTAGGCAGTGGAGAGCATTCCCTCTGCTGCACTGCAGCACACCTTAATTACACTTGCTCTGTGCTGGCTGTTGCCTACCAACGATAAATAGTAACAGCAAATTTGCAGTATGTTCACACAGTTTGAGGTCTGGGGAGGTCAAAACACCTAAAGCCATTATCAAACCCTGAAGCAACTCTGCAGATCCTATGTGTTATTTTAGAAGTTCTGAAGAAATCCTGAAGCTTCTTTCCTTGTCATTTAATGAACAGCAACAACAAAAAATCTAAACAGAATCTTCACAAATTTTCCATAGAAAATATTTGCATGTTTTAATTTTGACACAAGGGTGTGTGATTGGATTTTGACTAGGAGCACAATGGACTTCTAGACTCCCTGCAGTTCTGTTTCTTGCATCGAACTCATTCTAATTTACAGTGGACAAGAATGCTTCTTTCATATGTAATATGTTTTAAGGAGAATCCTCATGTTCAGAATTCTTATAATGTGTGTATATATTTGATCTAATTCAAATTTCTATCATCTTCTGCCTTTGTATGTAAGACCAAAGGGCAAAAGGGGCTGTGGTTATTGCCTGTCTATAGCCTGATCAAAATTACATGCAACATCAATGAGCTACGCTTCACTGGCTTTCACTGTGCAAGTGAAATGTTGCCTCGTAAGGGATGCATTTGGTCTGCAAGGACAGGACATTCTCAGAGTGTAAATGGCTTGTTTTTCACCTCATTTGCACTATTTCTAAGTGGTCACTGTCACTGAGATACTAGACAGCTGAACGAAAGGGTGTCAAAACAAGTGAAGATCATGTGATCGCTGGAATCCAGGCAATGCGCTAAGACCGGGGCTTGCACAATATGATCATTTGAAATGAAAGAAGTTAGTAAGAAATTCTATGAGAAAAAAGTCAACTTAAAATTGAAAAAAAAAAAAAAGGCAAAGCTTGTTTAAAAATACAAACTTTCCGTTTATATTCTTGCATGTCGTTTAATGCCTATACTCGACTTGAGCCAAAGGGCTGAAAGATAAAAGTGTTACAGAAATACGGGTTTAGACAGTTCTGATTCTACTATTCTGTCTCTGCTTAGTACGTTTCTCATTCTATAAAAATAATGTAAATCGAATTGCAGATTCTACGTGCATTTTAAAGTATACTATAAAACACAGACTCATGATATCTTCCTCACCTGTAAATATATTTTGTGAGCTGAACCATCTGCACAGACCACAAGTTTTTCCCTATCTCTGGGAGCCAAAGGCGTGCAATCAATCAATCAAGGTAACAGCTTCCACATCTCCTCTAAAATTATCTCTTCCCTGCTAGCTCCCCATATTCATTTGGTCTGAAAAAACCTAAAAGTGAGCTCATCTACCTGTTCTAACCAGAAATTCATTACAAAGTCTCTCTGGGGCCAACTCTTCATCCAGAACAATTCTGCATGGGGCAAAGAAACTAGAAATGGGCAGAAAAGACACCCCAAAGCAGTGGCTGGGGTCAGTTCATGCCTACACAGCTGAACAAGATGTTTCTCTCTGTTCTTTCTGAAATAGAAGTGAAAGTTTTAAAAAGCCTCCTCATATGTTCAGACCTTATACCAGAGAGTCGTGGAATTGATGATCAACCTCATTTTAGTAATTTGCACTTTGTAAAAGTTCCTTTGTCACATTTTCCATTCATTTGTCCTTCTGAAGAATTTCCACAGGACAATGTGGGGATTTTTCATCCAATAGCTCCAAAGTGGGGGGACAGAGGGAAAGTTCATTTCCACAGAGATCTTAAGATTATTATTGTAAATCAGTTTCAAGTCGTTTATTCTCTAGAGTTCAAGATGATCGTGAATATTAATTATATTCTTGTTACAAGTGAGAACAGAAATATTTATCTTCTTCACAGTGTTTGAGAAAGAAAATATAAAAAGCTTTATTCCCAGAGCCAAAGAGCCAAGTACCTCAAGTACTATGTGTGAAACAAGTATATGGTTTCATGGATTTAAAAACCCCAAGAAACAGGGATGTAAAGAAAAATATATTTATTTCTGGTTTTTGACTCTTGTTTAATGCTTGTACATAAATATTTTTATGTCCCCTCAAGTTCCCTTTTTTGTTTATCATGACTTTAATAATGTTGCATTTGTATAACTCTTCTCCAGGAAAGGGCTTAATATAGTCAGTTTGAGAAATTTAATTTCAGCATCAGTAGAACATGTTTTTATCATAAGCTTTCTACAGAAAGTGCAATGTAACATTTTTGGATTGAAAAAAAAAACTGTTTATTCACTGCATGGTATTTGCTGTATGTTCTGGAAATTCAGTAATTGAGTGTCTCCCTATGAGTATGATAAGCATAACATAAAAATCATCATTGCAGCATTCAGTTTCTTCCTCATAGTAACTCTTTCATTGCTAATTGATTTTTTTCTTAGCCCAGTGCTTAGTAAAATATGCAGAAAGATACCCAAAGAGCACAAAAGAGGCTTCTATGTACACAGAAGTGTGTGCACCAAGATTAGTGTAATCGGGGAAAATACATGATTGTGTGTGTATATAAGTGTACACACACATGCATATACACACATAGGTATTAATAAATACAAGAGAATTGATGTTTAGTTAGAGTTTCTTGAAATAATCACCTTTATTTACAAAGGTTTGTTATTGTTCTTTAAGGAGGCACCATTTTTTTTGCTTGTCTATAAAGTACCTGATGCATTTTTAATGTTGCTTAGCTACAAATAATATGGTGTTAAGTAACACTGGTTTTTGTGTGTGAGCATGCACCACTGTTTTGTGACTGCTTCCACTGTTTCCTTCTACTTTAGCTTCGGATTATTTAGTAAAATATTTTAATTGCTTGCTTGCAAACCAATAGAATAAGCTTTGGAATATTATTTTTCTGTTTGCGATGGAACTAAGTTCAACAAAGACATAAACATGGCATTCAGCATGTGAAAAACGAGGTTCACTCTCCTGTGAGAATTTAAAAGTTTAATAAAAGGACGATAAGGGACAGAAACAATAGAGCAAAAGTTACAGNCATTTGAAATGAAAGAAGTTAGTAAGAAATTCTATGAGAAAAAAAGTCAACTTAAAATTGAAAAAAAAAAAAAGCAAAGCTTGTTAAAAAATATAAACTTTCTGTTTATATTCTTGCATGTCGTTTAATGCCTATACTCGACTTGAGCCAAAGGGCTGAAAGATAAAAGTGTTACAGAAATACGGGTTTAGACAGTTCTGATTCTACTATTCTGTCTCTGCTTAGTACGTTTCTCATTCTATAAAAATAATGTAAATCGAATTGCAGATTCTACGTGCATTTTAAAGTATACTATAAAACACAGACTCATGATATCTTCCTCACCTGTAAATATATTTTGTGAGCTGAACCATCTGCACAGACCACAAGTTTTTCCCTATCTCTGGGAGCCAAAGGCGTGCAATCAATCAATCAAGGTAACAGCTTCCACATCTCCTCTAAAATTATCTCTTCCCTGCTAGCTCCCCATATTCATTTGGTCTGAAAAAACCTAAAAGTGAGCTCATCTACCTGTTCTAACCAGAAATTCATTACAAAGTCTCTCTGGGGCCAACTCTTCATCCAGAACAATTCTGCATGGGGCAAAGAAACTAGAAATGGGCAGAAAAGACACCCCAAAGCAGTGGCTGGGGTCAGTTCATGCCTACACAGCTGAACAAGATGTTTCTCTCTGTTCTTTCTGAAATAGTTGTGAAAGTTTTAAAAAGCCTCCTCATATGTTCAGACCTTATACCAGAGAGTCGTGGAATTGATGATCAACCTCATTTTAGTAATTTGCACTTTGTAAAAGTTCCTTTGTCACATTTTCCATTCATTTGTCCTTCTGAAGAATTTCCACAGGACAATGTGGGGATTTTTCATCCAATAGCTCCAAAGTGGGGGGACAGAGGGAAAGTTCATTTCCACAGAGATCTTAAGATTATTATTGTAAATCAGTTTCCAGTCGTTTATTCTCTAGAGTTCAAGATGATCGTGAATATTAATTATATTCTTGTTACAAGTGAGAACAGAAATATTTATCTTCTTCACAGTGTTTGAGAAAGAAAATATAAAAAGCTTTATTCCCAGAGCCAAAGAGCCAAGTACCTCAAGTACTATGTGTGAAACAAGTATATGGTTTCATGGATTTAAAAACCCCAAGAAACAGGGATGTAAAGAAAAATATATTTATTTCTGGTTTTTGACTCTTGTTTAATGCTTGTACATAAATATTTTTATGTCCCCTCAAGTTCCCTTTTTTGTTTATCATGACTTTAATAATGTTGCATTTGTATAACTCTTCTCCAGGAAAGGGCTTAATATAGTCAGTTTGAGAAATTTAATTTCAGCATCAGTAGAACATGTTTTTATCATAAGCTTTCTACAGAAAGTGCAATGTAACATTTTTGGATTGAAAAAAAAAAAGCT
The DNA here is from genome assembly GCA_013397175.1 of Platysteira castanea. Classification (NCBI taxonomy): domain Eukaryota; kingdom Metazoa; phylum Chordata; class Aves; order Passeriformes; genus Platysteira; species Platysteira castanea. Next base: position 21,304 of record VYXC01008881.1, read on the forward strand.
AATGTTTATTCACTGCATGGTATTTGCTGTATGTTCTGGAAATTCAGTAATTGAGTGTCTCCCTATGAGTATGATAAGCATAACATAAAAATCATCATTGCAGCATTCAGTTTCTTCCTCATAGTAACTCTTTCATTGCTAATTGATTTTTTTCTTAGCCCAGTGCTTAGTAAAATATGCAGAAAGATACCCAAAGAGCACAAAAGAGGCTTCTATGTACACAGAAGTGTGTGCACCAAGATTAGTGTAATCGGGGAAAATACATGATTGTGTGTGTATATAAGTGTACACACACATGCATATACACACATAGGTATTAATAAATACAAGAGAATTGATGTTTAGTTAGAGTTTCTTGAAATAATCACCTTTATTTACAAAGGTTTGTTATTGTTCTTTAAGGAGGCACCATTTTTTTTGCTTGTCTATAAAGTACCTGATGCATTTTTAATGTTGCTTAGCTACAAATAATATGGTGTTAAGTAACACTGGTTTTTGTGTGTGAGCATGCACCACTGTTTTGTGACTGCTTCCACTGTTTCCTTCTACTTTAGCTTCGGATTATTTAGTAAAATATTTTAATTGCTTGCTTGCAAACCAATAGAATAAGCTTGGGAATATTATTTTTCTGTTTGCGATGGAACTAAGTTCAACAAAGACATAAACATGGCATTCAGCATGTGAAAAACGAGGTTCACTCTCCTGTGAGAATTTAAAAGTTTAATAAAAGGACGATAAGGGACAGAAACAATAGAGCAAAAGTTACAGNAACATTCACGTAATTATTTGCGAAAAGCCAAAACTATAATATGCATTTATAACAAGCATTAGGACACTTTTATCTACTAAGTTTACCTGTTTCTTAGGGAAAATAAATAAATATCACACTCAAAATCAAGATGGCTTTGGACTAAAAAGAAACTAGAGATATCAAAAATACCTTCAAAGTCAGATCTTTGGTGATTTTTGGCTCAATTAATTCCATTTGGATTTCTTTTTTGTAGAAGATCTGATAGATAGTGTCCAGTACTTAATAACATTACCCAGTGACTTAAACATTTGTGACTTTCAGAGATGTTTACCTTATGCTCAGCAAGCCAAGAATGTGCCCTAGTGCAGCCCCAGAGAGACCTGCAGACTCCTGCTGCTGGTGTTTAGCACAAAATCCAGAGCCCTGTGCTGCATTCCTCTCTTGTGGGGCCACTCATTTCTTCCCCTTTCACACACTTGTGGATATCCTCCTGTTCAGTGGGGTTTGCAGGGCTGAGGTGTTACTCACTTTTCAAAGTAGGCTTTCTGTTTTCTTATATAGAATTCAGGTTTTACAAGAAATGAAAAATAATTTAATACAGATCAGCATCACAATGAATATCTTGCTTAAGGTTGGGACTAGTATATCAAGTGATTGTTACTGCTCTATTTTATAACCAGATATAAACCAAGATCTGTCTGACTTATATTTTGTAATGATTTCTTACAGTATCTTATGAAAAGAGAAATAGTGAGGTTACCAATAAACTCTTGTACTGCTTCAAATATAAATCAAAATGCATTAAAAACAAAAAAGTGATGAGTTTTATAGAGCAACAATCTAGAAAGATGAATCCAAACAAATAAATGACAAAAATTTATCAGTTAGCATTCTGCAATGCAAGACCAGTAGAAATAAGGCATTAGCAACAACAAAGTGTGATTAACAAATGCAGAATTATTATCTTCCAATCAAATAATCAGCAGCTAAATAATTATTTGCTTTGTGCAATATCCTTCAACTCTTTCCAGAAGTAGGATATATTATTTCTCATTTTTAGCAAGGAGTCTGGTCATTGATTTTCTTCTCTTTTTCTTTTAATAATAAAAATGGAGAGCTGATTGCCAATTCCAGTTTTCAGTCCATGGTAAAAATAATCTTGATCTTAAATGAACAATTTTCAAAAATGCTGACACTGCCCAAGACAGTGGGAGAAATGCTGGTGGTGTCAGCAAGTCAGGTTCTCAAACACCACTTTGAAAAGAGTTAAGTGGCACAAAATGTGCCATGGCTTTAGAAAGAGGATTTGGTAGGTTCAACTTTCTTATGAAACTGTACGTTCAAACTTCCTGTGTAAGGCATTGTAAGTATATCATTTATTCTCTGGTTTCCAGAATTGTTAGTCAGTTTTTTGTACAACAAATAAGCACTAGCTAATAATCTGTACTTCCTCCTAAACTGTACAGCTCAGGTTATCAAAAGTATATGACTTGTATTAAAACTACAGTATCAGATATTTAGAATTCAGTAGGAGAAGACACTTAAAAGTAACATATATTGTGCTTATTTAGGGGAAAAAAGGAGATTACATCTTCTGCTGCTCTTCACGTGTTTTAAGACTTCTTAATGTAGAAACAAAAATAAGTCATGCATCATGAATAAAAAAGATATTCAGTGATTTTTATGGTATCAAAGTAAAGGCAATAAAAGAAAATAGGCTTGGAAAAAATTAAAGAACAAACCTTTTCATGCAGCATACAGATAAAATCTGGAACTTATAATAAATTATAGAATCTAAAAATGTCTCCCAAAAAGGCAAATTAGACAATTTCATGGAGGACAGTCCCGCTGATATCTGTTTCAGCTGATGATCCAGACAGAAGTTTATTATAAACTGCTGATTTCTATGCTGTTAAGAGAAAAACACTAAATAAATACCATTGCTCCATCACTCCATCACTGAATGTACTTTACATTTTTGGGGCAAAGCTAACATCAATCAATCATTTTCCATACGTGATAATTAAGACAATTTATTTAGGGAAAATAAACCAGTTTCTAGAAATGCAGGAAGAGCAAAACTTGAGCTCTTTGGGTGCTTCCAAAGTAGAGCTAAGTAGCATAATTCATGATTTTATAATTGAGGAATAAGCATCTTCCTGTGATAAATATGCAGCAGTTTTGACTTAGATGGATAAAAAGCTGCAGGGATGTGTTCAGATGTACAACAGCAGAGGAATGTACTGCAATGAGAAAGCGCTGAAAATAAAATCCAGTTCTTGATAACTTGTGTAATTAAAAGACCTTCCAAGTGTTCTTTTAAATATCTAAGGAGAAAGAACCATTGTCAGCTCTAGTGTCTTTTAGCTCACGGAAATTTCGACAGAAAATTCTGTAGTAATATGTTGTGATTATGTTTGAGAGCAATATTGTGCAAAACAAGACAAGTGTAGGTTACTCACCATCAGGACATCATATGGAGGAAAACAGAAAATGAATTTTCATTGCCTTTTAAGGGACCTCATAACTGTTCCCTACACATTCTCAGAGTTCAGCCCAAGTCGTCCACCTCAGTGAACTTGGAAGCAAAGTCCCTGCTGAGGATTCCTGTGCAGGCAGACAGCTACACCGGTACTCTGTCAAGCATCAGTAAAACAATGCTATGGACAGGCTGTGTGTTTCCTCTGTTGCATTATATTTTCACTGCACATCACTAACACAACAGAAGAAGAAAGAAAGATTTTAGGGAGGTGGGCATTGTTCTGGTGGGGATGGAGAGGTGACCCCAGGTGGAGCAGCGCCCTGAATGAGCCCTCATTCCTCAGCATCTCCTCAGCTCACAAAACAAACTGTTGTGTCAGGATTGAGTTTCTAATGGCACTGACAGATAAACAGGCACAACACAGACTGAATTCAGCCTCTTGCTTTGAGACAGAGCATGAAATTATGATTCCCAAACCTCATCAGCACAAAACACATTTTCGGCCAATAAGGAAAATAAAACATATGAGCTGAATTTCTCAATGTCAAAAACAGCTCCCAGCCTAAAATATTGTAAAGATGCCCTTTTTTATCATGGCCTCTGCATCAGGGGGAATTATTTTGTGGAATGGATACTAAAATCAAAAATATATTTAAGTCTCTGCTGGAGATTTTTCATCCTTTCTCCATTTGCTAACAATATGCCAATAAAAAAAAGCACAGCACAACAAAATGTAGGTGGAAGTCAGTTTGAGATTAAAATATACAGCAAGATAAAACAAGAATTGATCTGAGCCACAAAATACAGAGGACAGCTTGAATCATTCAGAGTTTAAAAATACATCTGTCTTCAATATCTGTCTCTTCCCTTTTTCACATCATCAGAGACTAGAAGTGAAAATAAAAGACACTTGTATGGCATAAATATCTCTTCTTGATATCTTTCCAAACTCCCCTTAAAAATTCGTTAAAATGTTTGACCTTATATTTGACACAGTTTCCATCCCCGGCCTCAGTCCCCCTGAATGACACAGATGCTCAGTAGAGGAAACCCTCTGAAGAAAAACATTACTCCGAATGAGCCCAGCTCAGAAGAGGCAGTTACATGAGCTGATGCCTTGGCAAGTCCTGGACTGTAAATGCATCAGAAAACATCCAAACCACTGAACCTTTGAACTGCTTTCAGGATGTCTTACTGAAGAAATTGGAGCCTGGGGCAAGCTGAACTCTGTATGGAGCAGTGCCATGAGATTCACAGTCTAGATGCTTACTTAGTTTTGGGGGGGGGTGGAGGGAGGGGATCTGTTTTACCTTTTTTTTTTCTCTACCTTCCAATGCAAATGGAAAAAATTTGTTTTCTAAAAAAAAAATAAAAACAACCCCGTTCTGTCAATTTAGTTTCACAGATGTTTCCATTTCCAAGCAGAAGCCCTTGATGGTGCTGAAAGTTACTCAGCATTGTTGTAATTTGCATAACATTAGCCATGATGTTTTTATTTTGAAAAGTTGAAATGTTTGCAGCTCATCATAGCAGAGCCCTAATGGTGTTCAGTACATCTGCTTAAAAAGTTGTGCTTAGGCAATGTTCTACCCCACAAGCATTTTTTATGACTTTTCCTGACTTCCAAGTTTTTCAGTGCAGATAGACTTAAAGCCTTTGCTTTATGTACACACAAATTAGGAAATAATGAGTGGGTAACAAAACTGGTTGTGTGCTCCATTCTGCATCTGTATCCTTGCATCTGCCACAAGAGCTTCCTGCATTATGCTGACACCTCATGGACTTTGTCTGGATACACTCATAAAATTAATATCTCTTTTTGTAGGTGGCATAGTCAGCTAAACAGGTGTAACAGGAAATTAAAACAGGGAGTAGAAGCAATGATGGCAAGTAAAATACATCAGTAAAATAATCATTGCTCCAGCTCTTTATTCTTTCTCTTTCCACCCCTCAAAATCCCTGCAAATAGGTAGCTACTCTTGATCTGATGTTAAACTGGATCCTAATTAAAAGCAACAGCAAGAAAAGAATAACCCGGATTTCAGAGATGTGATTTGGTTAGCAGAGATCAATACAATGTTCGTCTGCAGCTTTCTCCACTGGCTTGGTTGTTGCCCTGCTTTTTAAGTTGAAACCTTCCAAATGAAACTTAAATCCTCTGTATCTGACAAGGTGCATCAGGCTCCCTTTTAAATAAGCAGAAAATCTTATTATAAAGGAACCCATTTCTGTGAACAAGAAGAAAGTTCAAGACTTGATGTCATACAAGGGTTTTCTTCAACACTGGCCCTCAAAATCCTGATCAAATTCACCCCACCTTTATTTCTACTATCTTTTCTTCCAATTTTTCATTTTTTTCCCAGCTAATTAGTGCTTCCTCAAACACTTAAAAGAGCCTTTCTCTTCCCACCTGCCAAAGTCCAAGTTCCTATGCGAACACACAGCACCAACTTCTTTATGTAACTCCTTCCAGTTGCTTTTGGATATGAGCTCCTAAGGCAGAAAATTACTGTGTGCTTGCAAAGCACATACTGCACGTACTGCACAAGTAAAATTCAAAAAGAAACATATCTGCCTCCTTAAAAGCACACACATCTATGTATGTTTGAAAGACAGTAATCAGAAGTCCATCAGTTTAGTGTTTGTCTGCGAACACATTTTTATGCTCTTGATGAAACTGTTAGATAAATAACACATGATTAAACCAAGCCAAGTGTGAATCAGGTTGTTCAGAATTTAAAATCACTGCCATTAACCTAGAAGAATATCATTCACAGCTCCCCTCAAATGAGAAGTAAATAAAAAAAGGAACTGTTTCAACTTCTTATTATATCAGCCATATATTTAATAATCTCTAGCTTTTCAGGCATTCCACAGCACTGAAACTACGAGCAGTTATACAGAAAAACAGTTGTATGTTTTTAACGATGTCATTTGCTCACAGCTCAATACCAATTAGGCAGCTCCTGGCCATTCAAACTCCAGCTAACTGTCAAAGAAGTGCTGGCCTGCCATCCAGCAGTCTAAAACAAAGATATAACTCTGAGATCCAAGGCAAAAATGAACATATAAGTCAACAGCTTTAACTGTTCCTCAGGATATGCTTACTAATGGCATGCTCATAACCAAATGTGAGTTTGTAGGCAGCTGAATCAAGGATTTCCTAGCAGCTTTTAGGAGTAAATATCGTCCCAAGGACAATATGTGGAAGGAGATTAAATTGGCCCTGTTTTACAGATGTAACCACTTTATTCCAAGTATGGTTGTCCAGTGGCTGGAGGTTGTAAAGTCTGCAAGATAAAAAAAAATCTCCTTCTGAAGCATTTTTATGTCCTACTCGGTAGATAAAAATTATTGTGTGAAACATGAGTTGAACAGAAAATAACAGTACCTAACAATGCTGGCTATAATGAGAAAAAAGTCTGAGTGAATAGTTTCATTGCCTTTGGATTTGTGTTATATTTTTTTTTCTCTGAAGACACAAGGCTTTTAGGATTTCTCTCCAACTTGAATTAATTCACTCATCCTCGGTAAAAGTACTGATAGGTTCTGGCTACTCTATTTTCATTAGACTAATCATAATTTGATACGCTTGAAAATGCTCTTTCTTCGCCAAATTTTGCTGGAATTATCCAAGTAGTTTAAAAGTTATTAGGGCAGAACACACAATATGCAAATGTTAAAAAAAAAAAAAAAAGGAGTCCTGAGTCACAGTAAGTAAGTAGTCTAGAAAAACTCATTGGTGATTTGTATCAATAGAATGGAAAACTTAACTGTTCTGCATATATCCTGATCTAGCCAGAGGAGTGAAAGCAAGAAAGCACAGAAATAGAAAACCAACTAACAGTGCCATAATATTTGCAATTAAAAAGAAGATGTCCAAGCTGAGGGAGACTAGGAGGGACACCATGCTTACACAGACATGGAACAAACTCCCACCAATTCAAATTAGAAATCAACTAAAACAATACTAAAAATTTTAACCTGACATGTTTTTATGAAGTATGCTGTTTACAGAAGAATGCAAAGTGTATGATCCAGAGAAGGCACTTGGTTAACCAAGCTGACCACACAGCAGTGCCTAGGAAAAATAACTGGTTTTCAGTGGACCACTTTTTAGAAAGGTTTGTTTTTCACCCAGAGCCATTCATTATTGCCTAGCTGCTGACAGGGTCCTGTTTGTTAGAAAGATGGGGAGAAAGAAATGGTGGCTTAGGAAACATTTGAAAAATATATCAGACAACTGTGAAAGCCTCCTGGGTATGTGTGTTTGGGGTTTTTAAGTCAGGTTGGTTTTCAAGTCACAGATTTCACTCTGAGAAAACATATTTTAGTGGGTGAAGATTAATTTCTTTCTATCCTGCTGTGTCTGCCAGCACCAGCACCAGAGAAAAGCAAAGGAAAGGTAAAGAAGCAACAGATGGAAGTGAGAGAATAGAAGGGTCGTTTTTTGTTTGAAGGTTTCATTCCTGTGTTTTTCTTCACTTTGAGCAGGGAAGAGGTTTATTCTGCTAAGCAGCACAACCCACAACCCTGTGCCCAAGGCACGGTGTCCCTGCCTTCCCTTTGTCCCCTCTATCCCAGGGTCTCATTCATCCACAGTCACACAGATAAGCAGTAAAGAAATGCAGATAACTATTTCCTCCCATGCTGAAGCACTAACAGCCCATGGGATAGTGGAGATCTACTTGCCCAGATGTGTGCCAATTAAAAAAGCAACCACCAGGAAGAGGGTTACAAAACCTGCTAGTTTTTCGAAGCTCTGTGCCTCTTATTAATCAAAGTACAGGGCTCTTGCCCTGAGTCTGAAACTTTGGGAAAAATGTAACCCCATTCTCCACTGATGTAGATTTTTATCTCCTTTCCATATTTCTTCCTCTATTCAATATCCATTCTCTCTTTCCCAGGCTTGGCATCTTTATTTTCATTTCCTGAAAGCTTTGTCTGCCCACTTTTTACGCTGTGCATTGAACTGCACTGCAGCAACCCTTGGTGACTGACTATTTGCATAGGCAACATGACCCAGGCAAAGGAGAAAGCCCAATACCCTGGGTCTGACCAAGGAATAAAACAGCACCCTAACATCTACCTGTTGTGCTCACTCTTAAATTTGTCATCTGACATATAGGGAAGTTCTACATTTATCATAATAACTTTGAAATGCACCAGGAGCCAAGTTTTTTCCAAAACTGAGGCTTGTCAAAAATGGTGAAGAGTTACCTGCTGGTCTTTACAGTGTGCTGGTGGTGATTCAGATTGCAGGAGCTGAATAGCACTGGAATCTGTTCAGCAGGATGCCTGAGATTTTATGAGTTCATTTGGCTTCTCTCCAGTCAGGCTGGCATCATCTTTTATTTTAAACAGAAATATCTCTAACAGGAGAAAATACAGGAGAGGATACCAAGGGAAATGTCAGGTAGTTAAAGATAAAAAATACTGTATTGCTTATATTAGAATATAACTCGTCCAAGCCCGCACAGCAGGTTGAAACCGAGGAGGAAACCTCCAATAAGTCAGCATAAAACCAGAATCTTTAATGCATGGGTGACTGTGGTGTAGCAATGCACAAGGTGTAGGTAAACACTTCCTGTCCTGCCTGAGGGAATTGCTGGCTCCAGCCGTCCCTGTCAAAACACTGGAACCCCACAAGAGCATTTGCTTCGTGTTGGAACCCACCCACCATGTCCCACAGAAAGCCATGTTGGAGATGCGTTGTTTGCAGACACTATGGAAATTCAGGTTCACCATTCTCAGCCATTTTTAACCTAAATCTGAATTTATCCTCTTGCTTGCTAAATTTCAGGGGAGGGAGCTTTATCTTCTCTGCTTTACAGTAAGGCACCAACCTTCTCAATGGAGCTGAACCTCCAGAGCCCCGCAATGCAATCCCTCTGGACAAAGCCTGCCTGCAAAGCCAGTCTGCCCACAGACTTGGAAAATCCCATCCCTCCAGATTTATGTACAGAGGCTTTCACTGCTCTGCTGGTGGCCAGCACAGCCAAGGAGCTGCTGTTTGGATAGGAGTCCATACAAGAGAAAAGATGACTACGAAAAGATTTATTCATCTCAGTGAAGAGCTTAGCAAGGTGATTTGTAAGAGTAGAGAGCAGCTTAAAGAAAATTAAAAATGGCAATAGAATAGGAAAGGTATACAAAGCTAGAAGTTAAACCTGTATAAAAACCTGATAAGGAACTAAGGTAGAAAAAGTGCATAAATATGGTAGAGGGAATACAAAAGGCAGGCAACAAGGAGCACAAGAGCAGCATGAGCAGGGAAGATCGAGGCCCACATCAGTGAGGACAGGGAGCCAAGAGGTCATGAAAAACACAATAATGACAGAGATAAAGTTGATATCACTGGAAGCCTGCGTTCATTTCTTTGTTTCAGCCTTCATGGAAGAAGCTGAGGGGGTCATGACTCAGGGACAGATTACTAGAGGGGCTGATGGCAGGGACAGGGAGTGAAATGAAGAGACAATGTTAAATGGCTTTGAAATGAGTCCTGAGTAGATAAGCTGTCAAAGAATGAATTAAAATTCACCTGATGCCAGTGGATTTATGACAGAATAGTTAAGTGAGACTAGCAAGGTAAACTAGTAAGGAACCTTTGGAAAATAAAATTAAATGTTCACTGTGAGCCTGGAAAGGAGGAGAGGGTGTGGAACCCAAGAGGATTCAAGAAGCTACAGAACCAAAACTTCCTTTGTTTATTGCTGATGCTAGTTAGGAATTAAATTAATAGCCCATTCATAGCATAAACTGGTATGAGATCACTAAACTAGTCTGATCCATCAGAATTATAAAGAAATTACATTCACTTGTAGAAATGCAAATATTAGAGTGTAAAAATTGGGGGAGGTTAAGTATTTCAGCATTGCAGCCAAAAGTAATACATGAGGGTACATTGTTTGAAAAAGTCTAAATATCAGAAACCTATAGTAGCGATGTCAGGCCAGTGTGAAGTGTTCCTGAAAATCCTACCACTCACACATATTAATGAATAATGCATTTAGATCACAAAATAAAATTCAGAAAAATATGTGACAGAACATCCTCTTACTCAGGGTGAAGTGGGAAAAAATAGCTTTAAAAATTGAACCTTTAAACAGAAAACAAATCAACCTTAATTTCCATAAAAAACAAACAAAAAATTCATGAAGAAAAACCTAAATAGATTTTTTTAAATTACCAGTGAAAAACATAAGAGTAAATCTAAAAAATGTCAACAGTTGATTTCATATAGAGAGTCTGCCATGTGCTAAAGCATATCAAGATGGATGTAAAGATGACTGAAGGCAGCCAAAATTTACTGTGGTCTAAATATATTTTGGGTTTGTTGGAGGCCTTCAGGGCTAATATCCACATACAGAGAATCCATATTCAGATTCTGCCAAGTGAAGGTTTTGGTGATAACATTTCTGTGTTGTTAGAAAAGAAACATGATAATGTAAGTTCACTTATCGTTAGACCTGCAGGTACATTTAAATATTCCAAGCATATATCAATATTTCTGTCATTGCTTGCAGGTTCTCAGATAGCTTAACAAATGGAACCAACCCATAAAGTTACATTTGAAAGTAATAATAATCTCCTCTTCAGAAAAATAACAGAAACTGAATGGGTGGAATATTTTGTGTGTCAAATATAAAGTTACCTCCAAGTCTCAAATCTGAGATTATTTCAGGAAAAGAAGTCTGTTAGTAGGTACAAACTGAAGTTCACATTCTTTGTATCTATTCTCAGCTATCCTTTGACTCAGGGTGTGACCTCTGACAAATGATTTCAAGGGAGACTGTAAAGCAGAAGGAAAGGGATCGTTCACACTGTGAAGAAGAACAGATCAGTGCTCCACCTGACACAGGAATGGCCATCCTGGCCCATCTGGCCCACAGTCTCTTCTTTAAAGCAGCCCTAAAAAAGAATCCGTGGGTGTCTCAAGAAGGCCAAAAGAGCACCTTAAGTATATAGTGCACTTCTCTGAATCCTCTACAGCTTCCTGAAATCTGCAGTTTAGGAGTTTCCTACACACAGTATATTGGATTGCATCCCCCAGGAAAACAAGTTGTATGCAAGTAACAGTGGTATCAAAATCAACCTGCTAGGTGTACTTGGAAATCTGTGGGAATTAATTTCCCCTGCTCAGAAGGGGTTCTGAGCTCCCTTGCTTAGCATTAGTTCAGATTGGTTCCAGTATGTTTTACTGAAACCCGGGTATGTTGCAGAAAACAGGACAAAAGATGCACTGAGGCATTCAGAACTGTTTGGGGGCTTTGTTGGGTTTTTTGGTTGGTTGGTTTTTTGTTTATTTGTTTGTTTGTTTTTGTGGGAGGTAGATGCTAAGGGGGCCTTCTGGATGCAGCCTTTAAAGGATTCAGAATATACATGAAATCAGTTTGATCTGCAGGGTTTAATGAGACTTTCCTCTCTGAATGGGGTCACTATGAGGTCCCATTGCAGCAGAACCTTATTTCTGCACACTCCTCTTCAGCCTCTCACTCTATCACACCATCAGTGACAGTGGGATGGACAAATTCAATCTCTTGCTGCTCTGCTCCACCACTGTTTAGGGACTCCTCATTCATTGTGGGCTGGCCTTTTTAGAGCAGTTGTACACAATGGGCCTATTACCTAAAAAAAAGGGCCAGAAAAAATACAGATGTCTTTTTCAGTCCAATTAGAAGAGCAATAGTTCTTTAGTTCTGTGTTGTGGTCAGACAGGCACACCCGTCTGCTGCCCTGCAGGTACTGGAGCTGGTAACAGAAATAAAAAACTGCATGTTGTAGTGTTCAGGATCCTGAAGGAAAAAAAAATAAAGAAACCTAGCAAGCTTCTCACCTAGCCGTGTTGATGTCAGTGAGAAAAACATATCTCAAAACAAATTCTATGCACTCCTGGTTCACAGAAACCCACCACTACAGAAACCCACATTTCAACTGTCTATTGGACCTCAGAGAAGTGCACTTATGTTACTTTCTGTGAAGGATGGCATGATACCACAAAAAAACTTACAGCTGCTCCTGTTAGGTAATTAGCACTGAAAGTCATTGTTTTGTAGAACCATTCAGAGAAAAATAAGATGAAGTTCATTTCTCACTCATCCCTGGTTAATAATGGCAATTTCAGCAAAAGGTATGAAGAGCATATCTGATCTCTGCCTGTCACACAGCAGACAGATTTTAACTCAATTACGCCCCTCTCACCTTATCTGAATGCATTTATTTTCCTGGATGAAATTAGATCAGCTGTTATCTCTGAACACACACCCCATGAATTGTGGATGTAAATATCCACAAGGAAAAACAGATGCTCTTGTGATTAACAGAAACCCCTGAAACATGGTCTGCTCCACAGAAACAAAGGCAGAGATGTCATAGGGATGATTTACTAGCCTATATTACACTGGCAGAGAGAGATTTTTGTATGACTAAGGTCTGGTCTTATTGCAGAAGAAGTAAATATACTTGCCTTAAATTCAATCTAATCTAATTTGCTGCAGAAAATTAAAAATATTAGTATAGCAACTATTAAATCAGGTGATTTAAAAACAGTGTAAGATGGACTGAAAAAATATCATTGCCATTCATGGTAGGAAATCCCATACTGCATATTTTGGATAAAATCAGTGAGAGAAATAAAGCTAAATAACACCTAGATGACTGCAATCACTGGAGAGATGATGTTTTGCTGTATGTAGAGATTAGTCTAAACCCTGCATTCATGTACATTTCCTCTCTACCATTTATTCATAACTCTTAATGTTGGTGGCATAAAGTACGGGTAGTGACACCAGAAAGGGCTGCCATATTCTAGCACTACGATTTTAGTTTTCTTAAAAAAACAAGTAAAAGACCCCAAAGGCTTTCGGAAACTATGGATTTTTTCAACATAAATCAACAGCACTTTGATCCTAGTTGTAGTGAATACTAATGAAACTCTTGTCTTTTAACACTGGCCTGTGGCACATGACTTTGTCTGTGATAGTAATGCCCATACCAGAGGGTCTGGTCACCTGTGGTGAATTCCCAGTTACTTGCATCCCAACAGACCTAAAAGGTCAAATTTCCTATCAGTTCATTAGCAGTTCTGTGCAAAGAGAGATAGACCTGTGTGTTACAGTGAGTTAAAATTAATGGGAAAGTCTTGGAGTATGTGGACAATTTATTTTACTTTAGAGACTTGCTGCTTCCCCAGGGAAACTTGAAAGGGCAGGGATGGCACCAGGAAGGCAAGAGGCTGGGGACCTATAAGGATCTGTGCAGAAGAGGATGAGAAGTCAACAGCAGCAAAAGAAGCATCTCGGCAGGCTGGAGCAAGGAAAGGGATGTCTAAGATTTGTGTTTTGATTCATTCTCTCTGTCTCATGTCCCCAAAACATGGACCTGAAAGCTACAGGGCTCTTCAGAGGTGTTCTCTCACAGCTGGTCCCAGTGCTTCTTCCATGACCTGAAGTTTCCCCACTCTGCACCAAGTCTGCACAACTCTCTTCTCATTTATCTAGAAATTTTCCTGAGAATGTGTCAAATAAAATGCCAAGGTGCTTCTCTTCAGTTGTTTGCCCACCACCTTTGATCCATTCATGTGAGAGCAGGCAGGACATCTCCACTCTGATTTTTATGAAGGCAAAAAACTCATCAGTAAATCTTTAAATAAAACCACGCCAAAGAGTGGCAGTGGGAGTTTCTTGGAGATTACCTGCAAAGGAATTACCTGAAGGAAAATAATTGCTTGATCATATAGCATTATCTAAAGAGTAGTGTTTTCATTACACTGGGTTATCCTCAAAAGCCTTTCATTAAATGAGTTGACAGATTTGATCATTTGCATAAATGTATCCAAAGCTGTCTGGCATGAGCTTGCCCAGCCTGCAGTCCCACAGCAAGAACTGAACATCACATCATGCAAAAGGAACAGAAGAGCAATTTTAGGAGAGGAGCTTCCTTCAGTGTGTCATGTTTGGAAAGCGGTTCTTCCAAAAGTTCTTCTGTTCCTTTAGAAGTGATGTACTATGCACCAAGTACTCGAAGGAAAAAGTCAGATTTATATAGAAGGCTGACTTCATTGCTGAAAAAAACCCAGAAATTTGAAACTACAGGAAATTACACGATGCTGATAGATTCATTACTTAGTTGTACAGTGCCAGGTAGACCAAGAAACCTTGCCCAGGCACATAAATTGTAATAATTCTCCCTGGTGTTATGATAAATAATACAACCTGTGCACAGGCTGTACATTTACATGCCAGCATAACCCACTTGGCAGGTGATTGGAAACCAATACACTCAAGCTATTTAAATGACCTCAAGTTTTATGTAAGAACTAATGACAAGAACCATGAGGCTGAGAAAAACATAAACTGTGTCTATTGAGATTTCATCATTTGATATATGAATGCCTGTTTTTGAGATTGACGGATGAAGTTAATTTTATTTTAAAAGCCTAGTGAAAATGAAAAGCATACACAGAAAATTACTTTTTAATGTTCTTGGTCATGTTGGAATTACTAAAATTAGCAGAGTGTGTTGTAAAAACAAACTGATGCCATCACCTTACAGGCACTGGAGAAGAGATACCACAGCATGCCAAGTGTCTCTTTCATTGTAACTCTAACATCCCATCAGAAGTCATTTAGTCAAGTCAAATTGCTGAGTTGTATTTAGCTGGATTCATCAAATAAATGGAGCTGTGGACGTAGTGTTTTCTTTTAGCAAGCAGAACTCATTAATTTAATTCTGGGAAAAGTCTGCAAAGAAACTCCAGGAAATTACACCTTGGGGACAAAACGTATTTTAACTGATGAGGTGTAAAGACTGACAGTAAAATGACTGATAACGCAATTGTTGAGCGGTTGCAGCAAAGTCTGGTCCAGCAGTAATCAAAAACATTTGTCTTGATGAGCTTGAGAAGCAAAAACAAGAAATGGTACTATTCCAGGATTTCTTAATGAGAATTTAACAAAGGGAAAGGAACCTACTTCTACTACTCTAAGAGAGTAGGTCTTGGTGTATTATAGCCCATGAACTTGGGAATTTTTATTCTCCTTTTTCCTGGCAGCACAAGCTTATTTGGAAATAAGTTTGCATAGCATGGAAACTTAGTAGACAAGTGACAGTACTGCTTGTAGAGCTTGTAAATTTGAGAAACTTAAGGCTTACAATTGAAGGATAATTTATTTTTCAAAGAGAAATTCGGCATTACAAATCAAAGAGCACTCTTGTGACATAATAAGACAAAGAATCAGCACAGAAAAATGGATACTTATGTGATTACACCCATAATTTCCCAGTGCTCAGCTTATAGTAAGTAATATAAACTCCCTTACCAGTCTGCTAGGAACTACAAAAAAAAAAAAAAGAAAAAGGAAAAAAAAACTAAACAAAAACCCAAAGCACCCACAATAAAAAGATCCATCTCTACAGATAGGAAAGCTTTCAAAAAGCTTTTTAAGAATGTTCTTTCCTGAATGCATCCATTTGCATTAGAAATACATAGATTGGGTTGGACTGAATCATAAAGCACCTTTTGTCATTCCTTTTGTTCAGTCATGGTTAGATGCTGCAGTTCCAGGTCACACACTGTGACTTTCAAAAGAAAAGAATAAGGAGTCTTTCAGCACACGTGCCCATTTATGAAAATTAGGATCCCTAGAGGAAGAAACTTCTTCTGCTTTCTGAATTTATGCCACTAATTTGTTCCCAAATACTTCTGTGTTTTGACCAATTAACAGAATAAGCACTTTTAAATATTAAACAATAGTAAATATTTTTTGTCAGGCCATAGCATCTTAAATACATCTGTTACTTCATCTGAGCAATGAGGACTCAAAAACAAGAGCATGGGAGACATAAAGAGAACAGAAGGAGTAAGTTCAGATCAACAAAGCTGCATATTTATAACTCATTCATTAATTTCTTAAATTTCACACTTTTTTAATCTGTGTTCATAATGAGGTACAGAGGCAATAAATAGGCAAATAACCTATCATCCATGATGAATTCCTACCCGTTTCTTTTCTCTGGAAATTGGAGGTTAAACATTTCCTACAGGGTGGATGAAGTTAATCTCTTCAAACCACTTCCATGAAAGGAGTTGTTGGCCATGTTCTGTGTTTTAGAACTCAGAAAATAATGATCACAGTGATAAGAATATAACTTAGCCTTTCATTATATTTATTATATACATAAAATTAGGATCTAAATTGACTGCTTAGTTTTTTTGTCCTGACTTTGTGCCAGAGGAAGTAAAACTGGAATGTTTGGCAATAAATGGGCAAAAATCTCGTATGCAGTGACATACCTGATAAAAATCCCACTGAAAGCAGAGAGGAAAAGAGTGAGGGGATTAAAAATACCTGTTGTAGAGGGAAAATGGACGTGTCTGACAGTTCAATAGTATACTCTGTGAAAAGCCTGGACAACCTCTATTAGTAGTGCTGATGAGATAAAGGTGGTGTTTTTCCTGAGTGCAATGGGGGCAAAAAACCTACAACTCGCAGTGCAGACTGAAAGCCTTTGTTAAACCAGGAGACAAAACATTTACTGATAACATGGAAAAAAAACCCTCCAAAATCACTGGTGATTTGAAAAGCATTTCAATTTTTATAAGCAGAATGAAAGGAAGTCAAACATTTCTGAGTTTGAGGTTGAATTAAGAAAAGCAATACAGCGTTGCCAGCTTGACAAGAGTTTAAACCATGGAGAGCCTCAGTCATGTGTTGTATGCAGAAGGAAGCAATCCAAAAATACCTGTTTGCTGGGGCTTTCTATACCCTATAATTGTCCCCAGAATTTGATATGTAATTCTTATCACACTATACTTCAACAATATCATATGATCACTTTAGCAAATTAACCAGAGGTCAAGCCAAAAGTACAATACAGACACTATTTAAATTGTCCATGCTTTGCTTTGGAGAGGCAGAAATTTGTAAAAGTAACATTTTCTTATGAAATTTTTCTTGGATCACTTTTTCTTGCAGTATACTTATATGGGAATTTCTGTCCCCAATAGAATAAAATCCAGCCACTCAGATAAAACTAACAAGCAGCTTTATTAACCACCTGTTCATTTTATTTTAACCTAAAATTGTTTTTTCTTCATGCTGATACTTGCTAAGAGCCAGATCATTCTATCCAGGGATAAACAATTGATTTAATTGATTGCTGTGCCTCTGCAAGGCCTCAGACAGGGAACTCTGTATCTGAACAAGTTTACTGGGCCTCCTGTGTGCAGCAGAGCCAGAAACATGTCCAAATGAAGGTGTAAGTTGGTGTTGAGACAACAAATAACAAAATTCATCCATTTACTAGGGCCTGATGTTCCTGGAATGTTTCATTAGTGCATTGTTAAAGAATTACCAGCTTGGTTTGCTTATCAGAGCATCTTCTATTCTTTAATTGCATCAAATCGGAGGGAGGGCTGAAGGTAATGGTGAGAAGGAATGAAAACACGGAGGAGGAGAAGGAGTTGTATTCAAAAAGGTCTGAAATTAATCTTCTTTAAAATCTTTTTTCCTTAGCAAGATTGGATGCAAAGGTCTGAATTGTCAGTCCAGTGCTCTGACAATATCCCAGCAAGGACTCTGGAAAGACTCCTCGTTTGTTTGTGTGGTTGGTCCTTGCCATAGAGCTGAGGGTCCCAGTGACAAATCAGTCACAACAAATGAGATGTTACATATCTCTATATGTATTCTGAGAGCTTTCTAGATGTGTGGATCTACCCTACCCACCTTCACTGTCCTTAGGACTTGTGAACTTCCCTCTGGTCCATTCCAGCATCGAACAGGGAAGTGCAAGAGATGAATTCTGAGGATCTGTGTGCTCTGCTTCTGGTACCACCCTGTGTTTTAGATGTCTGCCATGGCTGTACACAGAGTTACATAGAGAGAAAGGATATAAAAATAGGCCTAAACTGTAACCACAGAGGAAGAATAATCACCTCCTCAGTCCTTCTGGTACAAATTTTTGCATTAATTTATTATTTAACCTTCTCCTTATTATTTACCTTTACATTTAGTTTTCCGTTTAGTTCTGCCTCTGATTAATTTTCTTAGAGATGCAGAAATGACAAGCTTTTCAAATGTTTGGGGTTTTTTTAACAGAATTTATTTGCCAGATTGGCCTTCTTCCACAGAGTCTAACAACTCCAATGCTCAAAGCTTGTTAGGACTGATTCTTTTCTAACAATATCCATGCATTCAGGGCTGTGATTAATTCTCCTAGAAAAAAAAAAATCTATGCAGTTGATAGCTTTAAAAAATGCATGACATGGATAAGTGTCACATGGCTGGCTATGAAAAGAGGAGGATATTAATCACAACATTTAGATTACCTTATAGATGCAATTGAACTTTTTTCTCCCTTGCTGCAACCATTATATTTAGAACAGTCACTGCTCTGCTATTCTAGCAGGGAAATTAAACATATTTAATTTATATAGATGAAAAGACTTGGCCTTACTTTCAAGATCATCTCATGAATTTGATAAACATGACTCAGGGACGAATATAGGCTTGAAGACAAGAATTACTCTTATATTAAGATTCAACAAACCTCTAGAAGAAGAAAAATCTGAGAGGTGAAAGACTGTAAATATGTTTGATGGAGAAAACTGTATCATGTTAATTAAAATCTCAGGCTGCCTTTATGAAGCACAGAATCTGTGACCCTTGAAAGAATCACTGTGAAGCTGGTTCTTAGTTTTGTCTCAGGCCTATCCCTGCTCTCTTAGCAGAGAAAGGGAACACTTGTGATGTCTCCAAAAGAGATTGGAGCAATCCCATGTTTCTGCTTTTGGTTCTCCATTTCTAACAGCCTGTCAGTGCCTGTGAAGAAGGGTACACAGGGTTTTACTTTTGTTGTGGTTTTAACAGCCGTTTGCTCACACGTCCGTACATGCGATGGGGAGAGAATCAGACGAAAAGGTAACACCCAGGGATTGAGATAAAGGCAGCTCAATAGAACAAAAGATCATTATAATGATAAAAAAATAAACAAAACAATCAGTTGCTCATCACCTGCTGACCTAAGTGCAGCCAGTCCCTAAACTGTGGGCTGCAACCCCAGCCAGCTCCCCCTGCTTTATATGCTGAGCATGGCCCCCTGTGGTACAGGATATCCTTTTATCCAGGTGGGATCAGCTGTCCTGGCTCTGGCTCTGTCCCCTCCCAGCTTCTTGTGCCCTCCAGCCCTGTCACTGCCAGGGCTGAAAAGCCTTTGACTTAGTGTAAGTTCTGCTCAGCAACATCTAAAATATCAGTGTGTTATCAACCCCGTTCTCACTGTAAATCCAAAATACAGCACTGTAATAGCCAATAGGAAGAAAAGTAACAGCTGAAACCAGAACACCTTTCCAACTGGCTGCTGGATTGTTGTGAGCTCTTCCCAAAAGAAGCCCATGTTTATATTGAAGCTGAGAATAGGCTTTCATAACAATCTTACTCAGCAGCAGGAAACTGCATCCTCAGCACAGGTTGCTGGAGTGGTTTTTCAGGTGTTTTTTATCTGAAAATACCAGTTTGCTAAAATGGCCATTGGCTTAAATGGTGTTTCAAATGAAACAGGAGACAGAAACCAATGTGAGAACCTCATAACTAAAACACTTGACACAGCAAAGATGAAGCAGTGCAGAAGCTGCTGTAGTGCTTTACACACCAAACTCTCCGTCAGCAGGCTGTACAGCAGCCACTGCTCTCACCCAGTATTCAGTTACTCCCACAGAGGGAATGGGCCTTTTCCTGGATGTAGGAAACAGCAGATCCAGTGCCTAATTCACAGACACCTGCTCCTCTCCCTTTTGTTTTTCTCACAAAACTCTGAAGAGGTTCATTTCCTTAGGAAGCATAAAAGGAATCACTGATAATAAGCAGGAGAATTTTCTAAGATAAAACCTCCGATTTAATTCCTAAGTCTCTTCCTCTATGCCATCACAGATGCAAGTAAAGAACCTTTTTGCCAGATGAAATTTTTGCTGTGGAATTATGCCCCTGAGGTAGAGCAAGCTTGTCAACAAAAAGTTCTTCAGGGGATTTCAGCATCCTTCAGCAAAGTCAGGACATTTATATCACTGCTATCAGCTTGTTTAGCTGCACAATTTATTTTGTACTGCTCAAAGAAAGAATGATAAGAAATGCTTGGGGAGCAGCCACATGTCTTTGGGCTAACTGCAGGTGTTGAAGCTGCAGGTCTCTCCTGAAAGCCATCTTCACAATGACTCCGGGTGAGTTCTGATTGTAAACTTCTGTTTTACCAACATGGGCTGAGTCACATCAGAAATCTACAATTCCTTTTAACCAACTGTTTCTGTTTAGATTTCATCACGTATTTATGTTAAATAGTCTCAGAGACACAACAGGTTGGTATAGGGAATAAATCAGTCTAAAGTCCCTAACTCTCATTCCAGTCACAGCTCGGCAATTTCCCAGTCTTTGGGATGTTTTTAGTTTGGCAAAAAGTAGGTTTTGAGGGCTGCATCTTATGCTTTTCTTTTGAAATATAAGTATTAGAGCAGGTAATGAGCAGAAAAGGCAGATGAATACACTTAAAGACATTTTATTCAATATGTAGCTTGGTACTAGACCATTATTTCAACTTAAATGTAGCAAATTACTTTTTCCCAACTATAAGCATCGATTTTTTTCTGAAGATTTTTGTCATATGACCCCTACCTTACTAGTGAGCACGTGTTATTTGCTCTCCACTAGCTGTTTTCATGGCCACCCAGTGGGGTCATATATCACCTTATTTATTGCATCTGCATCTGGTCAAACTGTTCCTAAAAAAAATCATGTATTGAAATAATTTAGCCTTTTTTTCCAGTTCTACAAAATATCCATAAGAAGAATGTGACTTTTATTACTTCATTCCTTATTCATAAGTGTTTGTCAGATCACTTATGTGAACAAATTATTGCCTGTGGAATTTTCTCAAATCTTCCAATCATTCCTTGCCATCTGGTCAACAAGGCTGGCTTCATTAGTCACACAGTCTTATTTATATCCTTTGATATGCAAAAACCATCCTCTTGGAGACCGAACTGGGGATGTCCAAGTTAAAAGCAGAATTCATTACAGTTGAGTTGCCTTGCACTAGATCTGCAGTGGACTCTCAGGAGCACACAGAGTAACAAATAACTACTGAGGGAAAACTTGAATAAACTGAGTTTAGAGAAACTGCCTAGAATTTACCTGGGAATATTCTAAAATATCTTTCTTCTTGTTTTTTTTTTACCTTCCGCACAAGGAAATATATCTGTTGTCCTCCATGTATTGAGTTTTTGTGCTCAGTCCCCTCCTGAAAGGAGCAGCAAGATCTGTGGGTTGTCTGGAATGCATCTGCTTTGTTTTCCCTGTCATGCACATACACATGGAGATGTGTTTGTGTCCTGGTGTGCACTGACATCACACAAGTGCACACTGGATCAAATGAGAATTTGTCATACTTCTCATCTGATTTGTGTAGCAGCTGAGGCAGTAACTCTCTAGCCAGGAATGCTCATGAAAATAAACAAATATATATTACACATGTATAAATATACCTCTGGACACCTTTACACAGCATCAATATGGAGACATTGCTTGACATTTCCCCAGTGGTCTCCACTTAAACTCGCTGGTCTCTTCTGTGAGCCCGCCACTCGTGGGTCTCTCGTGATAAGTACTGATAGGAGAGGAGGAAGCAGGAGCTGCCTCAGCTCTCCTGCCCATGAAGATCTGTCCCGCTGGGGATGCAGGGCTGTGTCCTTGCTCCTCAACTTTCCTTGGCCAGCTCTGCCCCTGCTCATCTTCCGCTGCTCTATTGACTTCCCTGCCCATCATGCAGATGGATTATGAAGGACACATCCTTGTGGCTCAGCTCGCTGAAGGAAATGTCACTTTACCTTGTTCTCTGGCTGAGATTTTAAAGCACTTCCACCACCTAATTCTCTCAACACTATTAATAGATGATAATTTCT
The DNA here is from genome assembly GCA_013397175.1 of Platysteira castanea. NCBI lineage: Eukaryota > Metazoa > Chordata > Aves > Passeriformes > Platysteira > Platysteira castanea. The sequence goes on from VYXC01008881.1 coordinate 43,486, forward strand.
TGTTATATATCTTTTTCTATTAAACATTTTCATTTAGCATTCACACCTAGAGGTTTTCATTTACTTTTCTAATGGCTCATTAAAAAGCAAATATCATGGTTAAGGAAACGATTTGGGAATATAATATGTCATGTGAGCTAGGTGTAGGTGATAATTACCATGTGTTAATGCTTGACGGGCCTGGCTGCTTCCTGAGCAACCCAAATCAGTGGAGACATGCCACAGATTTCCCTCACTATGTTTCTCCTGTTACTGAGGGGTGAGCAGGAAGCCTGGAGGTCCTGCACTGTTGGTAAAAGCAGATTACCTCTAAGCATGAGACTCAGGCTACAAAGCCAGGAACTACCTCTTAGTTAATTCTTCTGGAATAAAAGACAAATGGCAGCAGTATTTAGCAAATAGCAGCAAACAGTATTTAGTAAATAGTAGATAGTAGTTAGTAAATAACATTACTTACCACCAAAAGTGGGAATGACAGAGCCTGGGTTAGAACTCTGTGCTTTTGTACTCCTTCCTTGGGTTGCTATGCTCTTCATGGACTTTTAGATTCCAAAGGAAGGGGTTCAGCACCTGGCTCTTTGGAAGGGAAGGACTGGGCTGTGATATTGCTTAAATTCAAGGGTAACCTTGGGGCACATCTCCTTGGTGTCCTGCAGGCTGGTGAGCTTGGCAAGCACTGCCTATGAGCCTCCTCCCAGGGATCAGCCAGGGCTCCTGCTCTGAATCATATGTCCCCCCCACCACCATTTGGGTAGCTCTTTTTATTCTGTTCCACACATGGTGCATCTTTCATATTGTACACCCTAAAAACCAGAATCTTCTACTGTTTTTATTTTAGATGCCCTTGGTACACATATATTAGCAGTTTTTTAGTTTGAGAGATGAATACTGTTTGAAATATCATTTCAAATTAATACATTTTGTTACTCAAGAACAAGTTAAAACATGCTGGGGGCAGAGTTTAGCTGGGAAATAAAAGATGTCAATGGGACAGAGCAAGGCCTAAGAGGGGATAAGAAAGAGGAGCATGAAACTGTAACAATGCAATAGATGGATTCTTGACCAGGGGCTTGACAGCCAGTGGTCCAAATCAAATAAATTTTATCCACAGGGTTAGCAGAAAACTATTGCCAGTGAAATACAATTGATTCTGCCTCAGGGCAAAAGACAAAAAACCTCATCACACACAGAGCTTCAACAGCTCTCCAAACAGAAGACTCTTCAGCAGGACTCCAAAGATTCTTCTGTCACAGCTGAGCTGGAGGCTTTGATGTATCACCCAGTGCTGTAACCTCTGTCCTAATGAATTAATAATTAAAAAACTTATAATGGGAATACTGAGACAGTTACCAGGTTGCCAGGAGGATTAGGAGGAGCCTGATTAATGTAATCTTGGAAACAGTCATAGATGTTCAGCGTGTGCTCATTCCCTGTGTGGTCCTTCCCGTGCTTTTAGAGACCTCTGCTCCTGTATTACCAGGTCACATCAGCCCTCTCAGGGCAGTCCTGGGCAAAGGCAGCCAGGCCCGAGCCCGGCTGGGAGGGATCTGGGCCACAGCACCTGAGTTCCAGTGGTCACTGACTGGGGCACGGCTCAGCCTGACCTCAGGGCTCCCAGAGGAGGGGGAACATCTCACTGCAGGGAGTAGGGCGTTCTAAACCACACAGCAACCTCTCCCCGCCTCCAGCAGTGCTGATCTTTCTCCCCATGTAGGGGCTGGGGCACTTTGGAAGAGCATCAAGCTTACAGGAACAGTTATAACTCAAGTATCATTCTGCAGAATTTATGCTTTTTGGAATGGAGAGAATTTCTGCTTGATTGTCTAGCAGCAAGAGAACCCAATCTAACTTCCTCATTTATCCATTACATCCTGAAGTGGTTAATTCATTTAACTGCTTTCTGGAAATTATTACAGCTCTTGTTTTTGTTTTCATAGCTAACCTCTTCTGTATTGGAATAATTTTTAATAGTTTCCTACTTCTGCAGTTAGATTAACATACACTTATAAATTAAAATATAGATACATTCAATATTCTTGGATTTTAACCACAGCTCTCTGCTCCACATGAGGGTCAGGGAGTGTCTTATTACCAGTGTGGGACAAGGGCAGTTGTCAGCCTTTAAGGGACATCCAATGTCACAGATTTGTCTCTTTTTCTTCTAGCAAGTCCTCTCAGACAGCTGAGCCTCACTCCCACATCTCTCTCTCATTCCTCAAACACTAGAAACTAAGGCAACTCAGTGTCACTAGAGAAGGTCTCCTGTAAACTTCTGGAGGTTTAATACAATAATTAAATAGGATAATAATTTAATAGGATAATTTGCATGTTTATGTCATTTTGCATGTTGGTCCTCTTTTTGTAAGAAAGCTCAGAAACACGCTGTGAGGTGACTTTCCCTCTGTGTCCCTCCTTTGCAAGACAATGCCATAAATACTACACAAGAAGATAATTCTGCCAAAGATATGCATGTCCAGGGAAGCAGGAAAACTAACACAAATACTACTATGTAAAAATCTCAGGGGTTTGGGCTGTTTTGTTGTTGTTGTGACCTGGTTTTTTGGTTGGTTGGTTTTGGTTTGGGGTTTTGGGTTGGTTGTGCTTTGTTTTGTTTTGTTTTTAAGTCAAGTTCTGGCTTTTGTTTTTCATAGCTTGGAACTGGGGGGTTATTTTCAGTGGGACATTTTGTTTGTTAGCTCTGGAGTTGACACACATTTTATGCAGTGCTGGATTATATTAGATGCAAGAATTAGAATGTCAACTGCCAGAAAAGCACTGGAACAGTGGCCTAGACATAAGGTTAACAGGTTAACCTTCTATGGAAATGTGTAAGTTTTAACCTTGACAGTGTTGTTCCTCCCTTCTATTTTTTTTAAATTTATTTATTTTATTTATTATTTTTTAAAACATAATTTTCTGCTTTGTTTCATTTTCTAGTGGGGCGTGAGAAAAGCTCTGGTAAGCAACTGAATCTGTACATGGAACAAGAATTACATAAAATATTAACTGTATATTTCTAAGAGAACCAGAAATTACACAAACAAAACTAACAAGGTGTACCATGAGGAAGCAGCCAGTCAGAACCATTTACTTATTTAGATTTTATAAAACATTTCTCTAGTGTTAAAAATCCTTTCTTATTATAGAGAGGTCGGATGGATTAAGCAAAGTTGGATGTCATGAATTCTTTTCAAGCTTGAAGGCTGAATTGATTATAGTGTATCAGTCTGAAAGAGATAATAGTCCTGATAATTGAATTAATTTCATTTCTTCTTTAAAAAAATATAGATGGATACAGGAGGGAGGGTATATAATTCTGCCCTAATTCAGTCCTACAGTTAGAAAAAGTTTCTTGGGTTTCACTGAAATGGCACCATTTTACAGCCAAACATGAGATTCGCTGTGTAATTTCTCATATCACATATGGGGTAAAAAATGTACAATCAGGTTGTGGAGTTGGTGTGCTTATGCTTTTTTTATTAGTATTTTGTTTGATATTGATACATATTTATAAAATTGTATTTTTAAATATGATCCTGTCATCTTAAGCAAGATGTTCCTCCTAGCTCTTCAAACCCCTCAAAGCTTCAAAGAATATATTTGGCAAGTGTACATACATAAAATCTTTTTTTTTTCTGAAAAATTCATTATCAATTCTTATTCTTTAAAGATACTCAGGGGAAAATAACCAATTGCAGTCTACCTCTGCAATTTTATCAAAACCATTATTTCATGGACTGAATAAATGAATTTGACCATACAAAACATATCTGACGAAAGTGCCACTAAAAATTCTATATAAAGTTTTAAGCTGAAGGAAATTTAAATGACTGAGCTATAAATGTCTGCATAAGAAGGTCTGGAGAAAACGCTGACAGGCCCCTATCTCCAGTGATGCTGCCAGGTGCTGTTATAATTAGCTCTTTGGATGCAAGGAATTGTTCATTTCTGCAAGCAGAGTATAACCTTGTGTGCAGCCCAGGTCTGTTAATTTGAGACTGAGCATTATTTCAGCGCTCGGACTACTTAAGAAGAAGAAAAAGCTTTTAGTAGAGGACTTTGGTGCTTAATAAACATCCTCTGGTCTAGACTTTGGGTTCCCCTAGTCAGCAGAAAGTGGCAGGAGTTAGAAAGATGTGAGCGTTTTCAGCTCATTTGCGATGTAGTTTATGAAATAAACCTATGGGCAGACATTTAAATGAGCAAACTGCTGAGGAAAAATGGTTTTTCATTCAGCATTTCAGCTGACAAGGTGTTAGCGTCAGTACGAAAATCACTCCTTTTTCCTTTTAAAAGTAAGAGAGAAATGCATGTAGCAAAAAAAAAAAAGAGCCCAATACTAGACAAGGCAGCACTGAAAACAAGAAGAGCACAAGATCTTGCTTAATACGGAGATTCAGTAATGTTTTGTAAGAAGATGCAATCCAGTCAATATAAAAAAGCCAGAGTGTGCAGCTTTTCCACCACAGCAAGAAATGGGTTTAGTGTTCTTATCCTATCTCTGCTAGTCTCACTCTCTCTGCAAGCTAGACCTTAATTTATCTATTAATGAAACACACATGCAAATATTTTTGACTCCTCAGGGTGCATTAGGAGGCTGAATGAGTGCTATTCATCACTGTCCACAAATTGGAGTATACATTCTCTTATTTAGACTTACTGAGAAGTAAAAGGTCCAAATGTAACTGCAACATAAATGAAGAAAGACATTAGGGCTGGTAGAGTTGAGTTATTCTAAAAAAAGAAATAATTACATGTCTTTTTGTACAAGGGGCAAAATTTTCCATGTTTCCTACAGGTGAGACACTGTTCTTAAATTAGCAATTGGCTGCCAGTGTGTCCCATAGAAAATCATGGAAAACCTCACCTTATAAATAATCCATGGTGGAGAGATTAGATGTATAATTATAGAGATAGATATTGAAAGAAAAGAAAAGATAAATTTGATGGTTAAACAATATCTGCAGCTATGACACTCTGCATCTCATTTTAGTGGTTGCACATTAGCCTCCACTACTGACATTATCAGCTGTATATCATGGCTGTAAAAGCACCCTCTCTGTCTCACTAAAATGGGTTTCTTTTAAGCTGTAAGTAACAGACAGCCTCGAGGACGTCTTGTGTCCAACACTAACCAATTCAAAGTTGTAACATCACATGAGGCAGGCACTTCACTTGGCTTTTGTATGACCCAAATCAGCTACTCTGAGGCTGCTGTGCTAATGAAGAGTTTAAGTTCCTGCAGCTGCAAAGGCTGAAGACACCTCAGCTGTGCACTCATGGTCATCACTGCCCTCAGATGTCTCACCAGTTCCTACCTTCCGAGAGCCGGGTGGAAAAGCAGCTCTGAACATCCACATCAAAAATTCATTGCTGACACCGAATCAGGGCTCTAGTGCACTGTGAGTGGTCTGATAGCAACAAATAGAAATTTACATTTGGCATCCATTGCCCTCAGTGCTGATCTGGAACAGAAGGGGAAACACAAACTGGGAAGCTGGCAGTAACAAATTTCCTTAACAGAAAAACGTGAGGATAAAGCTGATAGTTATCCAGCTCTTGTAGTCCAGGGGCAGTCATCTTGATGTTGAAATAACATTCTTCTACCTTAATGCAGATGAAATAGCTAAAATTCAACAAAGCAACACATTTCTCAGTGGAGGGAGGGCAAACTGTGACCCACAGGCTGTCTCTGGTCATAGAACTGTCACACCATGAAGTCCCATCTCCCCTTCCCAAATGCGCATGTGACCATTTACCCTGTTCACTCCTTTCTTTGTTGGTTCTCCTGATTGGGGACTGCAAGTCAGCTGTGCCTTCTCATTTAATCTGAAGTTCTCTATCTAAAATGCTGCCAACGAGCCAAACCTTCCCTAAGTCCCTCAGCTGTAAGACTCCACAAACCACACCCAAGCTATAAAAGAACCAGCAACAAGATAGGTATGCTGGTTAATTTTCTGGACTTTTGTGGCAGGAGGAGCTTCTGTTGTCTTCTAAAGATATTTTTCGTACTATCATTTCATGGATTCCTTGTTTTGAGTTCAGTGCTGCTGCTTCATAAATTAGTCCCTTTAGAGTTTTTAGGTTTTGAAGGATAATGCTGAAAAAATATGAAAGGGCTGCTTTAAATTTTAAAGGGTGTTGGGGGGGACTTTCTTGTCCTTGTTCAGTTCCTTGTATTTTTAATTGTGGTTTAGAAGAGTCGCCTGGTGTGACTTGTGCACCCCACTTGTGCCTGACTGTTGAGTGAATCACAGATAGGGTATCACAGAGCACCTTTATGCTCATTTCAGGGTTTCCTCTCTGGCACATAAAGTTCCCTCTCTAACAGTAGTTCCCAGGCTGCCTCCCTCGTGCTGCTTCCTTCCTCGCTTCTGGAGCTGTCCCACCCCTCCCAGGGTCAGTGGTGAGAAGTCGATTTGTGTTGTGGAGCTGTCCATTTGCAGAGTAGAGTGTCTGGGGAGAGTTCCCCAAATGAGCTCTGAGCTCTGCCTGGGCTCTGGGGAAAGGGGAGGTCATGGGAGGGCTCTGGGGGTTCTGTTTTACTCAGCTTTGGAGGTGGAATTGAGGTTTACATTTAGGAGGAAGAGGGGTGATAAAATCTTCAAAGATTATCACCAGACAGTAAAATTAGTACAGCTCTTGTGTCTGCTGCTTTCTGGTGGAATAACATGCTTCACCCTATGGTTGCTCATATGAATGAAATCCATACCTGCTTAACATGAATCTGTTGGTATTTGCTTGACTTTTTTTATGTTTGTTGTCTGCATATAAATCACTGAGGTGATGCTGCTGACAGATCCTGTGGCTATATTTAATAATGAAAGCATGTGTTTTCTTAAGCTAATTATCTCTGCCACCCTTGAAATTCAGATTAAGTTTCTGCTTCTGAAGAAAAATATGTTTTAAACTGCACCCTTGGGGGTTTGTGGTTGTTGTCATTCAGTTCTGTTTCTTTTTTTTCATGTAGCAACATAAGGATATTTTCTAACTGAGCACCTCTTCGTGAGGTAAAAGCGAGGGCCATGGTGACTATATCCAGTCAAATAGCAGGACTGTAGCTGGAAATATATATTATATACAAGTGTGGTGAGAGGCACTGAGAGAATCTTGTAAACAAAGCTGCCCATATGTTCCATCTTGAACACTTTAACAATGAAGCTGATTCGTTTTTTCCCCTCTCTTTGTCTAACAACACTCACAAGGGTTCATAATTTTTCACTGATAAAGCTCCTGAAACTTTTTCTTTTCATTTTTGTGAAAATACAGAATAAAGGCACATTCAAGACAGCATTTCACAGAACAGATGAGCTCCCAAGGGGTTTAGTTTCTTAGGGTTGGCAGATGATAAAGGAAGAAGCTTGTTTTGATGAAAGAAATTGGCGAATCTGAATGAATAATGACAACTTGTATGTATAGAAGCAGAAATGTTTTTCTCTGGCTTTTGACCATGGATGAATATCTTAAAGCTTGTCATCAAGATAAGTAGTTTGAAACTGTATTAATGATTAAAGTGAGAGGAGACCGTGGGAGGCGGAAGAGGAAGAAAAAGGGAATTCACACAGTGCTGTGGGTGGCTTTTTTCTTTTCAAGAGCTTCATAAAACATAAAGGTGATAAATACAGGGTAAGGACAGAACAGTTGAAAGATTCTGGTAGAAAGAAGAAAACATGGTTTGACATTTACAGAACATCCACAGAGCTGGGCTGAGGAGTAGGAGTACGCAGCACATCTGAATGGCAAGAGCAACAATCTACCTTAATTTGAGCCTTTAGGCATGTAAAATTGTGCCAAGAGTTATGTTCCAAATATTGGGGTAAATGGAGCCATAACTGAAAGAAAGCTGATAGGAGGAAGCAGATAGTGAAGGCAGCTAAGAATGGGAGCTGTAAAGTAACAGGAAAGGGTAGTGGAGGCAGATAATTGGCAAGTTGGAAATGGAGAAATAAAGAGAAGTTTCATGAAATAGTCTTTTGTCATTAATTTCTTTTCACAGGGTGAATCAGAAGCAGGGGAAGTATTTTTTTTTTCTTTGCACCACTTGGTATTAGTAGAACTCGAGTGAGCAACTCTGCTTCTTCACCAGTCCCACCAGGGAGAGAATCAAGCCTGACATAAGTAATCTATTTGGTTTTCACTGTGCCTATTCTCCCAGTAGACTTCCTTTGTGGAGTTGAACAAAACCAAGAGAAAAGTAAAGCATACTAATGTCAGGATTGTGTTGAAAGAAATAGGAAACAGCGGTTTTGAGCTATTTCTGTGTTTAATTGTGTAGAAAGCAGCCCTTTATTTGGCTTAGTGTATGGCTGTGGGTTTTTAATGTTAACTCTGTGTGTCTTTGCCAATTTACTGTGATTTTTTCCCCCCCCTTCTTTCATGTTTAGGCTTTGCTCCCAAAGTTCTCTTCTTTCTTACTTGGTGAAACTCTACCAGCTTGTATTGGTGGTTAAACAGAGTATCATAAGATATAGATCATCTTTAACCTTATTTTCTATCCTGAAGTGTAATTTTAACAATTAACCTATTTGTGCAATGGAAAGAAAGTGATGCAGCATAAGTGACATTAAGAGGAAAAACTGTGCTGTTATTAAAACTGCTATCAGGTTAAATTAGTATCTTCACAAATAACTGCTTTCATCCTTTGAGCCTCCTTGTGTTAGAGTGAACTCTGACCGCTCCCATATGTCGGAAATATTTTCATTAATTCTTTTGGGGAGTATCAGTAAGCACATTGGAGTTTTTCCTTTAGCAATATGGTACAGAGGATTATCTACCAAGCATGAGTGTCTTATCTGCATGCAGTTAAACTAAAGCATATGCTAGTGTGAAAGCCACAAGCAGAAGTTTGTTAATGATCTTTTATGGATGTGTTCAAAATAAAACCATCAAATCCTGCTATAATAAGGTCAGATTCTAGCCCTGTTTTGTAGGTAAAAGACCTGTGAGGGCGGCTTGCTGACTACATCTGACATCCAAACCTGGTGACAAATGACGTGTTACACAAGCACTCATCATGTGAGTTAGAGATGCCATTGGTTTGAGATCAGGAGGGACTATGACTATCAGCTGCTCGGGGTTTCTGCTTGACATACACCATAGAAATCTCACCCAGCAATTCCTGTGTGAGGCCCATCACTTCTAGTTAAGCTGGAATGCAATCTTTAGATGGTTAAATGAATTCAAAACTTAATGTGATGAAGAATGCAGATCATCACTTACTAAATTTAATGGGGAAGATAATATACCTGTGTAACAAAGGCAGCATACATTTGTTTAAATTTGACATGTGATACTTCAGCCTTCAACAACCTGAAGTGGCAGAGCAGCTCATTTGCCTAAACAGTTCCAGTTTAGGATGGCAGCTACTCCTGCACATATTTACAGTGCTATGCATCATCTGGCTTCAGTGCCTACGTGAGATCTACCAGCTCTGCCTCAGAGCTGCACCCTTTCAAGGTGATCTCTTTGTTCATGGAGGCTGCCTCATCCCCAGCCTCAGCAAAACCTGCCTGGGCTTGTTTGAAGGTGATGTCGTCTGTAGCTGGAGGCAGTAAAACAGAGCTTTCAGCAGAGCCTCTTGTACTCCCCGCTTGAAAAGTCAGCTCTGTAGGTGCTTCCAGCTGGATCAGACAGTCTGCTGGCTTTCCCCTCCTGTGTAGGCTGCCTTTCAGCATGATAAAGTTTAGCTCTGTGTTTGCTGAGATTGTCCTTGATCCATTATCATCATAATATGAGTACTGACAATCCTATTATTTGACACATTTCCAAACAAGCATTGTGGGATTTCTATTTTTTTCAGTCTTCAAAACATGTCTTGGCTTATCCTGAACAGTAAAATCACAAAAGTTAGCAAAATTTTATGCAAGTGGAGGCATAATGCTTCCTGAGAGGTGATTCTGTGGGGCAGCTGTGTGACATGGACATTTTCAGTAAAGTAACAACACATCTGGACTTAAGGTGCATAGCAGATATTTAAATCTCTAGCTGAAGCTTGCTTATGTGACTGTGAAGTTCATACATTTGACTACCAAAAAGAGTTTGTTTAAAGACTTTTTGTCAGGGACTGCCCAATGTTACTGTGATGGAAGGAGAGTTCAAAACTCCAACTGACTTTATGCAGCAGCGTTTAAACTCTCTTGAACATTGTAACTATCCTGGAGGGTCAGTAATATTTAGTTTGTTGTGTAATTCTTCACATTTGGCATCATCCACTGAAGCTTTTTAGCTTGCAGTCATAGTAAACTAGACCTGTGAACTTGTGAAAAATATTAAATTCAAAATATGTTTTTGGCATAAAGGGCTGAAAAATCAGAATCGGTTAAAAAAGGAAAGGATGCATTATAACAAGACTTGAAGTCATTTAAAATCTGGATCCAAATTTTTTTTCCAAGTGACCTCAAGAGTGTCAAACTGAAGCACCTTCAATTCTAGGTGTGAAAATAGAGCATGAAGCCTTCAGAAGGGAGCAGGTTCTATTGACTTGAGAATGCTACTGGAATCCTCATATTTTACAGAAGTCTTCAACTGCAGGGCATTAGTGCCTAATGTTAATCATCTGATAAAGTGTGTCAAAAAATATGTCTATATGCCATATATGATTTTTATCTAAACTGTTGTGTTATAATTCATTTACAAGTTTGAAACATATTTATTGAACAAGAAGAGCTTTTTGAGTGGGAGTACTCCATGTTATGTGTTTGGGTTTTGTTTTTTTTCTTTGGTTCCACTTCTTTTTACTTAGCAGGGTAGGGGGTACTAATGTTACTGCTGAGTTTGTTAATTTAATAGAATAGAGGCACAGTCACTCAGGCAACAACATACAAGAAACAGCAAGACTGTAATAAACACACTGCTGTATTAAGCATACATGGAAGAAAATGTGCAAATAACAATGCAGTGGGTGTCTCCCTCACAGGCTGCTGAGTTTTCTGTCACAGCAATTAAAAAACAAATTTAATGGCAGGCAGAATGAAAAGAAGTGAACACAGAAACATCATCAGTGATGATGAGCCTATGTGGGAGCATGCTGGAGCCAGGCTTGGAGGTGTTTTCATAGGGAAGATGCAGCTGGGTCAGAGGATGAATCTGGTTCCTGTAGAAGAGAGACTTGTATGAAGATTTGGAAGGGGCCAGCCTGCACTTGCTGCATTAACCCTCTTTGTGTACAACCAGCTCGAGTTTGAGGACACGTGGAAGAGTCTCTGGGAAAGCACAGCATGTCGTGTGATATTTAGCCACGAGCTGTGGCTGGTGCCAGGCACCCTGGGCTGCGTCAGCTCCTGTGGGCTGTGCGCTCTCTGCTGATGAAGGCAGGAGCACTGTGGGTGTTTTTGCAGCACAGGGGATGCTGTGTCACTTAGCAGGCACAACATACACACCTTCTGCTCTGTAGCCACAACTCAGGGGTGGGAAGCAGCTAAACTCTGCCATCCTTGTCCTGGTGACTTCTAACAGCTCTAAGCGTTAATTAGCAGGAGGACAGGTGGAAGCTACTAGACTAGAGAAGAGATAAACACCTAAAAAAGGGGTGTTTTCCCCATTTCTTGGTTTGGGACATTTATTCCTAAAGAGCTGTATGAATAGGAGTATCTGAGACCACTTGATGCTGACGAACACAATCTTCCAGTGTGTCCTGAGGCACAGCAATACTTGGCAATCCTGTTTCCTCCAAAGTTCATGATTCATGCAGGGGGTTTTGTGCCCTTTGTGAACTCAAGCCTCACACCTTCCTAAGAGGGAGAGAATACTGTAGGTGTACAGTGAGAATGGGAGACGGATGACTGATTGCTAAGGATCTAATATAACTTCTAATTGATAGGAAAATCTTTGTGCGTTTTCATTATCTTAGTGATCAAGTGTGAAGATATTTTTAGTCTGTGAATAGAATATATTTCAGCACCACCTATTTCTGTACATTTTACTCTTTGGAGTGCTGAGCAAATGGAGCTAATGCTTAATGGAGAATCAGTCTTCTTATTTTTGGCCTGTAAAAGGGGGGCCTGTCTTGTCACTATCTGTGAGTGACTTGATTGAGCTGTTTACTATTTTGATATATGATCTTGTATTGATCTAATGCTGGCACTGAGGAGATGGTTTATAGTGACATGGGTGATTTGGGCATAAAAGTCCAGTGTCAATCCAAAGCCCCTTGCTGGCTGAGGAGCATTTGTGAGCTTTGCTGTCAGAAGGGATCTTTAGGTTTTTGCCCTTAAGGCGCTGTACAACATGAAATGTGTCCAGTGCAACAGGGCACGTGGTGACCACCACACCAAACCCTGCCTCTAATGGCAATGGCTTTCTCCAAGGCTGCTGCCCCTGGCTTACAACGATGAGTGCACCTTGCCTGTTTCCCCACGAGCTGGCTGCACACCAGTGAGTGGGGTTTTACTGCAAAGCCTTGTCCCAGTAGCTGATCCCATCAAAGATGTCCCAGGCTGTCACTGCTGGAGCTGCACAGCCCCCCAGGTTGGTCAGCTCGTGCTGAGGCAGTGAGGGAGTGTGCTGTGTGAGTTGCTGCTGATCAGAGCACTCCTTTGGAGCTTTTCAGTGTTTAAAAGATGTGGTGATAAAGGAGACCCGCTAGAAGAGAAAGATTGTAAGGAAAATGGCACCAAAAGGGCCACCACTATAATTTAATGAGATAAAATCTGTGATGGGTTGCATCAATGTTATTCATGATGAGCTCTGTCTCATGTTTGAGTTTATGCTGTGCTTCCATGGGGGGAGCAGGAAAAAACCAAACCAAATGTTATTTTAAACTACCAGGTGTCTAATTTCAGTGAAAAAGGAAAACTGAGGTAGATTCTCCCTGCCACCTCAGAGCAGGGGGGTGTGTGTGAGAGACAGCCCCACTCCATGCACTGAGTCCTGCTGGCTCGGAACCGTGGTGTAACAACAAATGAGTGGAGAATCACGCCACTGCAAAGAGCCCCTCAAATTCATGCTGTCACTTCAGACAAATAACCAGGAGGTCTGTTCCTTTTTACACAGCACTCATTTAATACGCCACACCAATAAAAGCTCATTGTCTTGTATTCAGTTAGGACACATTTCTGTTTGATAGATGTATTGCAATTACTGGTTCTAAGCAGCTCTGGAAAGATGTCCACATCCTTAAAATACTTAGAGATTTAGCTCCAATTTAACCGGGGGCTTCTTAAAAGTTTGGGGCGGAAAACAAAAGCTGGAGGTATAGAACAGCTTGCATTATTTCTGGTCCCAGTGTTTGCAGTAAGAGGTGGAAAAAACTGGCTGAAGAAGAGGCAGCAGGAAACAAAACCTTCTTTCAAACATCCCCACTATGTTATTCTAACAATAATAAAATAAGGGAAAATAAAACAAAACTACTGTTTGAGTAAAGTTGCTTGGTGGTTTTTCTTTTTTTTTTTTTAATATGTGTCAGTACTTGCTTTGTACTGAACCAGAAGTTCAAGGGGGACGAGTTCCTGTGAACCAGCCAGCAGTGCATCAGTTAAAGCCTTTAGATTTTTCTGGGTAAACATAAATGTGATTCTTCTATCAAAGTAGATAATGTGTGTGTCATCCATACAAATAGCACAAATGCATCTTTGCTAAGCAACACTTAACAAGTTTCCTATGTCATCCTCCTTTTATTTAGTACCTCTTACATTTGTTTTTCTTTCATCTCTGAAAGCACAGATCATTATATGCTATTTCTTAGATGTTGATATGAGAGCATCACTGTTGCTTGAAATTTATATCTTTGAATCAGTGAAATACTTTGCCATCTAGACACGTCTATATTTTCCTTATTGGGGCTGATCTTCTGAATTTTTGCGTGACTTCCTGAGGAAGGTTACTTTTAATGTTCCTGGCAGTGTTAGACTGAGAATTTCAGCTGAAGGAATTGCCTATTGTGTTATCTGTTGAGGAAGTGCAAAGTTTTGAGAAGAGCAGAAAAACCTGCTAACCAGGCCATGAAAGTCTCTTGTAAACAGGGTATATCTTTCATTATTAATATGAGGGGAATCTATTTCTTGGCCTCCTCTATTACACTTCCTCTCCTCTATTTTATCTAGTCTTCCTTAAGCAAGGAAGCCAAGTACAATCATCAAACAGCTAAAGCATTGAAAAAAGAATTTGCTTTTCTGGTTGTGACTTAGAATTTTGTAAGTTAATGTTAATTCTATAGAAATTTCAAGGGCTTTGTTCTAACATCAAGCATAAATTATTTTACCAATCTACTAGTGTGCGTGTATATATACTTGTGCTAGTTCTAGGTGTCTTGACATGCAAGACGTGGTTAAATATAATGTCACTATACTCAATAACTTCAGAAAAGCACAGTGAGGTGTTAAAGGGAAGCATGTTATTAGTATGGCATATTTTGAAAATGTTACATAGGGAAATACTTTGCTATTCAATCACTTAGTATTTCAGGTGTATCTTGGAAAATGGCTTTTCCAGAAATAAAATTATTCCTACAAAGCTAGTTTTGACAAATATTTCTGTCTCTTTGTCAAAGACTCTGGCATAAATGTTTAGTTCTATCATTAGTTTTAATTTAATTTGGCTCTATCACTAACTTGCAGATATGCTATCTAATGATGTGAAAGGTTTCCAAGAAAGTTTAAAATATTCAGTCTGACAATACGACAGCCTTTTTGTCTAGGAAACTGCTGGAAAACTGTTTCATTTTTTTGTGATGTGCAAATATTTTTCTTTGTTATAATACATTTTAGTTTAAGTTACATTAAAATGTTAAGGAAATACATTATTTCCCAGCCCAGATCACTTACTAATGTTCTCAACCTTCTTATGGCTAGAAGATCTAATTAGAAAAAGCATTTATCTTTCAGCATGGAGCAGGTTGGTTGTATACTGAGGTATTTTGGAACTTGTCAGAGACTGGAGGGTGCCCATTGCTGGATGGCAGCAGTGCCCAAACCTCCTCTGGCTGCAGACAGGGAAGGTGGCTTTGGCTCTCATTTCAGAGACAAAATCTCAGCTCTCACTGGTGATTCCTTCAGCCATGTCTGCTCTTGCTTTCCCCTGCTGAAAGGCAAAATTTGTCATCTTAATTAAGTAAGCCATGCTTCAGAGCCTTCCTTGTTAGCACACCACTTTCTGTCCTGATGCCTCTATGCTTTGGAAGAGCTGTGAATCTTCTATTTCAACTAGAAGAAATATTAACATAAGCCTAATACTGAGATCTGCCTCTAAGTCTTTAAATTTTGTGCTACATTGATTTGTCCTCTTCCAAGGGAGCACCTATTCCTCTGCCCAAGCAGGAAAGCTGGGGCATTTCTCCAGCTGCCCAAGCAAAAGGTACTTTTGAGCTCCCACTGATAGTGCTGGCTCCACAGTATGGATCAACCAACAGCTCCTCTAAGCTCCTGTGCTTCGCTGACATCCCTTTCTTTACTATCCAAATTACAAAATCTACATACGGGAGAGGGCAGAATCTGAGGAATCCTCTTCTCCAGTAAATACAGTAATAAGTATGGGAGTTCCCACTGTCTTGTTTTGAGGATCTGTTGTGGGTTTTGTTGGGGATTTTTTCCTTTTAAGAGTTGGAAACCCTGCTTGTGATTCAAGCTGCTAAAACATCTGATGGAAGATGGATATGAAACCCTATCACCAATCTATACACAATTAAATAACAATTTATTGTGACACTGGCATTCTGTCTGCATTGCCTGCTCTTAGATATTAATTCAGAATGAAGAAAAGTGACCTGGAAAGATGAAAATAAGCAGATTTGGTACAAGCACAGTAGAAGATTTAACAAAACCCAGTTTAATAAAGCAGAGCTCATGTCTCCTCTGCATGTAACAATAATAAGGATTAACTTTCTCAAGAATTTCACATTAGACATTTTTTGAAGGGAAAATAATTAATGGGATGCTAATGATTTGTAAAGTTACCTAAAATAAGCTATTACCTTATCACTACAAAACTTATTTTTTCCTTCACACACATTAAACCCCTTTTCAATAACAAGAATTACACTTCCAGTAATGCTTATCTAAAACCTTTGAAAGCGTGAAGGTAATGTTCAGGAAGGAAGAAGATGGTTCAAAACAAAAGCAGCTTTAATCTGTTTTGTTTCTGTCATCTGACAGCAGCGTGGCAGTGGGCAGCTGGCACAAATGCATCTGTTGGTGTAGGAACCACCACGTTCCATCATGCCCAAAGTCACTTATTCTCAACTGCTCAGCAGTTATAGCAGCCCAGACAGTCCTTTATCACCCCTTCACCGTGGTAGGGTGAAAATAATAACCTAACCCTCCTGTTGAACAGGGGACTTGAGCTGGGGTTTATACTCTAAAAACCTTTGTCACTGCATAAATATATTCCTGATATTAATGTGTCCTAGGCTGCCACTCAACTGGCTGTGTCCTTCCTCTCCCATGGACACCCCTGTGGTCTCAGGCAAGCCCTCCTCCCCCAGCAGCCATGTCAATCCTATGGGTCAAGCTTTAGATGAAGCTGTCATCGGGAGTTTTTGGTACCACAGGAAGTTGGAAAAATAATTGGCATCACCAGCTCTGCTTCAAAGAAAGGCATCACATGTGGCTGAACTGCCCAAGTCCAATAAAACATTGAGGAGTGCAATCTATTTAAAGTGCAGCCTGCGATGTTCTTCCCTGGGTGTGAATGTTTGGGACAGCTCTCCAGCTGGTGGGAGCTGGCGCTGCTTCCCCTGCTCGGGCAGGGATGTGCAGAGTCGCTGCAGCACAGGAGGAAAACAGCGCTGCAGTTGGGGTGTGCTTTTTCATGTGCAGAAAAAGTTGTTTCTAATCCCAAGTTACGAGTGAAAGTTAAAGTGTGGGATGTGTTTCTTTTCTCTTTTTGACAAGGTTTCCTGCATGTTTAGAGTAGAATAAAATGCCTTTGTTTTCTTATTTCAGTAAGTGCTCTGGTTCTGGAACGCTCTGGTACTTTCATGCAGCCCAGCCTAGGTGGGGAGGGGTTGGTTGGAGGGATCTCCAGTGTGAAATCTTGCCTGGCTATCTCCAGGCAGAAAGTTTCTAAGCTGAGCACAATGGCCAGAGTAAGATAAATTAAATGCCCTGGTTCTGCTTAAATATTAAAAGGAGGACAACAGAAAGCAGTTTATTTTTCATGCTACATGCAGCTCAAAATTTATCACTTAAAGATATAACGAGGAGAGTGGGGTGGGGAAGGTTATCACCTCCCTGCAGGCAGGTGGGAGATGATTTGATGTGTGACACTCCAGTCTTTAGACCCCCTGCAGCAAATTGATTCTGTTGGCTGCTTGCTGGTTTTCCACCTTGTCACCTTTCTTAGGTTTTCATCTGCTGAGTTGTCAATGGCAGCCTCCTTCCATGACTTACTGGGAGCAAGGAAGGTAATAACTTTCTCAGCCAATATATCTTTGCTATCTTACTGAGAACCCCTTTCACCTCTCTTGTCGGTAATGGAAGCCACCAGTTGTCTTCTGAAATGCTCAAACCTTCTTTATTTGGACACATCTGCCATTTATTGATAAATAAACAAGTTGTAAATAACATTTTAAGCATTGTTTTCCCTCCACTTTTATTGCTTCTGGTGACTCATATACCCTTCAGCAGATGTGCTAGTCCTGCATGATATTAGAGAGCAGTTAAATTTTTGGCTAATGGAAAACCAAAATAAATAATACACTAGTAAAATTCATCATATTTTTCTCATAATATGAAGGAATGCAGTAATATAACCACCTAGGACCTGATTTAGTGTCTAGCTGGAACTGTTTATGCTGGGTTTTGCATGGAGTTATTATGGCTTAACTACACTCCATGGTCTTTGACATTGCTTGAGAGATAGGAAATAAAAAGGCTCATTAACAGTGAAGGCCTTCAGGAAAGCAAAAATTTTAACATGAAATCTATAATACTTCCTTCTGGACTTCTGATCCTAAACCAGAAGGTAATTTTTCAGGTTGAGAAATAAGGAAAAAAGGGGAAGAGGGGGGTGGGTGTGTAACTTTGAAACAGTACTAAGACTCAGGTGGCACTTTGTTTAGCTTTAGAGATGCAAATGTAGTGAAATCAGGAACTTGGGAGCAGTTATTGTATCTGAACTGGTGTATTACTTGAGCATCATTAAATGGATTGTTGAGCCCTCTTTCCTTTATGGGATTTAATGTAGTGTCTTAACTTACTCGTGAAAAGCAGTTAAAAACCTCATATGCAGGTATTAGAGAGCACTGCAAGTAGGAACACTTGCAGAATATCACTTCCAGCATCATGATTCAGTAGTTTCTCAGTAACGTTTATCCAGCCTGTCTGTCCTGCCCTGTAAGCAGAAGTGTTGTATTTGACTCCCAAAGCAGTGAGTTCAACTTAGTCCTGCCAGGACATGGAGCCACTGGGTGTTTTGTTTAGGTTTTTTTTGTTAATCTCTTCCCTCTCTTCTCTCCAAAGGGAAAGCAAGTTAGCTTCTCTCACCCTTATTCACACCATTTAAAAAATGTTCATACTCACATCTTGCTTGAAATCCATTGCTGTTGCAGCTGCAGGGCAGCTCTCATTGCTCCCTTTCCCCCCTGTGCAAGCCACATGTGCTGCTCTCAGGTCTGCCCATATGCACTCCTATGACTTATTGTCTATACCTGAAAAGCATTCAAAAGCATTGCCTAAGGTACGCTTTGTAGGAGGAAGTTATTCGTGTGCTTTGGGTCTGGTTTGGGGGTCACTGCAGCCTGAACCTCAGGTGTGAGCTCAAAGCAGGCTGGGAGGGAAGGTGGTGCTCAGGCACAAAGGCCTGGTGAGTTAAGTACATGTCCTAGGGTGATCCTGGCATTTGCAGGATGGAATCCAGCTGGATTTCAATAATTTCCCAGAAGCTCTAGAGGAGCTCCCAGGAGCACCTGTGGGAGAAATGAATGCCAGCTGACTCTTTAGGATGAAACTTGAGAAATACTTGTGTTATATATTGGCACTGGCTATGGTTAGTGTTTGAGGGCTGTCCAAAGAACCCCTGAGCCTTTGGTGGTTCTCTAGCACCCGAGCCCTTTGTAGCCATGCTGTTGCTCTCTGGCACAGAGAGGAGAAACAAACTGGACGTCTTGCTGCCATTGGAAAGACCCAGTAAACCATTTACTAGGGAGATGCAGACCCTGAGCCTCCCCAGAAAGCAGTTTCCACTTGGTGCTGTTCCTAGCATTAGAAATGCAAAGGTCTGTTCTGTGTATTTTATGCAAAGCAGATTGAAATCAACATCACACTTCATTTGGCTCCCAGCAGTTGAAGAGAGAAAACACACTGAATTATAAATGTATTTATTTTGGAGTATTTTTCAGAGGGGAAAAACAAGCACCTGAGCAAAGCAGTGGGTTTGGGCATTGGACAGTTTCAGGATGGAAAAGTTACTACCTATTTCAAGCTGGAATTTTTGCAGATTCACAATAAGCAGTTGCACACACTGAGTCTTCAACACCCGTGGGGTTGAAAAAGAGACAATGCAGTTTGCCTATAGCCATAAAGGGGCTACCACAGAGGTGTGGTCACCCAAACTTCTACACTGTAAATTCCCTGATTCTCTTCACAGGCAGGAAGGAGGATTTTCTGGCATGTGCTCCGCAGTAAAGAAGAGTACTTGCAGGTCCACAGGTCTGTACTGTGAAAACCTCCCTGACAATGTAACTGAGTGAAGGTGTTTACTAATGACTCCCAACTGTTAATTGTCACAAGAGCTTCAAGTTCTAAAAATGGGCTTTCGTGTTTTGCAGCCTACGAAACTCCACTTATAAGAAAATGGCATTTCCCTTGTAAAGAGCTGAGAGTTCCTTCTCTGGTTATTTCTGCTAGACACAAATTGTACAGTTTGTGGGATTCTTACCATTGTTAGATAAGTATGTGATACCCTAAAGAGATCTGTACTGCTGCCTGCAGAGACAAAGCTGAGCAGTCTTCTGCTCATCCCTTGCTACCAGTTTCCCAATCTTGCTCATCAGGGAGGAATGGTTTCTTTGACCTTCCTTTTCTGGCTGAGATACCTGTAGAAGTTCTTTATCTTGTTCTTTGCATCCCTTGTCAGGTTCAGCTCCAGCTGTGCCTTCACCTTCCTCACCTTTACTGACTTTAGTCAGTAAAGTCACAAGAGGCACCTTCCTTCTGAAAAACATCTGTCACCAAGCTTTGTCCTTTTTATTTTCTCTGCTCCCCCCTGGCAGGTTCTGTTTTCTTGGTGAAATGTATATGATTTCTGATAGCCCCTATAATGATGGTGATTTCATATGTCCTTTAATGTCTTCCGGAGACAAATGACATTGGCTTTGTGCAAGTCCTTTCACCTCTTTCCTTACTGCATTAGTGTGAATGTTGAGGGTACTGCATGTGCAGAGTGCACTGTGAATTGATGTGTGTTGCTCCTATCTCTGAGTGCAGAACAAATACTGAGTGCAGAAGGCAGGTGGCAGGCTGCTCTTGTCGAATTTCACAGTCTGGTATTTTCATTGCATGACAAATTTCATCCTTGGGTTTTTATAGCTATTAAGAGGCTTAGGTAATCAAAAGCAATTGTTAAACAAAACTTGTTTGAATTTGATAGAAGATCCTTGAGAAAGGGAAAGTCATCTATCATCTGTATCTGTATGAAGAGTAAAGCATGGCTGTCCTCTGCTGGCTCCATTCTCTGTGCCAGTTTCCTCTAGACTGAGAAAGGGTTGCCACATCTCAGTTTTCTGAGATACGGCCAACCTCTACAAAACCACACCCTTGGCTAAACCTCCCATCTGCAGAGCAAAAATCACTCAGCACAGAGAGAACACCTCTGCTTTAAACTTCAGAGTAGACGCTGTCCATTCTGTCAAGTACAGCTCTAGCACAAAGGTATGTTTTGGCTCTTGTAAGACCAGCAGTAGCCACCAGCAGTGCTTGCTGAAAACTGCAGAGATGTTTAAAGTCTTCCTTTTTCCGTTTTCTCCCCTCAGTGCACTGTTACGTCATCTGGCTCCCATCCTCTCGCACATCTGGCAGACAATAGTAACAACCTTAATGCCAAGCTGAAATCATAATGCTTTCCTCTCTTGACTGCTTCAACTAAGCTACCATCTTACAGGCTAAGTAACTTCCTAGCCCCAGCTTGTCAGCACACGATGGTGCCTTACCAGCCAATCATTTTATCACAAAACAATCTTTGCAAATGGGACCTGTGAAATGATTTTCGCAGTGAAAATCATTAGCAAGGATAATTAACTAAGACTGTGGTGATGAATAGCGCTGCACTACTGATCAGTGTAATAAAGAACAGAAGCCACTAATTACAGATAGCAAGCCTTGAAGTCAATGAGAAATTTAATTTAACGTTGCTACACAGACTCCACACAGTCTAATGTAACTTTGCAATTATCATAATACAGTCTTGCTGCAGATGATGCTTCTGGGAGCATTCCAGGAACAAGGATGTGTGTCCATCAGAATAAAAGGGTTTGTGATCCGTCAATTACAGCATCTTGACAGAACAGGTTAAAACTCCTGTATCTGACCAGGTGCTTGCCTTCTGTGGCCCACAGATGGGTGCAGGACTTGGATCCATTTCCATGAGCTCCAAAGGTCTCAGTATCTCTACACCGTTTTTAAAGCAGCACCCTGATGCTGTCAGAGATGTTAGATGCACACTTTCTATTTAAAGGCATCTCAAAACGTCTGGTTCACCATGTCAAGCACTCTTTTCACTTGGCATATGCCACAGTCCAGCACATTAAAATGATAGATCCTGAGCAACACAAAGTGATGGGAACCAAGCTCATTATCTCCACGTGAAAATACAGCAAACTGTGTTTGACACTGGCTATGGAACAGCCTTCAGCTGCAGCCAGTTGTTGTATTTCAGACCCTGGAAGAGGCTGCTTGAATTAAATGTGTGTGTGTTAGTCACCAAAGCAATGGGCTGCTTCCACAAATTGAGGCAAACCACATCTCCTGTCAGCTCTCCAGCCTTCCTTTCATATGCACTTGAGTAACACGCAGGGGGAAGGAGGAAGCAATGGGGGTTGCTGGTTTTGCATCTATTTGATCCTGGGTTTTGAAAGCTTTTTTTAGCTCCCTGCATATTATCTTTGATTACAGAATGCAGTGATTATGAATGGTGTCCTGAATATGTGCTGTCTTGTGTACAGATTAGCTTTGCTTTAGGAACTGCAGGGTTTGGAGCTACGTTAGCTGAGTGGAGGTGGAATAAGCAGGATTTTCAGTGGCATAGCTGGTTTTTGACAGGAGTATTGATTGCTCCGCTGTAAGGTCCTCCGGTAAAGTGAAAATATCTTAAAGGAGACAGGAAGAATAAGATACAGTAGTCCTCAAAACACTTAAAGGCTGGATAAAGAGGTGGGTAGCAGTGTTCTCCATGTCCAGCCTGTTGTGGATGAGCATTAACGTGTTTGTTACACGGATTGGAGGAAAGCTGAAAGGTGGTGGGAGAGGCATTTGAACAGCCAACCGTTCACAGGGCTTTTGGAGGAGTCTTTTAAAATAAGGTAGCCAAATGCCTGTCAGCAGCTGTCTGGATTAAAATGCTACTGCCTTGAGGTAAAGGGAGGGAGCATGCGGATTTGAGGCCCCTTCTAGGTGTATTTTGTGTATTTTCCTGTAATTACTGGTCAGATGAGCAATAACCCTTTTTGTACCTGTTATGTAAAGCTCCAGCATGTTTCAGGATTTCTATTTCAATTTCTGCATTCTCTAAGTTTGCTAGAAATAACTATAACCCCAAAGCAGGGTGGAGGGAAGTATCTGGAAGCACAGGCTGAAGCAAAACTGGGGTAAATTAGATTAAAAGAAAATCCTGTGAGAGCTTACCTAGCCAGATGGAAGTGGGGAGTTGAGCTGGATTCTGGCCAGGTGCTGTGTGACCCTCGTGCCACTTCTGAGTGCCTCTGTTTGCCCTGAACATTTTGATTTTTATGCACTTCCATGCAGACACTGGGAGCTGGGATTCAGGAGTTGTCTATTACTAAATGGGTTTTTTTCAGAGCTGTGTACAGAGGAGCTAAACCTGCAATGGCCCCTATCTGATCCTGAGGATCAGATATAAATCCAGGGTCAAGGCAGTGCCTCGCCACTTGTGTTTGCTTCCTTGTTTAATCCATATAACAAGTCAACAATCCCAACCGAGTGGGTATGGTGAAGGAAACAGTGCAGTGTTTGCATAACCCATCCCGGTTCTGTGCTTTCAGTAGGATCTCCTTTGGCTGGGAGTGAACACAGCCAAATTCCCACAAACTTCACCTTTTTGTTGATCTGTAAACGTTGTTTCTACAGGTTTGTTGTGAGAGGACACAAGAAAAGAGGCTTTGACGCCTGCTAGGTTGAGCAGAAAGAGGAAAAGAGACTTTATTTACATTTCTCGTACTTTATAGGTTTCTTAATTCCACGAGGGATTGGAGGACATGTCACTTCCTCTTTAATCCCACTGGAGAAAAAGGATGCTTATCAAACTTTTTCTGATAGTACAAAAATGTAAACAGAAGAAGACAGTTAAGTAAACATTGGCTATTGTTTACATGACAGTGTGTGAAAATTTTCTGACTCCACGGTTACAACAGAAGGCTTTAGCAAAAAACAGGGAAACACAGGTTCCTGCCTGCAGTGACATTTTTTGAAAGGCAGTTTTGGTAGTTGAGTCTATAGAAGAAATAAAAATAAAAGGCTAATAATAGTCTCCATCTAAAAACTGATAATACAGTTAACTCTCAGGGTTCATTTGAATGGGAAAGAATTAGTGTGGCTAGTCAAGAAAAGGTACAGACTGATTAAACTATTGCCATTGACATCATGTGATATTAAGGTAATAATACAAATGAGTTTAGCCCTCATTAGAGCATGAAGAGGGCAAAAGGGTTGTGGTCTACTTCTACAGAGATGAATCATGATCAAAAGGAGAGCTACAATGCAAAAGTAGGTTAGTCCTCTACTTAATCTCAGGTGTCAGCACAGGGCTTGTTCTTACACTATCACTTAGTAGTATTTATTACTTGTACAGTAAGAGAGCTACAGGTGAAGCTTTGAGAAGTAACACTGCCATAATGATAATAGAAAGGGGATCATGACTCCTGTTTTGTTACTAATAATGGTATAAAAGTAATAATTGCAGCCCAAAAAGTCTCTTTTGTCCATAAAAATTTGCATGAATTTTACTTTTTCCCTATCTGTAGCTCTGTGAAGGAGGGAGCTGAGATCGCTTTAAATACTCAATTTATCTAGAACAGGTAATTAGGCTCACTCAGCTAAAAATAATCCTCCTTTCAGAAACATGTTTTGAGATATTTAACACTGCTGGAATGAGTTGGATTAATTGTAGCAAATTGTCAATCAAGTTGTTTCACTGTAGCAAAAATAACCTGTAGAATTCAGTCAGCTCTCTTCTTTTTCAATGGAGATTGTAACACCTGTCTTCAAAATGTGAATGATAATGAAATGTGTTTTTAGATGAAGAAAACTAGATATTTCTGCCTGTAGAAGTAAAGGCAAGAGAAAGCGTTTGGTGTGGATGATGGCAGAGGCATTGGACTTGGAACTTCTGAACTAACATTCAGGAAAGCATCAGAAGTTCTAAATTTGATTATACTGGCAAACTTGCTCTATGTAGAAAGGAATGCAAGGTGAGATTTTAAATTGACATCTTCCTTTATGCTTGATAGTATCCATCACCAAATAAAATGCATATCCCAGTATAATCGTAGCAGAAGAGCATGGGTTAGAACAGAACAGAGCAGAGATATGAAGCTCACCAAAGATGCATGTTGTAATGAATTTTCTTCTGTATTTATGACAAAATAAAATGCCTATGTTTACCTCAAAGCAAAATATGCTCTGGCTAAATCTTACTTTTCATCATTATCTCTTAAAGCAATATTTTTAGTAAGGAGTGGGTAAGAGATAAAACTGAGAAAACATTCAGGTAAATTCTGAGCAATGTCCCATGTGTGGTGTTGTTTTCTTGAACATTTGAGTATTTAAGAGCTTTTAAAAACAGTGTCTGGATTTTAAAATGCACCTGTTTTTAGCAGGTTCTTTTAGCTTTTAAGAGCCAAAAGGTTAAATTCCCAAAGATGCTTTTTTTGAAGGAGACAGGACAGAATAGGTCTCATCCGAAAAGGGATTTTATTGCACTGTTTCAGTCTGGGCACTCAGAAACGGTGAACACCCAAGCTCTCTGGACACACAGGATTACATGGACTCGTTATTTCAGCACCAGCAAGGACCCCCCCTTTGTCTCTTATGTAGTCCATAACTGGATTTAGAGTGGCTTTTATTCAGCACTGCTCAAAGTAGTGCAAAGAAGGAGCACGAGACTCTTCTCTTCTGTGCTGTTGGTTTTCCCTTGCCCTTCTAAAAGCAGAGCTCCAGAGGTGGATGAAATAGTGATGTGTCCATCTCAATGGTATCTCATGTATGTAGGTCTGTGCAAAGGAAGAGCAAACATTTACAGAAGACCCCGTTTCTCTTTTGCTCCATTTGATGGGCAGATCTCTGAGGGGTCTCGCTGCTGAAAGTTGTGTGCCGTGGCTGAAATGAGTCCGGACCAAAGCCTGCTCTGTCATGGTACAGTTTGCTGTCAGAGCATACGCACCCAGGGAAGCCCCAGCACAGCCTGGGGTGTGCTCTTCCAGCTGTCCAGGAACAGCCTCTGAGCAAGATTAATGCAGGAATTTTCTCTGGCCGGTGCCAGTCAGGTATTACACTGCCTTTCTGCAAATCCAGGAGCAGCCGGCTGGGCCGGTCTCTGCTGTCCTGCAGCTGCTGTGACACAGCAATTCCAGTGGCTCCCTGCCATGGATAACCAGGTCAGCTGGCTGTCCTGCTCTGAGCACGACTGGCAGATGCACCTCAGCTGAGGGGAAACAGGAAATCCATCAATACTCTGTCTCTTCTGGGGAGAAGGATGTGTGACAAAGAGTGCACTTGAAAACTTAACCACCCGTGTTTGAAATCTTTATTAGGAAGAGATGGTTTATGTTCTAGGGTCATACACCTCCACGGTTTGGGAAGGGTGGAAAGGTAACAGATTTCATGGTAACTGATTGGTAATGGTTTTATGACTCTTTCATGGTCCTCTTTCTAGGTACTGATCAAGGTGCATAGTTAAAGGAATCATATGAAATACTGACACAGGTGGTGCAAAAAAAAATAAATTGCTACTGCATTATGAGACATTTTTACAGGGGAAGCCACATCATATCAATTTATATTAGGAAGAAAATTTAAAAACGGGCACAGGAAGTGTGATCTGGTCCATGAAGAACTCCCAAACCCTGAGACTTCTGCCACCATTTGTAGCTCATACTTTGTGTTTGATATGGCAAATTGGGATGGGAAAAATGAACTGTTTGTTTTTGTCTTGCATGAGTAGATTATCCCCAGCACATAATCAGGAAGCAGAAACATGCAGTCCTTCCTCAATAAACATCCAGCAGAGCCACAGTGAAATATGTAGATGTTACCTTGCTGATACAGATGGATGCAAATAACGTAGCCTGGTTTAAAAATACATGGGTAAATACATTCATGCAAGACATGGGCATTGTGTTGGAATGGACCAATCTGTGATCACAATACCTCCAGCAGCAGCCTTCAAACCCGGAGAGTGGAATGTAGGCAGGCAGCAAGTATAAATACAATTGTGTTGATCATCTTTATTATCAGAATGTCATTTGAGATAATTCACTGAGAGATGTGGAAGAATTCCTGAAGTTCAAATATGAAATGGTTTCAAATAACACATATCTGTGAAAATACGTGAGTTAGATTTTCAGCTATACCTAGCATCTGCTGTTGACTTGAAAAAACCCCCACAGAGCATAATGGGAAGTATATGAAATAAAGTATTATTTTTCCTTGGCATCTTGTCATTTAACAAAAAGTGTTTCACAAAATTCAGCTGAATAGATAATTGAATTGCTGTATCTCTGGAGAATCCACATTGATTCAAAAAAAAATCTAGATTATGATTTTCTATTTCATTTTCTCTGATTCCTTGAAAGAACTTTTAAAAGTGGGAAATATTGTGGGTTTTGTGCTCTGGGTTTAAATTGCAATTAGATTCCAGCTGGAGACTGCAAAACACAGCAGAACCCTTACAGGGAGAGTAGTTGCCTTGGCTCTATTTTGAGACTCCTTAGCAATATCACCTTGTCACAACAGCTGTTCTGAGAGCTGGGATTGGTGTGAATTTCTCCTCCACTGCCTGGCAAGCTTAAAAGTTGTAATACATTTTTCGGTTCATTTTAGGTTCAGGTATCGCTAGGAGCAATCTTCGTGTTCGTCAGAAGAACGAGATGCAAAGATTGCAAAGCAGGAATTCAGAAACTTAAGCAAACTGCTCTCAGTTGGAAGCCTCAACTGGGACTTTAATGCAAAAGCAGCAGGTAAGAGAAGATCAGTTGCTAAATTTGCCAGAATAAATGTTAAGAGGGACAAAACTGCTGCCAAGTCGCTCCCTTTGCAGAATGGGTAGGCTGGCAGTAGGCCTGAGGAAAGGTCTGAGTAAACAAGAAGCAATCCAGTACCTGTATCATTTCTGTGATTTGTTAATCTGTGATCTCATTTGGCAGCAAAGCCTCTTGTAGCTACCAGGCCTTTAGCTGTGCTCTTGGAAAAATGATGTCCCCAGTTACAGAGCGGAAAGCCAGGGTAAATGGCTGGGCTAAGTAGGTAGAAGAGGTTTCTTTGGAAACTGAAGTGACTGGTGTGGTGAATAACAGGGGCATTTGAGGTGATTTTCCTAATGATATTGCCTAAAAGTTTCTGCCACTGTTGGCTGGTCCTTGTTCTCACTTTACCATTTGGCTCCTTGACAGACTTAACCAGGGAATATTTTGATACAGGGATGGTCCCCAGGGTGTTCTTTCAGGTGGTAATTTTAACCATAACCTTTAGAGGCTTTCTCAGTTTCACAGCTGAAAGCTTAAGATCCAGCAAAAAAATATTTTTAGTGTCCTTATTGGGAGTAGTCTGCCCAATCACGAAGATCCTTGAGGAGAACAGGTCAAGCGTTGGTGCCATTTTGGGAAACTCTTCTGTTCCCTGCCCCTCAGTGCTGGCTCAGGGTGCAGTAGGTGGGAGCAGCTTCCAAGTGCCAAGGATGGCTGTGAAGGCCACGAGTGAGAGCCTGAGATGGAGGCTTTCCAGGAACAGAGACAGAAGATGGTTTAAAAATATAGTAATCCTAGCTCCAAAAGATGATAGAAAATTCACATTTCAATTAAATACAGATTCCTTTGCTTCTGAAGATGCTCGATTTTCAGGCACCTCTTTCTGAAAATGTAGACAAACATTTCCCTGCTCACAGAGTGTAGATGTCTATTGTGAACCCAAGTTTCCTGCTCTGAGCATCCTTCCTGAGGCCTATCAACAATCTCACAACAGGCAGCAGGGTACCTTGGGACTTTCGTGCCACGATTAATTCACTCAGCACTGCAGCCTGCTTGGTGCAGGGTTCAGATGAAATATCAGTGTGAGTCTAAGAGGAAAGGGAACATGCCTTCCTCCTGGTTGCCAGCCTTGGCATCAATTGTTTCATTCCTGTAAATATTTGCAGATTTGACAGAACAAATCCCCTGTGTCCTGGTACCCACATACCTTTTATCGCTTTTTCTGAAAGCTGTGTCTCAGTATCCCACAAAAACCCTGCTTGGGAAGGAGAGAATGTCATTGCATTACTGATACAGTAAATCCCAGAGTCATCAACTTTATAAGGAAGTCAGGATTTCATTTATTGCTGCCTGACACAGGGGCAAACAGAGAATCAGAAATAGATCTGAGGTGCAGTCTGCATTTGCTTTCACCTTAGACTTTTCTTTGGCAGGTCTGTAACACCAGCCAAGTCAGTGTAGATTGTGATTTAAAACATAAGTTGTGACTGTGCATGTATCCAAGCCTGGTTTTGGAGAACAACTAGGTAGCACTGTTAAGAGCATGTAAATATCCATTATTCATAATGAGCAGAAACTGTTGTGTTTCATTTTCATCATTCACATTTCTGTTGGTACTGCTATTGAGAGTAAAGCAGTTTGAACAGAAGGGCAACCTGCTTGTGAAAACGGGGATGAATAGTTGTGGTCAGAGTAAAATCAGATTTGCATCTTTGCCATTTTGCAGGTCATTTATTTTCAAAGACTTTCGTTTCCTCCCCCAAAGCTATTATTATTAGGGAACTAAACAACTTTTCCAAATGTCTTAGCATGGACACCACTGAAAATAATCCTCCTGGGAAACCCTTTGTGAGCTGAAAGAGATCCAGTCCAATAACATTATTTCTAATCATGAGCAAAAAACCAAATCAAGTGGGTTCATCATCTCTTCCTGCAGATCTGTGAGGGTCTCTGAAACTCCTCTGCATCACTGCACAGGAAGAGCTGGTTGTGGTGCAGTTTTTCAAGCTGGAATGTGGTTTCCCTGTCTGGGGTCAGGCCTGGAGGCAGGTGCCAGAGAACCCCTCGGCTACCCCTGGTCGCCAGGGCGCTCTGTCCGTGGGACCTGCGTCTGCTCTGGTCCTCGATGCTGGCAGGGGTACAGGCAGTCCTGTGCTGGGCTGGAACAGTAACATGCTGCCACAGACTCCCTCCAGCCCTTCCCTCCATTTTCTGCTTAAACCTCGTAATATGGAAGGTTGAAAGGCAAATGCTTTAAAGAGGCACATCTATGGGCCACGGTCCCCGCTAGAGCAGCAGGGCCCACACTGAAAGCACAGGGCAACAGGAAAAACAGTGACAAAGAAAATTAAAGCCAGTGCTGGGATCATCTTTCAGGCTGTAGAGTTCACACCTACAGCAAAGGGCTTTGATACCAAGGGAAGCTGCTCATTTCAAAGCATGAACATAAAGCAGAAAGGAACTCTCATCCCCTATATTAATATTTTAGTGAGTGCTGGAACTCTGTAGCTTAGTTTGGCAAATCATTTATCTTTTCTCATTCGTGATTAAGTGTATCTGTGCAAATATTTTTTCTCTGTAGCTTTTGTGGGATTTTTCTTCCACTCTGCACCAAAATACTTCCTTTCTTTTCTCCCTAGAGAACAAAGAAAATAGATTTTCTGACCATATGGCTGTTGCAAAGTGGTTTCCCTGGCAACTGTAACCTACAGAACTTCTTAAAACTTTTTCCCTCTGTGGATATTTTTTTTTTCTTTTTTCACTGGTTTGATTTCAGAATCTTCTCATCTTCTCCAAATCATTACAGCAGGTGGAACAGAGGTTAACCATGAAGGCCCTGGAGTGTGCTAAGGCCCTGGAGTGTCTTAGAGAGTTGGGATTCATTCACTCAGATTTGTTCAAGTGCTTTTAGCTCTGCAGATGTTTGGCTCGATTTGTAGGGCATTTAATAAATTCCTCTTGGAATTAGTGCAGTATTCTTCACATAAGCAGTACTGAAAGGTGTCCAGTGTGGCTTAGAGAAAAATCAAAGATAACTTGAAAGATGAAAAGGGAAGCCAATGGGGCTTCATATAGGCACAAGCATCCTCTTTTTGGCAAGAAGTTGGTTGGGTCCTGCTGTGTTGTGGTACCAGAGCTGGGACCATGCTGTGCTCCCCTCCCCACTGGCCCCCAGGGCTCTGTGGTCTCTGCACCCATGTGGAGAAAAAGGCAGGGAAAACAAAAACAACTATTTCTCCTCTTCTTGTTAGGAAGGCATAGCTCTGCCTCTGGAGCAAACACAGAGCAGCTGCCCTTCCCTTATCCTGAGGGGCCCTAATATGCAAAGTGTCATTTTCTGTACACCTGACCTTTCTTTTGGTTTCAGTGACAAATCAAAAATCTGCTCCTAAGCACTGTGTAAGAGACCATTTATCACAATAAATACAGCCTTGTCCCAAATACCCACATGCACATGAACAGCTTCCCTGCTTTCGAGTACTTCCTGTGAACCACAGTTTCCAACTATTTCTCCTGTGGATTTAGAATTCACATTATTTTTTCCTAGACAAGAATGGAAAAGATGCTTCAGAACTCCTGTCCCAAAGAAGTCGAATTCCAAAATCAGATTATAGGCAACTTAGAGAAACAAAAGTAAAGGAGAGTAGTTCGGAAACCACCTGAATTAATCAGCAAGTTGTCAAAAACCCATAAATTGTTTCATTAAAATATTAATAATGTTTTTCAATTTCCTATTGTCTTTGAGTGAAATAAACAAAAGAAAACAAACAAAAAATAAATCCAGAAAGCCCTGCTGTAAACAAATCCCCCAGGTTCTCATCATTAGCCAGTAAAACACACAGGACAACAGATGCTGGATCTGAATTTTTCCAGGGTAATAAATGCATTCAGTGTCCCCAAGAAGATGATTTTAAAGCACATTTTCTGCAGTGAGCTAAATAATTCATCCTCAAAGCCTCTGTTCTACATACAGTGTTAGAAGGGAAAACACAAAAGAACACTGAAATAAATAGTCATGATATGCTACTAAAGTAGGGACAACATTTTAGGAATAACCAAGCTCAATGTTTAGAGTAATTATACAGGAATATGAATCATTGCTTCAGTGTTTAACCCTTTATACCTTCTGTGCAGAGTGCTGCTGGGAACAACAGAGGATTTACTCTGGAAAACCTCAAAAGCAGTCACACAAAGGCATTTAGGGACAGCCTTCATTATATTGTTAGTGTTTGGATATTTGCTCAAGCATCTGGGGAGCCTTTCTCTCTCAGTAAAAGGCAGTTACTTCTGGAGGCTGGACCAGCTTTTACACTTGTTCTATCCTTTTGGGATGCTATCCATTTACCTCTTCCTTAGATCTCAGATGTCCAGTGTTTTCTGATCCATCTGTGGATTGTGATTTCCATCTTTATCCCCATGGACACAGATAGCGAAGTCAGAACTAAATCCACCTGCTTTACTCTGCTGCTCCCTTGCATAATGTCCCTTCAGGTGCCAGATGCAGTTGTCATCCCATCTTTGGCTACTGAGCTAATGTAGATTGCTGCTATTCTGTAGGAAGAAACTAACTGGAATATCCCAAGAGCTATAAAGAAGCAGCCATTTGATTTAACTTGAATTATTTAGTAGGGAAAAATCTAATCTTGGGGTATAGTTTAATATTGGATTGACTTTCAGCCAACATAAGAAACCACCTACAGAGACACAGAGAAAAGGCTCCTGTCAGCCCATATGTTTTTAGAAGATGCACCTCACTGTGCATTCAAGGAGTTAATTAATTATTCAGGTATCTTCAAACAAAACACCAGGCAACTTTACAGATCTCACAAGGAGTGAAACTTCTGGACAAGACTGGCAATAATCTGTTGATGACAACTGGGTCAGAGCAGGGAATGCTGAAATCCTTGGTAGCCTGAAAATACCTGGTACTGTGGGGTGGCTGTGGAGCAAGTGAGCAACCAGCCACAGGAGAAGAGCTGAGGGTGGGAAGGGCGCTGACTGTGCTCAGCTCCTTTGCAATTTCTCTCCAGAGAAAGGCAAGACGAGAGTGAGTGATTATCAAGGAGAAAGTAGTATTCTTTCAGGGCATTTTTGTGTTTATGATGTATGTGGCCATCATCTATTGCATTCTTCTGAGATTGGGGGTTTCTTTAACCAAGACAACTTGACAGCAATTACTTGTTTATCTGTTAATGGCTGCTAGATGAGATTCACAAATAGTAAAATATTTGATCTCAATTATTTAGGAAGGAAAAGGTAAAACCTAAGCTACTTTCAGGAGCTGTCAGGATTGTTGAATGATGTACTCAACAGATGTTTTCTAGGAAAATGGGCTGGGGTATTAGTCTGGAAACTTTGCTTGCTTAATGCAAGTTACAAAGGGATTTTTGGAGATGACAGTATTTCTCGCCTGTAGAGGTGTTCCTATGAAGAAAGGTGACAAACATATTGCAACTTAAACCATTACAAGGGTGTACTTTGGCCTTCTGCAGAAAGAACAGCTCAGATGTTATATACCAAGTTCTTCTTGGTTGCTTAGTGCTGGCTGTGTAGAAAATATTTTTATTAAAAATTCAAAGTATTTTCTGGAGAAAATACATTTTGAGGTTCCATTAGTACATGCTCATCTCAGGTACTTGATTGCTATCCTGTTTTGGTTTTTTTTTTTATTTCTTGTATTTGATAACGATGTCTTATTCCCTCTTTTGCCATTGTTTGAGGGCTCTGTTCTGGCTGGGTGTTTGGCCATGCACAGTTGCTAGTGCTTGTGAAATTTGTGTTCTCTGGGAGCCACTGCCAGTGCAGGGAGCAGGGGATGCCTGCAGGGTCCTGCACCTGCCTGTGACATCCCTCGCTGAGGCCGCTGTGGTTTGTACCCTGAGCATGCCCTGAGCCAAAGAACCCAGTGAAGGTGTTCCATGACACCCGGGCACTGGGCAAAGGCACATCCAGAACTACCCAGCACCAGTGGGGTTTGATTGTGTCAGTGGCACACGGCTCAGCAGCTACCCTGGCTGAATTGCAGGGGTGGCAGGGGTTGTGCAGAGGTCCCTGTCCCTGCTGCCACATGCCAGGAGAGGGATGCAGGACTGACGACAGTGATGCTGTGCCACCAGAGCTAACTGCCTGTTACAGAGGTGGCTCAAAGAGGTGTGGTTCAGCTTCCACAGACATTTTGTCTTATTCATAACCTGCAAGACAAGACAGGCAAGTCATGAAAGGTTTGGCAGATGTAGGGCAGGATCATCACATGGCAGTATCTCCAGTCTCTCTCTTTTGTTTTCATTACACTGAAAGAACTACTCCTGACATCTCTTACCAGAAGTATTTGTGAGATACCTCAAAGGTTTTCAGTAAAAGGATTTCAGATTTTCTTGACAACCCCTTCCATGCAAATTCACTTGCTGCTTTCACAAAAATTCTTATTTTATTATAATGCAAATAACAAACTCCTTCAGATATTCGTCTCTCCCCACTCACACATTTTCTTTTCAACTCTGTCAATGATTTCTTTTTTTGTCTGTTTTTTTCAATTGAATTTTGATGCTCTGATAAAGAGGTCTAGTAACGTGTCAGTGCCTGATTATTATGTCAAATTATGATTTTTAGAATAAGTCTGTAGTAATGAAACTTTTCTGAAACCCATAACATACTGTACAGCTTTAAAGTCACACTGCAGTTACTTAGGTGCTTTTAGCATTTTCTATTTGGAAATGAATATTGTATAGGAATAATTAATTGAAATAATTTGTATACAAGCAAAATACAAGCATGGAAATGTTCCTGTGATAAAGTAGCTGAATATTTAAGAATTCCATTAAGTTTTAATGTATTCCTTCAACGAAATATGTCTGAACCTGTAATAGGAGCACTGTCAAGGATTGGATTGTTCTGCAAGGGTAGCATGGAGTTCTGTTGTGGGTACTAGTGGAAGCAAACTCTATCTTGTCCTTCATCTCTATCCATTACAGACTATATCAACAAAATATCACACTTCTCACTGTGTTTGGTAAAGGCTGCTACAACACGGGACCTGCATAACCTGGAAAGAAGTCTTTACCTCTTGAGGGGTGCTTATCTGGGAGCAAATGAAGTGCTCAGATTCAGTCTAAACTAACTGTATCTCCAGGGTGAAGTCATCTTTGAGTTAAATCACATGCTGCACCTGATTTTCTCAGTTCCATTCTTTGTTCTACTTGTATTTTCATTATGGACATTACTCAGGAATCATGAACACAAGCTTCAACCTGGAAGCAGAAACAAAACCACCCCAAATAATCTGAGATCTAAAGCTTCTGGAGGAAGATTAAGATGGCATTTCAGCAGACATGGTTTTAGGATTGAAGTATTTAAAACAAAGAATTAAAAAACCTCGATATTTTAAAATGATTTTCTTGCACCATCATTTGTGGAATCAGTCTTCAGCAAAATCCATTCCTTTAAGATTTGTGCTCAGGGATTAAGTCAATATTAAGGATATGGTGACTCTATCAGAGATAAGCTGTTGTATTTAATTGTGGTGGTGCAATCAAGCTTTTCCAAAAAATTGTAAATGGCCCTTGACTAAATGAGGCTTATTCAACTGGATGAAATTTAATTTTTGTGTCAGTTGGCAGGATATTAACAAGCTAGAAGCCTTTTCTAATTCAGCAACTTTTGGCAGAGGAGTGCTGCTGAAAAGGAGGATTAAGTGCTCCAATTTTTGCACATGGTGCTGAAGGGAAGAATTTTACCTTAGAGCAGTTCCGGAGCTTGCAGAACTGTTCTTGTAGGAGAGGTCTGCAAGAGAGGTGTGGGGGATACTCACCCTCTCTCTGTTGATCAACGCTGAAATACTTGGGGCAGATATCCTTACTGGAGAACAGTTAAAATGTCCCACAGTACTTTAGTGAGTGAAGGAACGTCCCTGGCCGGAGTAGCAGAGTGGGGAATGTTTGTTCCCTGGGTGCTTTGCAGACAGATGCCATTCTGCACAGCGATTCCCATGGGCTGGTCCTGTGACTCTGTCAGTGACACAAAGCCAACTATGCAGGAAAAACTTGGGGTTCTGTGGCACATATAAGTGCATTGATTTACTCAAATTGACATGGAAGCCTCTTACACCTATATTAGCTATCTTTTTTCCTACAGATATTGATTAAAATAAGTAATCCTAGGCTGTGGCAAATTGTGCCACAGCACAAGGCAACTCTCTGATCTTCAACTTTTTAATTTGCTACATGAAGCACCTTGGTTACAGTATAATTAATAGAAGAATTCTGTTTCTCCACTCTCCTTTACTTCTACCGAGGTTTGGCATCATAATAATCTAAAACATATTGTGTTTGAGATTTTGTTCTGTGGTATGTTTAAAATGTGATTTGAAAACAGGATGAAAAGAAAGCGGAGAGGTAATACAAAGTGGAGTTAAGGAAAGATAAATAATAAGAAAAAGAATGATTTCCCATCTCATCATCCATTTTATTAGCTGCCAGCTTCTTTGTCAGTTTGTCACCACAGATGATGTTTTCTCCTTTTCCGCTCACTTTCATGTTTAAATTGATCAATATTTGTATTGTGCTTGCTAGCATCATCTTATCATTTGTACATTTGTGTAAGTCCCACTTCTGTATATTGATCTTTACCCTGCTCTGAAAAGCAGATATGAGTTGTTCTGCCTGCCAAGGCTGACCTTTAGTGTAATTTAAATATCATTTCTGAGCATTGGAAGCAGGAGGTGTTTTAGTGTTTGTACATTTCCCCTGCATGCCAGTGTCCCACTGTGGAAGAGGCAGCACGGTACAGAAGGGATGGAAAAGCTCTTGCACTGGAAATCAGAGCCTCCCCTCTGAACCAGCCTTTGCTTTCAGCATGTAGGTGGCATTTATTCTGATTGAAAGCTTCCCATGAGAAAGAAACCCAAGATGCCTGACAAGTCCTGTCAATCCTCCTTGCTGTTTTCTTCCCCACCTTCACTTTCTACTTTAGATTATTCACTGCTACGTGGATTTTTTCCCTGCTGTGTATTGCAATGCATTAGAAGTTGTGCACAGTGTGATATTCAGTTTGTACTATTTTTTTCCTTCATATTATATGGTAAACTTTCATTGATTGTAAAGTTTGTCACACAGTCCTGCTATATTAAGTCAATTAAATTTTTGTGGATGCCTTTGTAAACTGAGAACCTTGCTTTTGACATCCTGTTTGGAATACAATTTATCTAAAAACATAGATTATACTTCGTTTAATTTAGGACCATTGAGGGAATAAAAATCTGTTCTGCGTGATGCATTTTTTTACTTAAAGATTTCTTTGACTCTGGTGTCCCTTGCATTTTCTCTACTGACAGCATCCAAAAATACCTCTGAAGAATGAAAATAAGTGAGATACTTTCTCTCCCTGTTTTGCTTGTTCCAGCAAACATTCACTTAGCCAAGTTAACAAACAGCTCAGCAGCCACACAAGGCTTGTTTATGTTGTTATGGGCTGTCTGTGTAATCACTTCTAGAGCCAACAGAAACCTAAAGGAAAAATTTGCCAAGCTGCAGCTGGAGGACTGCAAACAATCCCTGACATTTGGTGAAAGTTTAAATTAACATATGTTATAGCAGACAACAAGCAAACAGCTGGGGAATATGACAGCTGTTACCCATAAATAATGTTACGTTATCAGCACCTATATTTATATGAAGTTTTACTCGGTAAAGATGCAAATCAGTATTTCATTACTTAACAACGTGACTGCACTGTAGGAAGAGCCCTGCCTGTCTCCCGTGTGTGCCACGTGCTGCACAATCAGCCTCAGGTCCTCCCAAGCTGCCACCTGAAAACCCAAGGTCTGGGCTCTTAAGCAGTGAAGAGCTTCCAGATTTTCAGAAAGGTTTTCTCTCCACTGATGTAAAAGGGCTGAAATTATATTTTTGTTCTTCAGCTCTTCACAGAATCACAGAATGTCTGAGTTGGAAGAAACCGCCAAGATCATCGAGTCCAACCCACGCCCTAACACCTCAACTAGATCGTGGCATCGAGTGCCCTGTCCAGTCCTTTTTTAAACACATCCAGGGATGGTGACTCCACCACCTCCCCAGGCAGTCCGTTCTAGTACTTTATTATTCTTCTTGTGGAAAAATTTTTCCTAATATC
>VYXC01008883.1:0-11721 GCA_013397175.1 Platysteira castanea
TGCTGCGGGAGGTGGCCGGCGCCGCGGCGGCGAGCGGAGCCCGGCAGTAGCCGCCAGCCCCGGGGTATGCGGGTGAGCGGGAAAGGAAGGCGGAGGAAGGCGGAGAGCGGCGGGGAGCGGGGCGAGGGAGCCCGGCCGAGCCCTCCCGAGCGGCGGAGGATGCGCCGAGCCCCGGGGAGTCGAGCCCAGCTGCAGCGCGGCGCGTCCCGCCCGGCCGCCGCCCCAGCCCGCGCAGGTAACGGCGGCGGAAGGGATCGGGGGCACCGGGACGAGGTTTTGTGGGGGGAGAATATCCACCCCCCGGAGGCAGGGGGGGACACCCATGGTCCCTGGGGACCTGCGGCTCTGCAGCGCATCACTCGGCAAGTAGGACTTGATCCCCTCGCAGCGGGGCTGACATGAGGGAATGTTCCCCCCGCGCAGTGAAGGGCTCCCCCGGCGCGAAGAGCTCCCTTGGGCAGGCAGAGGCAGGGTCGCCGTGCTCTGGCTCCCCCAGTGCCCCGAGGGCTGGAGGCCCAGGTCGGAGCGACGGCAGATGCTCAGTGCCAACCTCAAAACCGCCCCGATCGAAGCTCGGCTTTGAGGTTGGATGCATCCAGCAACCTCAGGCAGCTGGCGCGGGAGATAGGCAAAGCGTGGCGTGGGGTGACAGGTTCCCATCTTGCCCCCTGCTCCCCGAAACCGGCCAACTTTGGGCTGATGCTGTGGGGCACCTGGCCCCCAGTGCTGCCGGTGGGGGCAATGGGAGCCAGTCCTTGCTCAGACTAGAGCTAGAGGAGATGACAAGGGTGCTTAGAACATCACAGCTGGGTCCCTAGGGACTGCTGGCTCCATGACCGATGATACCCCAGGTTTATCAACAACAGGGGTTCGATTTGATCTCAGACACTTTGTTTTTAGCTCTCGGTTCATCAGAGGATCTGCCCGGCTAGGGAAGCTGCCTGCGTGCTTCTTACATCTTGCTCCCCTGCTAAATTAGGGCAAATTGCCAAGCTGGCCCCCTGCTCCCTTGCCCATATCTCTGTTGAGAAACTGAGTCTCCTCTCATGTTCCTCGACTTGTACAGGAGCAACCCACCACAACAGCGACTCGAGGGCCCCAGGGCTCACCTTTTATCTGCTGCGCTGCTAACGGAGGAGAGAGAGGTTTAATTATCCTCAAGTGTCAGTTCAAGATAGATCTGCTGGGACACAGCTCTTGGCAGGTGCAAAATAACAGGACGTTTTCATGCATGGGAGGCTGAGCTGGGAACATTTCGGTGGTTTAATTGGAAGAGTTCATATCAGGGTACAGAAAATGGGACGGTGCAGGCTCCAGCAGTGATCCCAGTGCTGCAGCCGTGGGAAGGGAAGATGGATGCCAAAGGCTAAGAACTTTCTCTATTGCATTGTTTTGTGGGCTTGGAGCACAGCAAGTGCTTTGGGCTGGTAGCACAACCTCAAGTCCATGCTGTCCTCTGAGGCGCTGATGTGTTTTCAGCTTCACTCTGGTTTCTCAGCTTTTCAGTCGGTTCCCATGAGAGTCCTTGCAGGGCCACTGGGAGATGTGCCCTGTTTTATGGGGCATCCGAGAGCTGAAAGTTAGTGAATTACTCCAGAACCAGGGCACTCTGGAGCTGTCTTCTAGGCATGTGAGGTGAGATGGCCTCAGGGCTTATGGAACAGCTTTTCCTCCCTCCTCCTGCCAAAATCCCTGAAATGGTATATAGGAGAGCTCAAGCTTTTGAAGAGTTTCAGTTCTCCAGATCCCTGGGGAAAAGCCCCTTCCCTCACCAACCATCTGTGGCATGGCACTTTGACTCCCAGGGGCATGTCTCCACCCTGCCTGGGCTGCAGTGCTGGATGCATGGAGCATCTGTCTCCTTATCTCCTGTCCAATCCACGCTGTGGCTGTTGGCCCCTGGAGTCGGATTTGGATCAGAAAGCAGAACCTCCTCCAGCTGTGGCATCCCACAATAGCCATATTTCTACCACAAAATGAGACCTCTCTGTGTCCAGACCCTGTAGTTATCCTGGTCTGGGACACTCCCGCATGAGGAAGCATTGTTTTTATTGTTCATCAGGATATGCTGAGCTCTTCTCTGTGCTCATTCCCAGGGGACCATGGGACAGATGTTGTAAAGAAACAGTGCCCCCATCTCTTCTGGCTCCTTGGAGGGGGTGTGGTATCCTGATTTTCCGGTGAAGTCATGGTGTTGTGCTATTGTAGTTATGTTCCTTGTTTTAGGGTCCAAGATAATGACTTAGCTGTGCTTCATTTCAGTGCTGGGTGTAACAAGCCAGCCCTCATGCAGTTCTAACAGCACAAAACAGCAGCTGGCGTTAGAGGTCTGGGGTTGGTCCTGTTTCATCTATAGCAATCATGTTCTAGCCCCCCTTGCTAATTGTTGGTGTCTTTTTCTGACACTGTGAGAGGACATTCAGTAAACATGGTGAGTTTTGTAGTTGTGCTGAGATGATGTTTTCAGGAAGACCCAATTATTAAATGTCACTTTGGCATCATCCCCTTCCCACTTGTGCTTGGTGAACACTGCCATTTGCTTGTAGCCATGCTCCAGTCCTGCCAGAGTCACACCCCTCCTTTGCAAATCTGCATTAGTGAAACTTCTAAGTTGTTGCTTGGGTGAAAACCTTGTGCAAACTCCTGGTGCTGTGACCTGTGTGGTGCTGGTCCTGGTGCAGGAGTGCTGGGTATCTGGCTAGGGGTGGCTTGAGGGAGGGCAGCTCTGAGAGGAGGCTTTCTGTTCTTTGTCATAGTTAACTGTGCCTGAGTCTCTGACAAAGGCATTTTGGAGGTGAGATTGAGGAGCAGAGGCTCCTCCTCACTTCTCCTTGGAGGTCAAGCGTCTGGGAGATGGGCTGGACCAAGAACGAGCAGAACCCTCATTCATTTCAACTGCAACAATCTTTTGGTGCCACCTGTGACGGGAACATATTTAGACTTGATATATATCCCCCACCTTGACTTTGGGCTTTGGATCAAGGCGTAAGAGCTTTTGATGCTTGCACACACAATAAAGGGAAAAAAAATTAAAACCACAATCCTCAAAATGTTTGCAAATCCAAGAGCTTATCCTCACCCTGGGTAGGCAAAGCTAACCAAAGGTAGGATCAGTTATCACAGAATCAGCCGCTTTCATCATCAAACATGAGGGCTGGGACACAGCTAGCACGGAGCAGCATAACCACACAGAGTCCCTGAGGGGATGCTTGGGATCTGGCACCATAGGTTTTTCCTTTAATACCTTTACAGTGAGCAGCTTGGCAGTCAGCAGGGATCCCAGCCATACGTGGATAGGGTTGGGCTTCAGATGGGTGTGATGAAGAAACAAAGGCTGCTCGTGGTACCAAGGGCACCCGCTGAACGAACCTCTTGCTGGGGCTCTGCGAGGGGCAGTGGCTGATTCAGGACCAAATAGGCTGAGCTAATGCAGGCCCCACCTTTGTCAAAGGGGTCTGATAACTTTAACCAATAACTGTAGTTCTAAGAAGGGACAACACCAACACTTTTAGCCTAGGGAGGAGATTTAAGCCATCCCTGCAAAGCTGAGAACATCCTATCTGGAGATCAGCACATCAATGTCAACAGTAATAACAGTAAATGGGCTGGTTGTACAGCATCCCATCACTTTAGCCCCTCTCCTACACCCACTTGCCACCAAAGCCCCTCTCCAGTGAGGCCAGTCCCTGCTGCTGGTGGGCAGGGGCCATCCTCTCTCTATCCTTGGGGTGGTGGGGAGGTGGCGTGGCGAGGTGGGAAGGGATCAGGCTGTCCTGGCACACTGGCATCAGTGGTGCACGATACCCTGAGGCAGCCACAGCTGAAGCTGACTGTGTGGGGTGTGTGTAGCAGCAGTGGGGAGAAGATGGGCTGGCATCTGGCCTTCAGATCTGTCCTTCTGCCATGCTGAAAGCAAACACAGAGCCAGAAGCAGAGCAGGTGGCATCTCCTTCACTGGCGCTTGTGTTGAGCCAGGCTGGTGTGTGCTCCGTGGGCAACAGCGAGCCCAGGTTGCCGCAGAGCAAAGTGCCAGTGGACCAGGACAGCACATCTCTTGGGAAAGTCAGCAGCGACCCAGAAACCCAGCCCACAGGGAGCACTGCAAGGCTGAAGGTTTTTTCCTGGCATGTTTGGACCTGGGACATCAGCTGGAGCGACAGCATCGCCCAAGCACCCCAGTGGTGTCAGAGTCTGGGGTCAAGCCAGTCCATCTGGAGTTTCATGGCATTATCTCTTAAATGCCTCTAACTGCAATAGGATGGCCTAACTGAT
Organism: Platysteira castanea; assembly: GCA_013397175.1. Lineage (NCBI taxonomy): Eukaryota > Metazoa > Chordata > Aves > Passeriformes > Platysteira > Platysteira castanea. Next base: position 4,273 of record VYXC01008883.1, read on the forward strand.
TGGATTGTGCTCTGTAATTAATTAGCTGGGTGCACCGTATGGGAAGCGGCATCAGTGGGAAGAGAGGGGGGAATCTGCTAGCAAGAGCTGTTAAGCTTCAAATGTCCATTTCTCATTAAACCAGCCTCGAGCAGCATTAGTCCCTGGGCACAGGGGGTTAGTTCCAGGGTCCTGGCCCTTTTCCACAAGAGGAAGTGTTGTTCTGCTGCCTGAGCCTTACCCCAGTGCCTGGGTCCTGAGAGCCCCAACCAACTTGCCTGGTCTCGGGGACCACTAGGAGGGAAGAGCTTGTTCAGGCTGGGATGTTTTGGGGGTGGTGAGGGGATGCTCCCTCCTGCCAGGGTGACAGACCCTGCAAGGGCTGTAGGATGGCTCCAGGGGTTAGGGGCTGCTGGGCATGGCTGGCAGAAGTCCCATTGCTCTTCCCTCCCGCACCAGAGCCCGTGGGCTTCTCCCCACTCCCCTCGTGCTCCCAAACCTGCCGTGCCTCTGCTCAGCTTCTTTGTCTACTTTTAGCATCCATTTGTGCCTTTAAACAGACAGCATCCCCCTTAGGGTGGGTTTTTTCCTTTGTGTGTTTACTGCGGGGATTAATCAGGACCTGCAGCGTAAGGGAAACCTGCAACGGCTCCTTGTTTATTGTTTGATTTAGGAAATGCTGCTGAGCTGGGCTCATGTTTCAGGTCCGTGCTGTTTTTTAAAGGGTGCACTTAGGGAATGTTGTGGGAAGAGGGGGTGTCCCTGTCTGCCCTGGGCAGGGGACTCTCCTGGGCATGGCATCCTTTGGGCCTGGGGTCACTGCCTCCCTCCCTGGGTCCTGTACAGGTGGAGGAGAGAGGGCTCTTCTCAGGGTGCCTCCCCTGTGAGGTGAGACCTGTTTTCTGCTCAGGTGCCCCCACCAATCCATCCAACACCCATGGGTCTGTCTGCAGCTCCCAGGTTCCTGCAGTGCCCATGTGGAATGTGGTGAGCTGGGATATTTGCTGCTAACAGGCACCTCTGTGCTCTTGTAAAATTTCAAGCTGGATTGTGATGGGGAAACAGAACTTTGCCCGTAAGTGCCTGCTCAAAATGGTCCCTTTACCTGTGTTTGGGGGTGTGGGATGGGCTCTCCCCCTCCTTGATGCTGCAAGGAGGTGGGTGTGGAGGAGGGCAGTGTAAAACTCCAGAGGGTTGTTGTTGCCGCCAAGCTGGAAAGAGTTGTTATGCCCTCTGCTCCAACGGCTGATAAATCTTGGAGGAAAAAAACAAAGAAAAACCAACAAAAAAAGTCATGTGCCTGTTCAGCTTAACCCACAAAGGAAAACCACGTCATTTTAAAAAGAAAAGCTGTTAAAAATAGAATTTTTTAGCAGAGAATGCCACTCAGAGGAGTCAATGAGCTCTGTTTCAAGAGCTGGGAAACAAAACGCTCCAGGGGCTGTGAAAGGAAGTCTTTCCTTTTCCAACTCCCTGAGTTTTTGGTGTGGCTCCTCAAGCTTGTTGTTTTCCATCTGGTTCTGCCAGATCCAGCCAGGCTGTGGTGGTCACTGGCTGCTCCTGGCTGCTGCTGCTCGCTGGAAGTGGGGAATTCACCATCTTGGGAAGGGGAGAAGCTGTGACTCAGACTTGTGTTACATCTTGCCTTGGGTTTCCCACTCCCCAACAGGGCTGAAGGGGAGGTGGTGAGCCCCTTCTTTATTTATTTAATTTTTAATTGGCTAAGGAGCCCTCTCATTTGCTTCAGTTCTGACTAATGAGATGTGCCTTGCTTTGACAGCATGTCACAAGCAATAAATTTCTCAGGAGCTTCTGGGCTGCGTGGATGCCCTCATGCTCCTGCCTGGCTCACCCTCCTCCACATCACCCTGTGCTGCTGCCCCAGCCTGGCCCTTCAGCAGCATCCCAGTGAAGGAGAGGAGGGTTGGGATGAAGAGGTCTGGGTGTGAAATTGGCGGTCTCTTTGGACTGGCCTCAAGGCTGGGGATCTGGGGGCTTCCTGTATTGTTTGTCTGGGCTGGAAATTGGAAAGTAGAAATTGCCAAGGACCCAGACAAGCTGTTGTTTAGCAGCCATGATCTCTGTTGTGTTTTCCCAAAGATCTCAGCTGTGCTGCAGGGTGTGAGCACTGTGCCAGGCTCCAGCTAATCTCACCAGGGGCTTGGGCTGGCTGGCAGTGAACCAGCATGCCAGTCGAGATCCTATGGAAGACTTTCATTTCCATAAAAAATGCATTTTTTTATTGGAAGGTTTTGCAGGAGCATGTCTCCTTTGGTGAGAAAAGAAGGGCATGGTCTCCAGTAGGAAAATCTCGATGGATCCATGATTTTCAAGGCATTTCCCATGGGGCTTTATCAAAAGAGGCCTGGTTGGTGCAGGGGGGGTGCAGAGATGAAATTCTCCTTCCTTGCCATCCTGCTGTGCTCAGGGTTTGAGGTGCAGTCCTCCTGGGATCCTTGCTCTGGAGCATCCTTGTGTGCTTTAGGAGCACGTAGTATAGGTGTTGTGTTGTATAGGTGTTGTGTGGTGCTGATACAGGTGAGGGGTGAGCTGATACAGGTGAGGGGTGAGCTGATACAGGTCAGGGGTGAGCTGAGGGCTGCCACCCTGGGGCAGAGATGCTCAGCCACATTTGACCAGAGCAGAAGGGGTTGGATGCTGCTTTGTTTGAGGGCGTGGACACCTTGGTGCTGTTCGTCACCTCTTGCTGGGTGACACTAACCTTCACTCTCCTGGAGTCGTTAAGCGACTGCTTGAGGTTTCAAATCATTGATGGGAAGCACCAACTATTAGCACTTCTTCTCTTTGTATTCGTGATGGATTCTCTTTAGGCATTGCTCTTAGTGGCTCTCCACTGTTAGCTTTTGTTTTCTCCTCAATAGCTTGTCTAATAAACGCCATTATCTTGGGCACAAATCTACTTCATGTCTCAATTCCACTTGGCGAGAGTTGGTAATAACAGCTGAACAACATCCTTTGAAAAGGGACTCTGTCACCAGCAGCCCTGGATGCCACTTCTCCGCTTCCCACACTTGTCCCCAGAGCAGATAAAGACAAGGGGAAGGCGCGTGGCCAGAAAGCAAAAGGGACATCGTCCTGATAAATTGGATGTCTGAGCGGTGCCGGCAGTAGTCAGTGCAGCAGCTCCAGGGATCAGGGCAGCTCGGGCCCTGCCACCTTGGTCATTAGAGGAGATGTGCTTATGGCCTGGGATCCTTCCTAATTACAGCAGATTACAGGGAAAGGATAGTGGTGAAAGGTGACGGCTTGCAGGGAAGATCAGGAGTATTTCTTACAGTTTGAAGGAGCTTCTTATCTGTGGCCAAATCGAGCTGTTGCCTCCCAGTCTGAACGTGGTCCTGAAAGGGCTTTACCTGGTAGCTGCTGGGTGCTTGCTGGGTTTTGGGTCAGCCTGCAGGTCCATGAGGGGAAGTATTAAGGCAGCTCCGTGTTTTTGCTGAGGGCAGCACTTTCCCGAGGGTGTTTAAGCCCATGGAGACCTGACCCTGATGTCACTGCAGTGACTTTTGTTACTGTCCCTACTGCATGAGCAGATGAAGTGGAGGGTGAGCAGTGTTTTAATTAGAACAAACTCTATTTATTTCTGCTGGACCAGGCTGCGCTCAGCTGCTGTGTTTTCAGAGCTTCCCAAGGAGGATTTCCCATGCTCAGGGGGAAGGGGACCACCACTGGGAGCAAGCTGCCCCACCTCCTCTCAGTTGTCCCATTGCTGGGATGTCTGGCTGCTTCCAGTATCTGTCCCCTCCCTGAGTTATAAATACTTTATCCTCTCAGTGCCTACTGCATTAAATATTTTTTTTTAAATGGCATTTTCTTTTTCTATTTTTTCCTAACTTGGTTCTTGTATTTCAAAACACGCCCGCCACACGCGTAGCGCTCAGACATGCTCTCGGCTTCCCCCCAAATGTAATTGCTTTAAAACTGCAGATAGTTGGCGAAAGCAATTTTCTCTCCATTACGGAAGACTCCAGCTCCTCTCATCCTTCATGCAAGTCACTCTCCCCCAGCTCTGCCTTCTCTCTGCTGCTGTGCAATGCTCAGCACCGGGGCTTGTGGTACCTCTGCTTTCTAGAATGATGCTCTCGCTTTCCCAGGCTTGAGTGGTGCATGGTGGGGACCTCTCTGGAGGGATAAGTGGCTTCTACCACAGCTTCTGCTGAGCAAGGGCGATGCTCGCTGGCAGCAAAGCCCTTCCCTTGGCCGTGCCAGTCTCCCTGGTGGGATGGGTACCTGTGCCAGGCACGTGTTCACCGCGGTTTTGCAGCTCCACCACGCGCACGTTTAACATGCTCTTTCTGTCCGCAGGACGTGTTGGGCTTTCAAAGCCATTAATGATGGAAAATAAATTGGAATCTGAGAGAAATAATCTTTAGGCATTCTCTGTAGGCCTTGTCTTGCCTTGCCTTCCTCAGCCATGTTGAAGGCTGTGGCTGGAGGGGAATATAAATGAGGAGGAGCCCCGGGTCTCTCTGATCTGTTGTGATGCCTTGTGCTCAGTGGATCTCGCTGCAGGGAGCCTGTCTGCTCACTGGTGCGATAAACCCAAGGGGGGCTGGGGAAGGTGGAAGCCATGAGGGGTTGCTGGACCTTCCTGGAGGGCTTGGGGTCCTGAGTTAAATGAGATTGAGGCATACCAGGTCTTCTGAGGGTCTGTGCCTTGCTTGGGAGGTTTTAGTGTCACTCTGGCATGGGGCAGCAGTTGTCTTTGGTTCTGCACCAACCTGTCCTGGGGAACCAGGCCCTTGTGTCAGCTGCCCACACTGCAGATGGAGTTAGGTCACAGGTAGATGAACCTGAACATGCTCATGCACAGGGCTGCAGTGTTCCCTGCCCTGTGCTCAGACCCCATAAGGTGCTGATCTCCTGCTCTGAGGGGAAGAAGTGATCCCCCCAGGACCACCACCCACATCAGGTAGGGGTCATGCTGAACATCTCCCCTGAGATGTCCCTGCTGAGGCCAGCAGCATCTCCAGAAGCACCCAGAAATGTCTTGTCCGGGCACCCTCAGGGCAGGAGAGGATCCAGTGGCTTTGTCAGCATCAAAGTTTTGGTCCCTGGAGGAGAGCCAACGTGCCATAAAACCTGCTCATTTCTCCTGCCCTGCTCCTGCAAAGTAAGCGTGGAGCTGGCATGGAGCAGGAGTCCACAGGGAGCCATAGCTCACATCGGCCTCTGGCGAGAGGCTGTTAAAGCACCACTGCCTATCTTAGCTGGCCCCTGAGCTGCTCTTGGACATGAACCAGCCTTGTAATGAGAGCTTTCTCTATGTCTGTTTGTTTTCTGAGCATCAGTTTAATGTCTGGAAAATCCTGGTGCAGTGGAGCCTGGAGCACTTCAAAGACGCTGCAGGAGAGGAGGGGGCTCTGTAGGGACCCTGCCTATGCTGGGTGTGGAGAGAAACCTCGCCAGCCACCACAGCCACCTTCCCATTTCCAGCGGATTTGGCTTGGTGTGCTGAGGGAGACACTGAGCTTTGCTCCCACAGCACAGATCCGTCGCTGTGAGAGCCTGGCATGGTACATACCATGTCCTCCCAGCCTTGGATATTTGAAGATGCCTAGGTGAAGAGCTGAGGGTTTGGGTGGGGAGGATTCGTGGGTCTGAAACCTGCTATAGCTGTCACATGAGCATGTTGAATGGTATTCATGCATCCCTCTGTTAGGGGATGATGCTGGTGGCTTCCACTCCTCACTAGGATGGAGTCAAGGCCATCTGGCTGCTCCAAGGTGCTCCAAAGCTCCCCAAAGTGGCACTTCTTGCAGTGGTATCCTCCCAGTCACGTAATTCTGTGTTGTCTTAATGGTGTCAAGCTCTGAATGAGCTTGGGCAATTTGCTTTATAAAGCAACACACTAAATATGTCAACACTCAGTGCATGTTTTTAATATAATATTTCAGATTGTTTTGAAAGAAGCCAAGATCCTGCTTTCCCTCTTCATTAGGAACGTTTTATGTGAAAGAGATGAACAATAGAGAGAGTTTGCCAGAGAGAAAGCTTCCCAAGTATTTGTTGCTGCTGAGAAATCAGCTGCTTTTTACAAAAAAACCCTCAATGCATAACTATCAGGGCAATTAAGCAGCTTGTAAGCTGCCAAAGAAGGTTGTAGAATTGGCTTTGCTGGAGATGTTGGAGGCCAGGCTTGACCGTAGCCATTGAGTGTGCTTTAGGCACAGTAAATCCCAGCTTCCAAAGGGGAAATGGACTGAATGACCCAACAGTAGCCCCTGGCCTCCTGGGAGTTCCAGACAGACAGTCTGAGCTGCTCTGGCATGAGCAATTCCAGGCTGATGGAGTGAGTGGGTTTGTGAATCTCATGCTGTTTCAGCCCAGAATTGATGGCTTTGGCTTTTAACTCAGTTCCCGGCAGGACCAAGGGTGGGTTCTGTCCTGGTCTCCAGCTGGGAGAGTTGGTCTCCTGCCATGGAAAGGGTAAGACCTTCTGCCTGCCTGGTTGCAAAGCTCTGTTCTGGCTGGAGCTATTCAAAAGAAAAGAAACCCAAAAAATCCCACTGCAGTACTTTCATCAGGGAAACTGGATTCATGTCTGTTCTGCAGTTTCTCTTTCATCACAAGTTAGAAGAAACTTAGAGGGAACTGAAAACTTCCCTCTTCAATGAGGACAGACCTGGAGAGATGATGGGAGGAAGCTGTCAAAGCCCCTGCCAGCCTCTCTTTCCATCAGGCCTCCTCATCTGAGGTCCCAAGAGGTGTTCTGAGATGACTTCCTCATGAAAGGGAGGGCAGCCAAGAGCGTGGAGCCTTCCCATCATGGAAAAGCCATCTGAAAGGCAGGGAGCCCCAGCCTCATTAGCTGGGGCGGTTGGCACTGGGATAGTGGACCCTGGAGAGGGATTTGAGTGAAGAGGGCAATCCTACAGCCAGAATCAGCCCAGGAGAAGTGCTCCAGAGGGGAGACTGTGCAGATGCTGGCATTACAGCTGGCTGTGCCGGGATGTGGGCTGTGGTGGGATGCTCTGACCCAGGGCGGGGCAGGAGGGAACTGACTGGGTGCCTCTGAGGTGAGACCTGGCATTTTGTGTGTGTGCTCACTGCAAGATGCTGCTGGGTCAGGGGAGAGGGTCCCTGGGGATGCTGCTGCCCTGCTGCACCCAGGACAGGCAGGATCTGGTTTTTCTTCACCTCCTGGTAATCCTATACTCAAATATTCTTGCTGCAGATCTGGTTTTTATNTTTTTTTTTTTTTTTTTTTTTTTTTTTTTTTAAACACTCCTAAATGGAGAGTTTAAGCCTATTCTTTTGTTTTCTGTGAAAGGAGCAGTAAATCCTTTATCCTGCCTGGCTATTTCTGTGTGCGTATTTTCTCATTGTGCTCTAGCTTGTCAGCTGTGTCAAAGCCCGGAAACTGTGGCCTCTGTTGGACTTCAGACTTGGATTTCTCTGTATTTAACAACACAGGCTCCCTTTGACTAACAGTTCTTTTTTTTTTTT